>JAWNNT010000071.1:0-555000 GCA_035044645.1 Scaptomyza parva
AAACTACTACGGTCACCTACAAATACTCTTTTACGGCAATAGGAAACATTTTGTCAATGCGGCTCCATACAGATGCACGTAAACTCCGAGAGAGTATTCAAAGTGCAATTATGTCGAGATCATTATTGTTTCTGTGTGTTCTGTATGCTCGCGATTGTTTGAGTATCAAAAAGATTCAAATAAGCAGCAAATAACAATGGGTTCTTATATAATAGCCGATTGAAATTTTTAGTAATTAAATTAATTTTTTTTATTAATGAAATAAAAATGTCTTTAAAATTAAAATAAAATTTTTTTATAAACAAATTTAATTTATTTTTTAATAATTAAATTTAAATTTATTTTTTAACAATATATTTTATTACTAATTTTGAAAAGGAATAAAATAAATAAAAATAAAATTAGGCACCTGTAATAAAAAATAATCATCATCATCATAAACATTGCAGCAAGTTCAAGTAAAGTTCTGAAAACCCACATCGAAAATATGAGAACCCACATTGAACATATCAGAACCCACGTACGTAATGTACGCATACTCATATAAACAGCAAAGCGGCGTGAACCAACCTTCTCCATCGGCTGCCTCTCTGCGTCTAATCGCAAGCATATTACAATTGAATGAGAGTGCTGAGAGCGCGTTCGGCTCGACAGCCGAAGAGCTGTGGGTTCTGATCTCAAAAAAAATTTGGCACAAAATCGCTATATGAAAATTTACCTCTATCATATACCTACTCGTTGCTTTTACATACCCCAAAGAACTAGCTTTCTTGGCCAATCGTTGCGAATTTTTTTGGAATATTACATACAAATTTTTTTTTTTTGCTAGAGATTTGCAACTCTCTACATACCCCAAAACACTAGCTTTTTTGGCCGTTTGTTGTGAATTGTTAGAAAAAGATTTGATTAAGGTTGATCGGAGTATTTTGGGGGTCAGCGTTTATATAAAAAATTAGTTAGTTTATTTTTGATACATAATAATAATTTTAAAATTTACTTATTGTTATTTGTATTTTGAGTTTTACTTTTATTAAACTTTTTATTGTTTTTGTATTCAAATAGCTTATAATTAGAGTATGACACTGAAGATGTTATGGAGATTCCTTAATCTTAAACTAATTTTAGTAATTTATAAAATCAATTTTTTGAACTTCAAAATTTTTTTGTTATCGATTACATATGTTTATCATAAACCTGTAAATGCTATGCTTAGGATTTGGAAGAACTCATATCCAAAATCTGGAGTCTCTAGCTTTTGCAGTTCGTGAGATCCATTTTTTTACCCATTAAGGGTATAACAAGTACTATTTCTAATAAAAATTACATATATATATATTTTAAATTTATTGCACTAATCTGCCAAAATAGTTTTTAAATTAATAATATTCTTATAAATTCAATAAATATAATTTTATTGAATTAGATAACTTTATTTTGTAAATTATATTTAATTTAAAAATTTTTTAAATACATTTTATTAATTACTATATCTGATAAATTTATAAAAATAAAGCCCTAATAATATATAAATTTCTTATACAATAAAAAAAAAAATACTATATATTTTTAATTTTTATACTTAAAAAGAAAATCTTTTTAAAAACAATGTATTTTTTTTTTTATAAATAATAATATTTAATAAATTTATAGATAAATAACTTTTATTTAATAATAATTATTTATTACTACAAATTTTAAAAGAACATTTAAAAAATTTTTAATTTATTTTATTAACTAAAAAAAAAAAAAATTTTTTTTATAATTTTAACAAATAATGAAAACAATGATGAAAATGCTGACGCTCGTGGTAAACGTTGAGCGCTTGCATTCATAGCGGCCACGCAAATATGCTGTGTTCGCCGGATATGGTTTTACTGACTTGGGTCGTTGAGCTTTGCTTTGCTCTATAGCAATCGTTACAATATGCAGCATCTCTGAGGACTCACTAATATTATGAATAAACAACCTCCTCCAAATCTTCTAGTGAAAAAACATACAACACCAAATGAATCCTTGGATGTTTGATGTAAGACCACTGAAGAAAATTCAGAGGCATTTGGGCAATAACCGAACCAGAAAGAAATAATGTTGATTAAAGATGTTTTGGAGTTCGCATTACCTTATTCCAGCTCTTCATTTGATGACATCACGTTTGCTGAGGTACAATCGGAGATAAAATAAAATCACCAATGTGGTATTGCCAATGCAATACCAACTATATAATTTGGATTCAAGAAAGAACACGGTACAGAACAACAAATACGAAGAGTCAGTCAGTTGTTCAGCCGTCTACCTAGACATAAAAAAGGCATTCGATAGAGTATGGCACAGTGGACTACTATTCAAACTCAAACAAGTTGTCCCCCAATCCCTTGATTCAATATTAAGGAGGTACTTATCAAATACAACTTTTATTGTTGAGTGTAATGGAGAAGTTCGATCCCAAATGAAAAAAATCAGCTGGTGTTCCACAGGGAAGCGTTTGGGGTCTGATGCTCTACAGCATCTTTACATCAGATGTTTCTACATCTCTTACCTAAAATAATTTCTATAAAAGGAGAATGCTTTCGGCTACGTGTGCAGATAACACAATCATTATGGGTGAAGGTTACTCACAGAAGGCAAATATTAATCGAATTAATCATTACCTAAAAACTTTTGTTAAATTTTCTAAAATTCAAACCTTTTAAAACAAGTTTTTAAGAACTATAACAGATGCCGCTTGGTACATTAGAAATAGTACACTTCATTTGGACCTTCAAATTACAAATCCTAAAAAATATTTCATGCGGCTGAAAGAACAGAACAACCGTGAGGCTAGAAACCTCCTGGTTGATTGGTGTGTTCCTCTAAATCAAAGACATCAACCTCCGTCGCCTCGAGCTTGGTCTCCTCAACCACCACGTGCTGCATTCATTGGACTGGAAGTCACCTTTATTACCTTCAACAGGAAAGAGACTCTATTAAAGCGATAAGAAAACAGGACCAAATTTAACACCAACAACAAGAAATTACTGATAAGGTCCGAGCTGAAAACAGGGTTTTAATTGAGAGGGACGCCAAATATCTTAACGAATAGGATTTAACTAAACCCGAGCCTACTCCTGAATCATTGCTTAAGATGCTATAAGACGACGTGAAAGATACCTAGAGCTTCTAAGAATATTTGACTGCAGACAACAAACGATTACTGCTCCATCATCATCATTACTACCACTACCACTACAACCACAAGTCGAGTAAGCTCGACTAGAAGATACCCTTATTCCTTGACCACCTTCACGGACAGAGGCCCGACCATCTGTCTGACAGATATACACATACACATACTACTGTACCAATGCTCAAATGTTTCCTATCTCCGGTGTTTCTTAACCGATTTTATTAAAAACAGATTTTATTCACAGATGTTCATTATTTTGTTAATATTTTCAATCTCCATTTTCAAGTTTTCAAGATTTTTTGTTATCGATTACATGTGTATATCGTAAACCGGAAAAGTTATCGAAAATTGGACAAACTTGCTATGCCTAGGGATTAGGAAAGCTTATATCAAAAATCTGGAGTCTCTAGCTTTTGTAGTTGCTGAGATCGGCGTTCATACATACATACAGACGGACATGGCTATATCGACTCGGCTGTTGATGCTGATCAATATATAAATTTTTTTGGTGTCGGAGAAACTTTCTTCTCCCTGTTACATACATTTGCACAAAACCATTATACCCTTTTTTTACCCATTTCATGGGTTAAGGGTATAAACAGCTTGGTAACTGGCATTCTGGCTATCACTTCTCCTAATACACCACCACCCAAAAACTTACAAAAACCAGACTTAACACCTAAAGTAATATATTTAAACGCTTACACTTACCCACTTATCTTTAATACTTACCGAACTCACTTACTTAACTAAATTACCTTATATACTTACCTTACAAACTTACCTTAATTATAAACAACATATTTTTTTTTTACCTCACTTAAAATAATTACCTTACCTTAGTTTTTACTCACCTTACATATCCAAATTTTACTGTACTCTACTTAGATTACTTACCTTAATTACTAAAGAACACTTACCAATTGTATCCAACAGCAATGCTGTTATAAATGAATTCATGAAAAATGTAAAAATATTTTATGAATAAAGTTATTCACTTTATTTTCGGAACACAGTAGCCACAAAATGTAAGGCTTACTGTGTTCCTTAAAATATCATTAAAATGTATACTTTACGTTTGATTGAAAGCATTTTAAAGGCGTTTGAATAAAAAAAACGCACTAACAAAATTGCAAAAATTGTTTGTGTTTGGGTCGTAAAAAAGTATATGATATTTAAGGATAACAAGCTCCAATATTAACAATCAAACTTTAGATTCCCAGATTACTTTACCTCTGCCCAGTTCCAAAAGTTAACTTGATTTTCTAAGCTTATGTTATTATTATTTTTATTTACTGACTGTTTTAAATAAATTTTAGCTGGGTTAAGACAGCAGCAGCTGGAACCCATCAAAACGCTAACTTATGGAAAGATTTATACTCAATAGGTATATTTGTATGTTTGATTAATGATAATTAGCGAAATAATCTTAATTAACCGCATCAGCAATTCGGATGGCCATTTTCCACGAAACTTGTTAGTGTATATGATTGTACTCGATTTCTAGAAATTTTAACAATCATTTGCTGATTTATTAACCACTGAAATCATCTTTCAGGTAGTACACATACTAAAGATTACATTAAAATGTAGGTTATTGTTTTGTTTTAAGTTCTTCTTGCTTTACGATAATTATGTCATTTTCTACATAATTAATTACATATTAAATTCTTTTCCATTGAAATTATCATGTACTGAATACCACATTAATTTACATGCAAACGAGACCGTAGGCATTAAATTATTTGCCTAATAAAATATATAGTTGTCCAAATACATAATCAAAGGCAATTGATTTTCGAATTAACTTCATTAGTATTTTATTGTGAGCTACTATGTATGTATGTTTAACCGAATTATTTCGGTGGGAATGCTTTGTGAAAGCAAAACCATAATTGATTATAACTTCCTATTATGTATATAACACAGGTCATTTTTTGTTTTTGTTGTTGTTCCATATACCTTTGAAAATAAAAATAATCAAATTTAAAACTCATGAAGTTTGCGAATACGTGTGGGTCGATTCTAGCAACACAAGAAAACAGAGTTCATGTGGCATGTTCATGTGTTCGTACATCCACACACATTGTCCTTTTTGCGAGTTGACTGGTATTTCGCATATAAATTAAAATAAATGATTGAAATTGGATGCTGAACACTTGTATGCAATGGAAAGATAATTGTGTAGGTATGTGTAAGTTTCATAAGTAAATAGTTCAAGTATTATTTCCAAAATGTGTATGTATATCGAGTTTTCTTACATATACAACCCTAAACTCTATAAACGATAAAGAAAAATAAATCTACAGGCATACAAAATTCTAAGTCCATTCGTTTATCAGTCGATCCACTTTATGTACTTCATACATGGTTTTACTTTCCTCACTGAATCATGTTAAATTAAAAGTGTTATTGTGTGTCTTGATTCACAGAATGCTGCCCATGGTTTTTATAAAATTAATCATCAACTATGGAACAAACGAATTGAGATATATAATCATAGTCTGCTTCTCTACCGGGTGGTCTATTTTGGCCCTGTAGAACTTGATTCTGTGTGGTCTGCCGCCACGTTGAGTTGTTGCTAGACGGAGCAGATACGTTGGCCGGACCACTTGTCATAGTTATGTTGTTGCCAGCGGCGGAGGTCGAATTCTTAGCATTATTGCCACTGTTACCAGTTGAAGAGGCACCATTTAAAGAAGAGTTAACATTGGTGTTATTGGCGGATGCGTTGTTGCCACCTGTACTGCTCCCAGCTGAACCCGTAGAAACACTGCCACTACCACTTGCATTGCTGGCAGTTATGCTGCTGCTACCTGCACTTGATCCACTGCTGCCGTTGTTATTGACGCTGCTGTTGCTTCCAGATATGTTCGGAACAGAACTGCCGTTGCCGCTGATGCTGGTAGAGCCAATGCTGCCATTCCCAGTACTGCTTCCAGGGTTGATAGTGGATGATGCTTGAGGCAAATGTTGTAGAATATTCTGCACCTCATTCTCGCTTGGTGATTCAGCAAATATTGTAGTATTGCCGAGAACACAGTTGTTTAGGGCCATTTGTGCCTTGTTAGCCTCTTCACGCGTTGCATATTTACATAATGCAATACCTTGGTTTAAGTATGGGTGAAAGCTAACAAGTGGTCCATGTTGCATACATAAAGTACGTAAAGTAGAGCCGTCAATCTGTAGATTCAAATTATAAGATAAAAAAAATAATTATATGTAGAGCAACAGTTGAATATGCGATGACAGCTCGTATCAGACTGACGCATAACTTAAGAATTGGCAAATTTAGAAGACCTAAAGACTTAAAGAAATCTTATATTTAAACGGATAACGGTATAAAAAGGATAAAACTAATTATCTGTCAAATCAAACATGAGCTATGTGTTACCATTAACCAAATAAGCACTAGTTAAATAAAAAAACGTTAGACGCGGACCCTATATATTTTATTTTTTTCATCGAATCGAATTCTATAACTAGAAAAACAAAGTTTAATGAAAAGATAACTCGTGCATTCTCACAATGATCATTCATAAAATTTGTTTTTTTTTTTTTGGTTTATCCCCGTTATTAAATTTTCGAAATTCGAGCTTTTATTCTTATCGACTACATGGCACATCGTAAAACTGAAAACATATCGAAAATTTTAAGCAAACTTACACTCACATGGGTTGAGGCAACGAGTAGGTATATTATAGAGATAAATTTTCATACAACGTTTTTAAGGCAAAAAAATGCTTAGATCAGAGCGGTTCGGCTGTCGAACCGAACGCGCGCTCTTGCACTCTTATTAAATTTTAATATGCTTGCGATTAGATGCAGAGTGGCAGCCGACGGAGAAGGTTGGTTAGCGCCGCTCTGCTGTTTATATGAGTATGCATTTTGCGTACGTGGGTTCTGTTATTTTCGGGGTGGGTTTTCATAGCTCGCATTCAATTTTAATATGCTTGCGATTAGATACAGAGAGGCAGCCGACGGAGAAGGTTGGTTGGCGCCGCTCTGCTGTTTATATGGGTATGCGAACATTACGTACGTGGGTTCTGCTATTTTCGATGTTGGTTTTCAGAACTTTCCTTGAACTTGCCTCAATGTTTATGATGATGATTTTTTATTACAGGTGCCTAAATTTAATTTAATTTATTTTATTCCTTTTCAAAATTAGTAATAACATAATATGATATATTGTTTAAAAATAATTTTAATTAATTTATTAAAAATAAATTTCATTATTAAAAAATAACTTTAATTGATTATTAAAAAAATATTTATTTAAATAAACGATTTAATGCTTTTGAACTATCTGTAGCGTTATCCGAAATGTTAATTAAGCGACAATTTATGCCAATAAATATATATAATTTTTAAAAATATATTGACAAACTAAATATAAGAAAGTTCATTTATTTATACTAATAATATAGTAATTAATTTAGCATGTACGATTTAGCATGTATTTATTTATTACTATATTATTAGTTAAGCAGTTTGTATAAAAGGAGATGTTGATGTTAAAAAAACCAAAACAAAATAAGTATTCTCAATATTTTGGATACTCAAAAATTTGTGTACAATGTACAAATTTATATATATATATGGACAGATGTGTAAAAATTTTGTATAAAAAATATTCAACCCTAGAACTCGATACCTTTTAAAAAGTCATATTATAGATGTTGTGGCAGGTCACAACAATTCAAGTTCAATTGTCGTCCATTTGTTCAAATATCATTTTTGTTTTGTCTTTGACCGCTTCCTGCAGAATCAAAGCGCACATATACATGAGCATACAATATTTAAATGCGTGTGCATACAACAGCGCGTCCATGAGCAAAATTACAAAACCCTTGAAAATAAGTTTTTTTCTCCGTGAATACACACATTCATACACACACACAGTCTCACAGACAATCTTGCTTGCTTCACTAAAAATAATGAACTGACAGATGACAGTTGGATACCCATTTAAAATATAACTGAACTTTCTTATATTTGTTTGTCAAAAATATATTTTAAAAAATTATATATATTTATTGGCATAAATTGTCGCTTAATTAACATTTCGGAAACCGCTACAGATGGTTCAAAAGCATTAAATCTTTTAATGTTATTTATGAGGTGGGTAGCAAACCGGATAATGTAGCTAATAATTTGCTCATTATACTACACAAAACAATTTTGTTTTATGTTTCTGCTTGTTGTTACTGCTTTTAAAACTGAATAAGTATTTCAAACAAGCAGCAAATACAAAGGGTTCCCATCTCTTATATAATAGCTGATTAAATTATTTATTAATAATTAAATTAATTTTTTTTTTTTTATGTAATAAATATTTTTTTTAATAATTAAATTAATTTTTTTTTAATAATTAATTTTAGTTATTTTTTTATAATGAAATTTTAAATTTATTTTTAATAATTAAATTTAAATTATTTTTTACAATATATTATATTATGTTAGTACTAATTTTGAAAAGGAATAAAATAAATAAAATAAAATTAGGCACCTGTTATATATAAACATTGAGGCAAGTTCAAGTAAAGTTCTGAAAACCCACATTGAAAATATCAGAATCCACGCACGTAATGTACGCATACTCAGCAGAGCGGCGCTAACCAACCTTCTCCATCGGCTGCCTCTCTACATCTAATCGCAAGCATATTTAAATTGAATGCGAGCTGTGAAAACCTACCCCGAAAATATCAGAACCCACGTACGCAAAATGCATACTCATATAAACAGCAAAGTGGCGCTAACCAACCTTCTCCGTCGGCTGCCACTCTGCATCTAATCGCAAGCATATTAAAATTGAATCAGCCGAAGTGCTGTGGGTTCTAATCTCAGCCAATTTTTGCCTCAAAAACGTTGTATGAAAATTTATCTCTATAATATACCTACTCATTGGTTGAAAGTATAAAAGCTGGATAAAAGTACTTAACTATCTCTAGTATCGATTTAATACTGTATGAACAGCTGGCATTCCGGCATGGAATATTGCATGTTCAATTATTTCTGCATAAATGTGGCGAAAAAACAATAAAAACAAGATATGACTGCTAACAATTACCAATGGGGGAAACCAGCAAGAGAAAATGTCATTAGTTAAACTTAAATTGACAAACCGAGCGAACTAATTCGTACTCCCAATATAATAATATTAAAATAGTAATAATCGATTCGACATTTTAGTTCACTACTTCATACATACCTGTGAATTCAGATTTTTTAAAAGCAACCAACTAGAGTTCCAGGAAACATTAGATCCAGCCCAAGTAGTGCTGGTGTTAGGAACACTTCGATTAGGCAACCATCCGTTTGAGTTTCCAGCGACCGTGGGTGATGAGGTGGTAGCAGAGACACCGCCAGCTTTACTTGTGCTTAATCCAGGCGGAGGTCCTCGAGAAGAACTTTTACTTAGAGGACTGGTCCAGAGTTCTGAGGTGGCACATTGTTGAGTGTTATCAGACCAACTATTTAAAAAGTATATTTGTTTAAATATGTATGTAGTAAGAAAACTATTATTTTAACTACAAAAATGAAAAATGGAGAATTAATACCTTGGAAAGTTTTGATTTGGAGTAAAGCTCCATGTTGACGATGACAAGCTTAGTGGCGGCAACTCAGTCGGAGAAGTCTTTCCAGTGTTAGCAAAAATATCAGCATCTTTTGGCGTCGGGTTAATAGACAAAGGAGATCTAGCAACGCTGCCAGGAGTTATGCTTGGATCGTCTTCAATGCTTTTGATCTGAGAACCCTTAAAAATAAACTTCTGCTTGGGTATGTTATTGAAAGAAGACGTAAGCCTACAGTTACCTTCCACGGTTTGCCTGGTTCAAATTCCTGTACCAGGTCGGAATAAGCAGCTGCTGTCGGAGCAACTGACCAGTCTTTGTTCTCGTTATCAGCTGATGGATCTGGCCAACCATCACCAATATTACGACCTGTTGACCAAGTACTAGACAGAAAACGAGATGAGCATAATATTATTAGTTTCATATACCCAAACTCGTTGCTCCTTTCTAAACTGACCCATCGTTTTGTAAGCCTAACGGGCCCATATTGTTTGAGTTGTTTCCTAAATTTTGCTTTGTAGCCCCCGGAGCACGTGAAAAATCAGTTCCGTCGGTAGCCATGCTGTCCTTTTCTAATACTGGAAGTTTCCACTGATTTAACCGGGATTGCTGATTGGGCACACCCTGGTATCCACTTGGCTACAAATTATAGAAATATACAAATAAAAACAATATATACAATTTAAAACGATAAATGGTTAATATTGATTTAAATGTCGAAAAAGTTTAACGCATTTTTCCTTAAATTATTAAGTCGCACGTAAATTATTTGTGTTTAAATTCGAGACACACTCACTATTCACTTTGTAAAGCATTGTGATGTTTTAAAAATTAGTTTGTGTTGTGTGAAGCTTTATTAAGACGTTTGTTCATCAAAAATAACAAAAAAAATCTTGAAAAATCTTTCTGACGCATTCCGGGTTTCAAATGTACTAAAGAGTACCAGAGTCTGACAATTGCTATTTGTTACGCCGACGACATATTTTTTTAAACAGCTCTATCTAGGGGAGTCACAGGCACTTAGAAATTCTAATACGGAAACGAAGATCGCAATTACATATGCACAGATTCACACCTTATTTGGGATGGTGTCAATCAAAAAGATTAAATACCTGCCACATCCGTATTTCCCATTATATTTCAAAAGTTTCAAAAACCCATAGACTAATCCTTCGTAGTCAGTTTAGTTATATCCTGGATCTCGGGTACAAAAAGCCATTCAGGACTATGGGCAGACTACTAGTAAACAACTGATCCTTAAACACTTCAAAAACGGATTTTCACAGATCATGTAAGTCGTCAGCCGGTGCCCAGATTTTGGTTAGTTTTTTTTAGCACAATGGGCAATAATATGAACCTTAATATCTAAAAAACATGTAATCCATTGTGCCGAGAAACTGGGAATCCGACGAAATTTCCGGTTCTACCAGGAAAACGATCCCAAGCATAGTTCGAATAATAGGTTAAGGCAAGTTGTTAAGGCTAAAGGATATCAAACTAAGTATTAACTGCCTTATTTCAGCTGTTATTCGTCAAATATGTAACTTATATAAGATAATACCAAATTAGCTGTGACTTAATTTTAAACATTAAATTTAACGTACAATGTAACATAACACAAAACAAATTAGAGTTTAAGCATTTTTCGTTTTTTGTCTGGTTTGAATATTATAGCACTTGCAAACAGACATTACAATGTAATTAAATTTATACTAACATATCAAAATCTGTTGAAAACTATTTCTTCCAAGCTGAGAAAATCCAATACTTTTCAGATCTCTTATTAATAAAAACTTATACTATTCGTTTAGTGGAAATTCCAAGATTATAAAATAATTACTTAATAAAATTGCAAACGTGTTTTATAAAATATACAAGCTATCGTGTAGTTTTCGGTCTGATTTGCTGCACTTATCCAGCAGAATATAATTCAGCGCACACAAATATTCAATAACATTCAAATCTGCAGACTGCGCCATTGGAATTAGAATGTGGGAGCAGTTTCGGATATCTGCTTGGGGTCAGTTTCTTGGTATAGTTATACCGATTGTACTCTCAGTAAACAGTAAAGTTTCCAATACCGGCTTCCTATATACGTGCTAATACTATAACGAAGGCTTTAATGTTGCGCTTAGGGTTCGGGATTCACCCCAGTATTTCATTTTCGTTACATCAAATTATTATTAAATGAAAGAATTTGTACTCGTCTGCAAAAAACCATTGCTTCTGTACTCAAATTCGTTCTCCGTGTTAATTTTAGCAAATGTCGTACCAGTCCTGTTGTTTTTTGAGCTTCTACCGCAGTATTTTGGCATTTGGCAGTGACGCGCACGGTTACTCTTTACTTTGCCTCGTTATATTTTAGCTTTTACTTGCTTCAAATGTTAAATGTTTGTATTTGGTTTTGTTTGGAAAACGAGAGTCTTAAGCATTTCTCTTTCAATAGTACTATAAACACGCGCGCAAACGAATACATTTGCTCGGACTCTAGTATGCACAAATATACTATAAGATACGATGACCACGTAGTCTCTCGCGGCCCTCTTCAGGCGCATTCCTTTACTATTATAAATTTGGCTCTAGACTGACGCAAAAGCTGAAGGTTTGATCTCACATGAATGCATGAAGCTCGAAGCTAGGCCATTAAATCATTAAAAAACAAGTAAGAAGCCTCTAGTCGAGTAAGCTCGACTCGAAGATACCTCTAACGCTTGACCATACAGACGGACCGACGGTCGGGCTAACAGACATACACATATGGCTGTGTAACCAATACTTGATGGTTTCATATCTCCGGTGTTTCTTAACCGATTTTAATGAAAATTTCACAGAAGTTCATTATTTTGCTCAATCCTCATTTTCAATTTTTCGAAATTCAATATTTTTTTGTTATCGATTACATGTGTATATCGTAAGCCGGAAAAGTTCTCGAAAATTTGAAACAAACTTGCTATGCCTAGGGATTAGGAAAGCCCCTATCTAAAATCTGGAGTCTCTAGCATTTGTAGTTCCTGAGATCGACGTTTACATTTGCACAAAACCATTATACCCTTTTTTTACCCATTTCATGGGTTAAAGGTATAAAAATATGCATTTTATATCCAATTCTAAGCGAATTAAGTCATACAGAAATAATTGAACGATGGAATCGGAGATTCTTTCTTCTTCATATATTAATACCCTGTTTCTCATTTTAATGGGTTCGGGATATGAAAGTTTTCCAACATATGAAAGATGTGTCCGTGGACCTACCAAGACCTACCTTGTTAAGATTGAGCTCAGAAAAATTTCCTTGAAGAGTAGCTATAGCATCATGATTTCTTAAATATTCATTTCCAGAGTTATTCATATGTCCGGATGAGTGTTGTTGTTGTTGTGAGTTTTGTTGCAAGTTTTGTTGCTTTATGTAGACAGCCTGTTGTGCACTTATTTGGTTTTGTAAATTCTGAATTTGTTGTTTGTATTTCGCGATGGTGACATTAACAACCATTGGGTTAGCGTTGCCTCCCCGAGAAAGAGATTGCTGCGCTGCTTGAAGATGCTGTAATATAAGAAATATTACATGAAATAAATTTTTCATTCCGGAATACATTAAATAATAATGGAAATCAGACCTTTATACTGCTGAGTAGTTGATTTAAAAGATTTAAAGTATTTTGATTCAGAGGTTGTGTTAGGATTTGACTCGATATAAAGCCACTGTGTATAGCCAATTGAATTTGCTGTCCAAGCATACGAATGTGCTGCCCAGATGGTTGATTATTGGCATTCGATGCAATATTGACCGCTTGTGCATTAGAAGCATTTTGACAAAAGGCCACAGGGGTATTTGCATTTACAGATTGAGGTCCTCCGATGGTAACACTGTGTGGCCCTCCTTGGCTCAAATATTTTTGAACTTGCAGGGTGGGAATATTAGGATTATTGCTACCAGTGATAGCTGTACCACTCATATTAGTCATAAGATTATTCTACAGAAGAAAAGAACGAAAACAATTCAGTTGTGACTGTTTTGATTATTTGATTATTAATTCCATTTACCGGAGGGAATGACATTGAAGGTTGTGACCCACCAACAGGATAACGTTGTGGGAATCCGCCGCTATTCGTTGTATTTGAATGGTCAGCATAGGAACCAAGGCCCTCATCGTGGCGACGCCAGCCTTCCATCGCTATGGACGAATTTGTATTTGCTCTTAGCAGCTCAGCTGCCTCCTCAATGTTCATGTTCGCACTCAGTAGAGCTCTTTCAACGTCTTCTTTTTTGAATCCATTTTCAACTAAAATTCGATATTGCTTGCTTTGCTTAACCACATCTGAGTTAAGAACGCCAACACCAACATTGATCGCACCAAGCTTCTGTTGCTGCTGCTGTGCTTTGCCAACAATAACATTGTGAGGCCAATCCGAAGATATTTCGCTGCTCTCCACATTGCCTCCAACCGTGCTTGCATTGCTCCAGCCAGACGTTGCACCACTTGTTGACAACTTATTCTGCTTATTACCCCAACCTCCGCCACTCGAAGGTGAATCACTCCACGAATTTGAGCTAGCACCGATTTGTGCAATTGCAGCGCTCGGCTTTTCATCGACCCAATTGTTTCCTGACACGGCGGCAGCGCCAACAACACCAACATTGTGAGTGTCGTCGCCCCAAGAACCTACTTGAGCATTCCGGCCGCCACTGCTATTATTTTGATGTACCCACATGGCACCTGCAGCATCGGGTTTACTATGCTGAACACCAACTCCACTAGGGCCGCCAATAGTGTTTGACAGGCGAGCTTGGGGACCAACCCCCGACATTGAACTATTTGGGTTTCCACCGACTGGAACATTACTATTTACTGCAATGTTGCTTCCAACGATGTTGCCAGTTGGGTTTTGGTTGCGCAATAAATGACTACGACTGATTGAGTCCGTCATGTCCTTCCAGTGAGCCCCACCGGCTGGCAAGCGCGTCTGTTGCCCCCAGAGAGAAGTTCCATCATCATAATTGGGTATATTTCGACGTTGTGGTGGCGGTGACGGTTCTTCCCATCCTGTTAGTTGTTTGGAAACATCCTTAGGCCCACCAACTACAGCTTGGGCTGCTCCCCACTGGGCCCCAATATTACTTGATACGACACTTACACCACTAGGACCTACATTTGAGCTTGCTGCATTTGTTCCTGATGTCCCAACAACTGGGCCTACCATTTTGTTAATAGTTTGAATCTGATTGTGAGCAATTTGTGGATGATGTCCCCACATCTCTGATTGACCATTGAGTCGACCTGATATTCCACGTGGGTCACCGCGAATCGGATCACGCGGATCAATCATGCGCAAATCCCGCGGATCTCCTGTGGGTGCACCTACTCCACGCATTGAAATTGTATCTCGCGGATCTACACTTCGTATGTCTAAGGGGCCACCTCCAGTCAGTGGGCGTATATCTCGAGGATCTCCCCATCCATTGCCAGTAGAACCAACACTGCTACCAGCCGCTCCAACCGTTCCAGTTCCAGTCAGATTGTTTCCACCATTTCCACCTATATAAAACAATTTCAAGATTTAAAATCAGAAACAAGTGATATAGGTGAGCGGTATATTTGATACAGATTTCAGGGGGCAGTCACAGCTACCTTGCCATCAAATTTGGGAACTAGCTGTTAAAATGTAAGATATATGTGGGTCTTATCGGTATACACATTAGGTTATATCGACTTTTTAATTTCCAAGCCCCCAGTGGACGTAACTTTAAATTTTAACACTTTTTTTGACAAACACATGGACCAAGATATTTGCAAAGTTTCAAGCCTTTAGCTTTAATAGTGCCGAAACAAGTAGCTTTTATTCGTACTGACCGACAGACACTATGACGGGCATTGCACAAATCCAATCCCTTGTATATTTGTTATATATTTGTTCCGCACATTTCTACAAACCCATCTATGGTCCCAACGCAAACAAACATTTAATAAAATTATGTATCGCAGCACCTTGTGAACCAGAAATAATAAGTAGGGTAATAATATTTTATTGTAGTTTTATACCCTTAACCCATAAAATAGGTATAATGGTTTTGTGCAAAAGTATGTAATCGGCCGAAGAAAGCATCTCTGAGCCAATAAAGTATATATATTCTTGATCAGCATTAACAATTTAGTCGAGTCATATACCCCATCTGTATTTATGATCGCGCCGATCTTAAAAACTGAAAGCTACAGTCGTCAGATTTTGGAAATAATCTCTTTTAATCAATAGGTAGTACAAGTTTGTTTTAAATTTATGCCACTTTTCGATTCACGATATACACATGTAAAAAGGAGATTTAAAAGATTGAAACTTAGTCATCAAGCATTGATGCAGTAGTGCAGGCATGACCCTATAAATAAAGTCTAGGGTTCAAGGTATCTCCAAGCCGATCTTACCACTATACACTTTTCTACCCATTTAATGGGTGAAGGGTAGAAAATACGCAAATAAGCAAATTATGTTTATGCGGCATTTGTATACTTACATCCTGGAGAGACCACAGATAAAGCTCCAGTAGCTGGCGAAGTGTTATTGCCTGTTGAGCTCAGGCCAACTCCAACACCAACACCTTGCGGCCATTGAGGACCACCGCTGGCGTTTCCGACGCCTGAACCAACAGCCGAAGCATTTACACCCACAACACCAGATGTTGCGCTATTAGTTGACTGTCCAGTCCAGACACTTGTGCTGTCCGCTCCATCATCATCCTCGCCCCAGGTTCCACCTAGATTCGATGAAGGCGTATGCCCCCAAGATGGCTTTGGCACTTGTTGAGCAGGAGGCTGACCGCCGTTCCTTAAATTCGATTCCCACAAATCTGTGCCATTATTAATGTTGGGTTTCCACAGTGGCGGGCCTGAAGGGTCCTTATTGGCCGGCTCTGGTGAGCTTGGCACCTCCCAGTTGGTGTCTTGGTTCACATGTTGGCATCCCCAGCCATCCTGAGAAAAAAGGGCCTCGCGCATTGTGTACAACTGCTGCAATTGATATTTAGCTACACTAAAAGAATTTGGCTCATTCCCATTCTCAGTTTTAACTAGTCCTGCAACAATTTTAGCGCCATCGCCATTGTCATTAAATGAACTCTTAGGGCTGGTGGAAATAATCTTGTTTTCAATGGTTAATCGCTTTTTCTTGATTTGCTACAAAGATGTTGTTGACAGATTTCGGGTATTCCTTAAACGTTTGCTCGACCTATCGTTATTTGATTACCTATAAAGAAAAAAAATGTTAGTACTGTAAATTTATAAAGGTAAAAATACAAAAGTAGGGACTAAATGACAAGAAGTCATCGAGTACATTAGCGTTTATCCACATAGTATCAGATTCAGCCAAGGGTTACTCGTTCTTGGGTGTCGTGATAGAGTAATATTTCAATAAAGGCAGTAATTTTGATGTTGGAACATGAGCAACCTTAAAACCGTTGGATTAATTGCGTTTTATAAATTAAGTTAAAATTTTAAAATAAAAAAATTATTGTGTTTTGTTATGTTGTGTAACTCACGTTACATTAAGCCCCGATTTTCTCAGTTATTATTTATTTTGCATTTCGAAAGTGCAAAGGCAAAAACAATAATAGGTAAGCCAATATTTACAGCACTAAATAACTCAAATGGTCAATCTGGGATAAATAACTATATTCAGCACGTCATCTGAAAAAATTGGATAGAGAACAAGGGCAGAATGGTAACGAACTAGATTTTTACTGATGAAGAAAATTAAACTATCGACCCCAAAACTGACTCAAAAGGTACAGAAAATGGAGAGAGTTCAGTGTGGCGGGTCCACGAAATACCAAGGTACCTCGGTAGAAGCACCGTATATATAAAGAAATTAATCGACAATCGCTATAACCGACATGGAGAATATGTAGAATAGAGAAACAAAGGTTTCTTTGCAGACGATTTCAAAATTCAACACTTTGGGGTCGAACAAAAATAATTTTGTGTAGCGACAGTCAAATACTGAGCTGAATCCCCAAAAACTTAAACGCAACAGTCAAGCGCGGCAAAGTGTCATGTTATGGGCACGTATATGTTAATTTAATGTTTATTAATATACCTAAGAAAAGTTTACACTAAAGCGCCGAGAATCTAGAACTGCTACGCATTTCCGGTTATACCAGAAAACTGACCACACAAGCGCAGAAAAGTATAGTCCTGGGCTTATCTTACATCTCCAGATTTGATTATTATTGAAAATTTGTGTATGCCATTGGAAGCACAGCATATATAACAAAAAGAGCTTAAAGAGTGTTCTTATGAATAAGTTCAGTGAAACAGGACCGAAAATCTTTTAGAAGATTGTATCTTCTATTAAAAATAAAAAATTAAAGCAAGTAAGTTTTAACATTTTTAATTAAGCTATTTTTAACCAATAGTTTAATTTGTTGAAATAAGCTGTACCATATATTTTGATATGTTTTAAGTTTCATCAGCAAAAGCAAATATTTAAAATAATAATAATAATCATGTAAAAAACCATAAAACATGATTGATGTTGAAAATGTTTTATTTTTGCCTCCAGTTTAAGAATTATGGAACTTTAAATATTATTCTTGGCACTGCTGTAAGCCACTACATACTGTATGTAAATGCGATATGATTGGGTATAGGATAAAATTAGTACAAAATACTTTGAATGTAGAAAACTCTTGTTACCATATTATATATTGTTTTGCGAAATATATATATATATATATATATACTGCGCTTTAAGCAAAATTATATTACACCTTTAATTAGTCCTTGAAACTTTTCCTAACACTATTGAGTACCTTTTATTCTATGTTATATATTTTACATAGAGTTTTAATACACAATTTATTGATGTATACGAGTATGATATTTGACAACTCTGGTCAGTAGTCATTGACGCAATCACCCTATTTAACTCTGTACTTTCGTTCCAACTCACACGTTTACACTTAGACACAAAGACACCCATACGCACAAATCAACATATATGCCATAACACACTATTGAAAATTTAAAGCTTTATCGAAATACCCGAAATGTAATTATTTATTAAATTGTGAATTCATTTTTTCATTAAAAACTTATATTTTCAATAAGGCATTCACTCACTTACATACATTTATTTATATAAATATATTTGTTCAAATTACGAAGAAATTAAGAAATACTATATTAAACTTATGAACTCTGATCAATTTTATTTGTTTTAATTCATATCGATTAATATTAAATATTCTGCACAAATATATTTATATACACTCACATTCACATATACATACATTTTCAGATACATGCATAAATATGCATGATGGTACTAAGCCAAGCCACAACGATTTCACAAAGTATGTATGCACAATGTATGTATGTACATAAGCAATATATGTACTTATAGCAAATCAGGCATTGTCCGAAAACTTAAAAGCAAAATAACTTATCCCATTACATCTTGTTTATTTGCATTAAATTAATACTAATAATCATTTTAAATACAATCGTAAAAAAACATATTACTTTTTTTCTGTGCGTAAATTTATCAAACCACACGGTCAACGGGACGGGAAATTTTACTACAGTATAAATGGCTGCTCTCACAATGTTGCCACCTAGCAATATTACAATTTAGTTTGACAAGCAAACCTAGCTGAATAAATATTTTATAGATAAATGTTGTTACCTTATTCAAACTTATATATTCAAAGTGCAACAGCAGTTCAATCGCATCGAATTTTTCTACGCTTTCTTCACATTAGTGTCTTATATAAAATACTTAAAACGTGGCAACTCCATTTTTAAGATACAACATGTACAGACGCACAAATTTAAGAGTTATGTACATGTGTGTGACTTTAAGTTCCATTTACGTTTAATTTTAGACTTTATGTAAGCAGAAATAACTTTTCCTAATTTTAAATATTGCTGTGTCACATATTTTTTATTTTAATTTTTTTACCTATTAAAGAAACGGACTTGTACCGATACGTAGCTCTCGCTCACTCTTTTCTGCAAATTAGTGTGACCGTACACAGCGATTGTAGAAATGCCAACGAAGTTGTTAGGAAATTTAACGGATGGTGAATAAAGTGAAAAAAATATAAATATTTCACGTGAACCGTTTATAATATGAGCATCAGTTAATTGAAGAAATCCCTTAAACTTCAATGTAAAGCAATTTAATTAGCTTCAAAACTACTCTTGCGTCTAAATTACCTACAGAAGTTGGCAGCCCACATAAATAGATATGGATAAAAGGAATACTGAATCGCTTTTTTTGAGAACCACAACCACTTAAACTCCGAGTGGCACCAAGCAGAAAGAGGTGTGACCGCGACATGCAGCAGTTCGCAATGTATACAAATAGCTGTTACCCTTGCTGAAGTTACGGAGTTCTGAGCAGGAGGCGTCGTTTTTATATACATATGTACAAATGTATGTATTCTGTCTGTATAACCAGCCGTGGCGAGAAATGTTGAACCACACTAAATTACCCAAAGAAAATTACCATTTTTGTGTCAAATTTATATTTTTTAAGTTGCGTACAATAGCGTAACACTTGGAACGCTCATGTTAATGTTTCTTCCGTTTAGAGATATTCTCTTTGACTTTCTCTTAAGAAAGTCATTTACTCTTAATCAGCATAAAAATGCAATAATTGTTCTAAACAAGTATAGGGGTATCTCCAATTTATCTACTCATTAAGAGAAAAATGTTTAAACCATCTACAACAATTTTTCAAAATAAAATGTAAACAGAAAGTATAAATACTGATTTGACTCTTCAATTAACTTCCTTTTAATTCGCAAATTATAATTTTTATCTTCGGATCAAAAATTACTTAATTCGCTCAGTGTCCGACCTTCGCAATTTGTTATTGGTTTTGCTTCAAGTTTATAAATTAGGAGCAGACATGTCAATTATGAGAGTAAATGTTAATCATAACCTTTTTCTAATACTATGTTCAATCTCGATTTCAAACTTAATACATAATGTGTTTTGTGTCATCTGCCCACATGTGTGTGATAGTCGTAACTGCACGCTTAGCTTCACGGTTAGTTGTACGGAAGGTGGGTTGCTAAATGTTTGGATCTGCGCGTTAACAGGCCGGTACTTATAGCGTTGGGCCACTTAAATATTCTTTTTCGTTAAAACATTCACGTCCAAAGAAATAAAGGCATAAAAAACTTGCACTACTGTACCAATGATTGATGACTTTACTTCAATCTAGTTAGTAATCTAGCTTTAGTTTATTCTTTAGTTTTTAAATTTGATTGTTTGTTTGTTGTCGATTAAGTGTGTATATCGTAAACCGTAAAGTTATCAAAAAATTTAAGCCAACTTGTTAGGAGAGCTCATATCCAGTGAGACAGACCTTATTTTGAACGGTGTCTAGCAAAAATTTAAATTGCCTGCCATAAACTAGTTATATATTATTTTATCAAAAAAATCCAAAGACCCATGGTAAGTACATATATTAACCACCAGTATCAATATTTGACCACAAAAAACTGGAGTTTTCTCACTTGTTAGGTCGGGTCTTGTACCTTAATTTCAGGTCAAGAGATATTTTGAACAGGTACATTATGGACACATGGATGTCATAGAACACGGATTTTGTACCTAAAGTTGAATATTTATGGTATAAATAGACCAACCCTCCGTACACCGTTTAGTTTTATGTCGACATCTGGAGAGCCACCCCCTGGGCAAACGGTCTACCGCTTCATCCGGGAAATTGGATGGACCACAAGATTTTCACCGAACAGGATGAGGAAAATAGTGGAAAACCCGAAGGTATCGGCTTAAAAACTGGCTTTAAAGATGCAGGATGAAATGAGCTGAACTCCAAACACATCAATGCAACTGTCAATTTGGTGATTTTTGACTGTACAGTGGAAAATAGTATGTACCTCAATATCCTGAAGATAAATTTACTCCAAAGTGCCGAGATGCTGGTAGTCCAACGTTTGTACCTATTGGACTCAGTTTATCCATTAATCCGTATTTATCATATTTAAATTTGTTTCTTGTTTGTACCGGCTAAGGATACAGATTCAGTACTTATTGTCGTCATTTCTATTCCCTATATTATTAATATACGGAGGCAGTTCCGTATTTATTAAAAAATTTAACTAGTTATTTGTCTTATAGTTTGTTTCGTTCAGCAGCTGGCTTTTGTATACTTATTATACCCTTAACCCATTAAATGGGTAAAAAAAGGTATAATGGTTTTGTGCAAAAGTATGTAACAGGCAAAAGGAAGCTTCTGGGATCCCATAAAGTATATATATTATTTATCATCATCAACCGCCGGGTCGGTATAGCCATGTCCGTCCGTCTGTCTGTCTGTGTGTATGAACTCGTCGATCTCAGAAACTACAAAGCTAGAGACTCCAAATTTTGGATATGAGCTCTCCTAATCCCTAGGCAAAGCAAGTTTGTTTCAAATTTTCGATAACTTTTCCGGTTTACGATATACACATGTAGTTGATAACAAAAAATTATTGAATTTCAATGATTTGAACGAGGATTCAAACTATTAATAAAATAATGAACATCTGTGAAATTTTTATTAAAATCGGTTAGGAAATATTTATGGAATTTTTGCGTTATTTATTTAAGTCGTACTTTGCTGTAAACCAAGCTAATATGACTAATTCCACTTTTATTATTTAAGCCAAAGTAACAAAAATCTAACTTAATTGTTGTTTGAATAAATTATGTGGGTGCTCAATATCTTTTTTTTTGTAATATCTATATTTTATGCAATTTGTATACCCTAAGAAAGGTAATCGATAAACAAAAAAATCTTAAATTTCGATAACTTGAAAATGGGGATTAAAACTATTAACAAAATAATGAGTTTGTGAAATTTTTATTAAAATCGGACGATAAACACCGAAGACGTATACTACCTACATTTGTGTATGTCTGTCAGCCCGACCGGTTGTCCGTCTGTATGGTCAAAGGTTAGGGTTATCTTCTAGTCGAGCTTACTCGGTTAAAACCTTCTAATTTGTTTTATTTACAAAGAATACAGTCTGTGGTGTTTTGTTTATTAAACTTGTTGTTCATTTAAATTTCGCAACAATATGAAATGAATGTCGCTACAAATAATTACATGGGTATTCAATATATAAATAATACATAATCCATCTACAATAAATTCAATAGTTTGGCTATAAATATATATTAAAGTATTTAGGCCAATTTCCATTCTGGTACTAAATGATATTCATTAAAATGCATTTACTCTTATAAGTTGTATAATAAATTATTTTAAGGTTATAAAAATGTTGAAAATTACATGTATGTATGTATGTATATACATGTGTATGTATGCGCATATGTATACAAATGTTTTAAATATTAACGAATTCAATAAAATATCAGCCTCAGACTTTAGAAGGCATATGTTTAAGTATGTGTTTGTACTATTTACGTAATACATGTTATAAAAAATTTATTTTACTGTAATTGTTTAGGTAAATTTCCTACTTCTATTTTTTTTTTAAATTTTCTTTGAACGTTGCTCATATATATATATATGTATGTATATTATCAAATCCACAAAAATATAGAAATTAATATACATATATACATACCCGTACGCCTGTGCACATATTATGTATAAGTAAGTACAAAAGCCAAAAACCACACAAGTTTATTATATAAAAATTATTATATTTGTGACATGTGAAAGCATTGCCTTTAGTTAATTAACACGGTTCGTACGATAGAAGCAGTATATATATATTTTTTTTTTTACTTTTTCAAACATGTTAATTTAATAAAATGTGTAATAATCAGTCTGCTTTACAAAATGGGTTTATGTATAAACTCAAGTACCACACAAAATCCTAAAATTTCATATTTAAAAATTTGTTCTTTATTTAACAAATCAATTATAAATATACGTAAATTGTGTTAGAAGGTTTGCATCTTTGTGTACATTAACTTACAGCTAAAAACACACAAAATTGGATATAATGTTTCTTGTGTTTTGCACGATAAGCCTAAAAGATTTTGTGGTGTATATTACGTTTGTGACATACCTCTAATTCTTAAAAAAATCATAAAAAGTGTTGACTTTCATTATTTCACTACGTTAATGTTACGAATTTGATCTGCTTCAAAAATTTCAAATGACATCTTAAATAGAGCCACTTAAGTTGTTAAGAAAACAATATAATGGTGTGGAGTTTATCAGTTCAGATAGTTAATTTAGATATAGAGCGCTTTTATGTGGGAAAATGGTGACTGCCTTAACGTAAATGCAGTTTTATATTATATACATACTTTATAAATGTATTTGTATTTGCATTTTTTTTTTGTATGTACATCTTAAAAAATAAACTGTCTATATTATTGTATCCAGCTGTCGAGCTTGGTGTAAGATCTTTTTCTGATGTCCAACTAAAGTAATACCCATATCGGATAGCTGTTGTGCTGTTAACCTTGAGATCTATAAATAAAAGGTAGTTATAAAGAAAATCATCGAAGTTTAAAGGTCTTGTTAACATACCTGTTGAGCACTTACTAAATTAGCCTCTTTAAAGTGTTGACTATATCTTGACATTTTGATATTTTCTAACCATAAATCAGTGCTAATAAAAATATTATGACCACGTTGTGAATCTAGAATATGAGAACTATCATTTTCTGGGGAATTTCGAGTCGTTAGTAGTGACTGCGGTTGTCTCGCCAAATTATCTAAGGTCGAGACAATACTAGAAAATGTTGGCCGATGCGTCCGCTGCTTTTGCCAGCAATCCAACATAAGCTGATAAAGAGCTTCAGGACAGTCCATAGGTGCTGGTAGGCGATAGCCCTTCTCAATGCTCTTTATTACATCCTAAATAAATTAATTTTTGTTAGCTTTGCTATTCCTTTCAGAAATAGTACATACCTGATTTGACCAGTTCCAATAGGGACGTTCGCCATACGACATGACCTCCCATAATACGACTCCATAAGACCAAACATCTGATGCGGAAGTAAATTTTCGGAAAGCTATTGCTTCCGGTGCAGTCCAACGTACTGGAATTTTGCCACCCTACAGTCAAAAAACCAAAGCAAAATGGAAAAAAAACACTGCGATATATATCTATTTAAATAAATACAATTAATAATTATATTCGTTTAAGTCCCTATTAGGAGGACACCTCACTTATGCAGACAGTTTCTAAAGAAACCAAAAGTAAATCAAACCAACTAGCTCCTAATAAGCGGTCACCCCTCCTAAGCGGGAAAAAAATTATCCGTGATCTTTATTGTACAAAAGATTGGCAATTTTTTCAAAATTTCATACTTAGATCCTTAAATATATTTGGAATAGAAGAAATAAACTTTTTTTTTAAATATTTATGAGCTTTGTTTTTGTTTTAATTTTTACAAGTTTTGCGCTTACAGCAATAAATATAAAGCTCACAAAGGCACATGCGGGATGGTATTGAACGGTTCTATGACAACGCATATTGTCCAGCACTTAAGTACCCACGGTTGAGTTTTCGTGCACTCTTTTGGGCTATTCAAATTCATTCAATTAGTGTTTTGTTCCGTAATTTTGTACATTTTTGTAAATACTTAAATTAGCTTTAACAGGACTTTGAAGTTGATTATGATGGTAGATGTACTTAAGAAAGAAATTTTACCATAAAGTGCGCTTGGCATACAGGATTGTTTTAGGTTTTATGAAGTTAAAAAAAATCATAAATGTATGTTAGCAAGAGTGAAACGAATACAGCATTGTGAGTATGAATGAAATGACGGCTTGGCATAATATTTCATTCGGCCCGAAACTGCAACCTAGGAAATCTTTTTTTGATATTTTGGAGCACTAACAAAAAACCAATTTTCTCCGGCTCGTAAGGGTTATTAAAAATTATAAAAATATTCGTCGGCATACTGACAATGTCAGCACTGACAATGCGCCCAACGAGAGACCGCTTGTTTAACAACCTCACACTTATTTTATTAGGACAGACTTTGACTTTTAAAGCTATTAGGGAATTTGTTTTTGTCGGCTTTATAAAGCATGATCCATGCCTAAGCGACTAAAGTAAACTTGGTTAATAACAATGTAATTCGGGGAAAGAACAAAGCAAATAAACTGATGGTTAGTGGTTAAACAGAGTTAAAAAAATATTTAAGCGCATAATTCTTTACACAATGCGAATTCATTTGGGTTGATTTACTTAAATTACAAACTAAAATTAAAAATGTATAAGTAATATGCCGAAAACAAAATAGTTACCAATTGAAACACGGCTCGAGGAGAACATTTAATAAATTAGTTTAGTAAGCGGTTTATGCATTTATCTCGCGAATAGAAGAAGTGTGCAGAATAAGAGGTGGCACGGTGATGATTTAGATTTAGTTTTAAGTTTGAGTTTTAAATGGTTATGCCTTAGTATCGAGCAATAAGCTTTTTTTCAGATATTAACTCGATTTTACAAAACTATATTTAATTTCATAAGTGTTGGTTACCTACAAAATTAATTTAAGTGAAATCAAGTTGCCAAACCAAAAGCAATGTTACAATTGCTAAAATATCCAAAATATCTTTAACCAAACAAAGTCGCTGCAGCAGCGATGAAAGAATACCGAAATATACAGCCAAATCAGCAGGCGCCATTTTAAATACCTTTCTTTCTTTCGTTCACGAATCCTATTCGATGCTGCTACTACCGATATAGATTTATATTGTTACTTTTTCATGTTGCGCCTTGTGCATATACACGCAGAAATACATTTTAATATCGGCATACAGAATGTATGAATGTACATACAGTTTGTCAAGGATTTGTTTACATGCAGTGAACATTTTTAATATGTTCACCTACAGATATACGGTGTTATACATTTTTTGTATTATTTTTTATAAGTTATTCAGCTAATTAACTCTTAAACCCATTAAACAAAACTTAAAAAACATAAACATTAACAAAGAAATATTAAAAATACTAACAAAGGCACAGAATTCAAATGTCTATAGTGTTTCCACAATGTTAATCTTTCAGTTTTTGGCTTTAAACTATAATTAATATTTTGTATGTCCACCGTTGGCTTTCATAACCGCTTCCAGTCGCCTTTTTTTATACCCTTAACCCATGAAATGGGTAAAAAAAGGGTATAATGTTTTTGTGCAAATGTGTGTAACAGGCAGAAGGAAGCTTCTCCGACCCCATAAAGTATATATATTCTTGATCAGCATCAACAGCCGAGCCGATTTAGCCATGTCCGTCTGTCTGTCTGTCTGTGTGTATGAACTCGTCGATCTCAGAAACTACAAAGCTAGAGACTCCAAATTTTGGATATGAGCTCTCCTAATCCCTAGGCATGACAAGTTTGTTTCAAATTTTCGATAACTTTTCAGGTTTACGATATACACATGTAATCGATAACAAAAAATTCTTGAATTTCAAAAAACTGAAAATGAGGATTGAAACTATTAGAAAAATATTGAACTTCTGTAAAAATTTCATTAAAATCGGTTAAGAAACACCGGAGATATGAAGCCATCAAGCATTGGTTCAGTAGTACATGTACATATGAGTATGTCTGTCAGCCCGACCGTTTGTCCGTCTGTATGATCAAGGGTTAAGGGTATCTTCTAGTCGAGCGTACTCGACTAGAGCCTTCTTACTTGTTTTTTTATCGATTTTATTAGATTTTGGACGTATTCCAATGGAATATTTTTCCATTCTTACAAGCAAAAATTAAACGTCTTCTAACATGCTCTGCCGACAACAATGGTTTTTTTCGAGCAGCTCGAGATGAAAAGTCGTTTCTTTTAATGGCTTTTCTGACAGCTTCGTGACATATGGTGATTCCACATTCCGTCTTCAACTCATTGTCAAGCGTTCTGGTAAAAATAGTTGGATTTTGGGTGATCTTTCTGACCATAATTCGCTCTGCCCTTGGAGGTATTGCCGCGGCCGACCAGTTAAAGGCTTCATCTCTATACTTCCCTCGTTTTTAGCGCGGTTTAAAACGTTGTATACAGTTTTCCAGCTATTTGCAAACATTTCTGCAATCGCAGAGGCCGTTATCCCGATGGTGGAGTTGTAATAAACCAACTGGTTCATGTCGAACGATAACCGCTTGACTGGCATTTTACACTTTATAGACATTTGTATTCTGTGCCTTTGTTAGTATTTTTAATGTTTCTTTATTAATGTTTATAATTTTTAAGTTTTGTTTAATGGGTTTAAGAGAAAATTACCTGTATAACTTAAAAAATTAATAAAAAAAAATTTACACCAACAGCCAGTGTGACCGTCTATCTCTAAAGTGAAAATATCAAAAATGTTCACTACATGTAAACAAATCCTTGACAAAGTGTATGTATGTATGTTGGGGCGCCACAGCGTGTATTTTGAGTTTGCAATACTCCGACGTCGAAAACTTAGAGTTTACTGGGAGTACATTCTGGGTATCCTTGACATTTTCGGAAATGAATGACACGCAAAATCAGAAGCACAAAATAGTTGTTGATGTTTTTTTGCATACGCAAAGTACTTGGTAAGTGTACGTATAATTAAAAGGGCAAATAATGAAATGTTAAGGAAAAAAAACCAACAATAATAACAAAAAAGAAATAAGAAAAGAAGAAGATACCCATAAACCTACCATACAGATGGATAGACGGGCGAACGGACAGACACACACATATGTCCCTGTACTTCTGAACTGTATGATGATTTCATATTCCGGTGTTTCTCAGCCGATTTAAAAAAAAAAATTTTAGAGTGTCATTATATTCTTTTTTCAATTATTATTTTTCCAATCTTTGTAATTCAAGATTTTATTGTTATCGATTCCATGTGTATATCGTAAACCGAAAAAGTTATAGAAAATTTTAAACAAACTTGTACTGCCTAGGGGTTAGGAGAGCTTATATTCGAACTTTGGAGTCTAGCTTTTATAGTTTTGAGATCGACGGGTTTATACAGACAGACATGTCTATATCGATTCGGCTATTGATGCTGATCAAAGATATGGGGTCGAAAATCCTTTTTTTGCACAAAATCATTAAACCAATTTTTATTCATTTCATGGGTGCAGGATAACGGTATAATAATATCAGCATTTTTAAATTTTTAGAGAAATTAAAAAAAATTTAAAGTCTTGTAGAACTATTTAATAGACTTACCCGCGTCGTGTAAGCGTCGCTTGCATTTTCGATCTCGCGGGAGAGACCAAAATCAGCGATTTTACAAATAAGCTGGGCGTTAACAAGCACGTTACGTGCTGCCAAATCACGGTGAACATAATTCATGTCACTTAGATAGGACATTCCACTGGCTATTCCACGTAGCATTACAATCAGCTGAAGTGTTTGGAACTTTCCATCATTGACGCGCAAGAATGTATCCAGACTGCCGTTTTCCATGTACTCTGTTATAATCATGACTGGGTTAGAGCGTGTTACAACTCCCTGGAGGTATATGACGTTTGGATGATCAAACTGTCCCATTATTGAAGCTTCGGTCAGAAAATCACAGCGTGCTTTTTCTGAAGAACCTATCAAAAAAGACACATATAATATATGTTAATTAATATAAATGAACTGTTAGGTTTTTATTCAGTTCTTGATAAAACCATTCATTATATTGTTAACATATTTCTTTAAAATAAGACAATCATGGGTTGGCAAAATCAACCGAAAACGAATTCTTAGCTGACGTTAGGTTTGACCCTGTTCGACCTGGATTTAACATTTCAGATAGATGGCCGGTGTTTTGTTTAATTTAAGAAATAACAAGTAAGAAGGCTCTAGTTGAGTAAGCTCGACCAGAAGATGCCCTTAACCCCTGACCACCTTCACGAAAAGACGCCCGATCATCTGTCTGGAAGATATACACATACATACGGCTATTCACAGATGTTCATTATTTTGCTAATACTTTCAATCTCCATTTTTAAGATTTTTTTTGTTATCGATTACATGTGTATATCGTAAACCGGAAAAGTCATCGAAAGTTTGAAACAAACTTGTTATGCCTAGGGATTAGGAGAGCTTATATCCAAAATCTGGAGTCTCTAGCTTTTGTAGTTTTTGAGATCGACGCGTTCATACATAAAGACAGATGGACATGGCTATATCGACTCGGCTGTTGATGCTGATATGGGGTCGGAGAAGCTTCCTTCTGCCTGTTACATACCTTTGCACAAAACCATTATACCCTTTTTTTTTACCCATTTCATGGGTTAAGGGTTAAGAAAAAGTTAAAAATAAATAAACCAGCAAACTTTGATAAGCTAATTTGGATTCAACAGCCAGTTTTTCTGCATTAAACAAGTAAAAAGCCTCTAGTCGAGTACGCTCGACTAGAAGATACCCTTAACCCTTGATCATACAGACGGACAGACGGTCGGGCTGACAGACATACACATATGTACATGTACTACTGGACCAATGCTTGATGGCTCCACATCTCCGGTGTTTCTTAACCGATTTTAATGAAATTTTTACAAAAGTTCATTATTTTGCTTATAGTTTCAATCCTCATTTTCAGTTTTTTGAAATAAAAGAATTTTTTTATATCGATTCCATCTGTATATTGTAAACCTGAAAAGTTATCGAAAATTTGAAACAAACTTGTCATGCCTAGGGATTATGAGAGCTCATATCCAAAATCTGGAGACTCTAGCTTTTTTAGTTCCTGAGATCGACGCGCTCATAAATACGGACAGACGGACATGGCTAAATCGACTCGGCAGTTGATGCTGATCAAGAATATATATACTTTATGGGGTCGTAGAAGCTTCCTTCTGCCTGTTACATACATTTGCACAAAAACATCATACCCTTTTTTTACCCATTTCATGGGTTAAGGGTATAAAAAGGGTTTTTTTTTTAAATTTGGGTTAAAATATGGATTCAGTAGCTAGAAAACCATTTAAAACTACTGCCTTTTACATATATTTTTACAAACCCATGTTATGGGTATTGTTTAGATTATGTGTTTTACCATACCTGGTTTTAGTGTTTTAATTGCCACATCAATGTCCTGAACAAAATTGGGCGGTATTTTGAGACGACCACGACACACATCACCAAATTCTCCGCCACCTAAAATAAATGTTCAATAATAGTAATAGTAATGTAGAGAGACTACCATATTTATTATTATTTACCAATAATTGCTTCTATTGTGATATAATTTGCATCAATTTCGCGAGCAAACTCCTTTATTGCTTGGTTTGGATCCTCATAGGTATGGGGATCAACGTAGCTTCGGCTGTTACAAAATAAGGGGGTTGTCACTGAAAAGCAAAAAACACGTGAAAACATTACGTCAAAAATCTTGGAATTTATAAAGATACATTTTTTTTATTAAAAATAGTGAAATAAAGAATAATTGACTTTTTTGCGGAAGCTAAAAATCTTAATTGAATATCCTAAAAATGTATCTGTGATCATCCTGAATAAGATTGATTCTTTTTACAAGCCCCACACCGTAAAATTAAAATAAATAATAAATGTATACCATTTGAGTGCTGAGTCTTTACAATTGGAGTTGTATCCATAGTATTTACTAAAAGAAAGACAAGAAACATTGATCACAAATTATATAAAAAATATATAAAAATTACAATAAACTAGAAATAATAAACAGCAAGAAAAAACTTAAAACACGTAAGCTTGCACAATATATATAAAAGTACAATATATAAGATATTAGAACTTTGAGGAATTAAAGGTTAAAAAAAACTTACTATACGTGACAACCAGTCCTTAAAAGGAGATCGGTTTTGGTAATTTCATTATTGGGGGATATAAACAAATAGCAAGTGATTATTGTAATTACTAAAACACACAACATACAATATTATTTAGCCGAGACTGGGAGATAATACATATACTGTCATGCCTACAATGCTGAATGCTAAAGCTTAATGATTAAACTTCAATCTTTATATGTCCGGTGTTTTTAAACCGACTTTTTCCAGATTTGAATGTGTATAGTTATAAAAACAAGTGTTGAAAACACCAAATTTTATTTTTATAATTACATTTACATTTATAAATGTATCGATAATGTGAAGCAACATCTATCTGCTTACGGACAGACGCACAAAGTACATAAAGCTACGAGTTTTAAAATACCACCACCAAGCTACTTTTCTTCAGGCAAAGAAACGAACATCAAGTTTATATATTTTCTTTTAAATTTGTGTTTTGGAAAAAGTATTCAAAACATGCGAAAGAAATATTAGCAACACTTAGGCATACATCGTAAATTTGTTATGTTTACCAAATCTGTGGTGATCCTATTTAAAAATTTTCAGCTCTATATATATTTCATAGGGTCCTAAATGTCTCCTTTTTCTTTTGCACAATACCCTATTACCCATTTATGGGCCCAGGGAGTAAATATATGAGCTGTGCGATTGCAATTTGTTTGCAAATGTCTCAAAAAAATAATTTAAAAGCAAAAAGTCTAAGTGACTAATTTTTACTTTAAGTATTTTGAGCCGGATGTGTATGAAAAAAAATGAAGTTAGAAAAATTTAAGATGGATCCATGTTGTAAGTGGAAAAATTGGTCCACCAGAAAGAATAGTTTATTAGCGATGCACAAAATGAATTCATGCGTAATGGGGACACGCAATACGACTATTAGACTCACAAATGATTTCTGCAGATGTTGCTGGGAAACTAGGATACTTTCCACTTTTCATTATATATAGAAATATATAATAGGTAGAAAATTTCCGTTCCACAGTAACAGACATAAGTATATATGTACATATTAATTTATTAGCACACAAAATTTCTTTTAAAAAAAAGGTTTTTATTTGTATCCCCATTATGTATTGTAAGCGTAGTTATTTTTCAAAGTACATTTAAGAAACTTAATCAGAAGAATTACGCGAATATATTTCTAAATACTAATTTATCAAATCACATATCGACTTTTATTTTAATGCGGAAATTTTGAAAAAAAATTGTATATCATTCATTAAATATTTGCAAAATAATCTACTATATTATATTACCTTCATTGCTTGCGTAATCCATGGGTAATGGAAGATGGTTGGTCGATTTCTTATCGAGATCGTCTTGATGTTTGGATCTCATAAAGTAGACAGTAGCGACAATAAAGATTACCAAGAACAATACTCCAGTCACAATAGCTCCAGCAATAAACCGAATATGAATTGAATCGTCATAAACTTGTAAAGCAAACCAGTAAATTAATTGAGAATTTAAAAATAATTTTGTTAAGCATTCAGTTTTTACAAAGCTTAAAGTAATAAAAAAATACCTGAACCAACAGATTGATTGGTTTGAGCATAAACCATATTGCTATAGGACCCAAATCCATTAAGAGTTTTACATCGTACTTGAAATCCGTATTCTGTGTTTTCCATAAGATTAATTATGTTAACTTTTGTATCTTTTGTGTTTAATGTTGTTTTATTAATAGCGTCTAATTCTGATTTAGGGAACCAACGCACTTCGTACAGCTCAATTGGAGTATCAATCTGGACAGGCTTATCCCAAATAAGCTCAACGTCATTGTAAGTTATGGCTACAACTCGTAAATTGAAGACTGTTGAGAGCATGACGGCTTCTGTTGTAAAAACAATTTCCGCATATTTAGTTTTAATTTCGCTAAGATCTAATTGTGGGCTGTTGATACTTGAAAAGCTAGAAGTATTAAAATTCAAGTTTTCAATGTTCGTATACGATTCATTAGCATTTTGTCCGCTTTCTACTAGAGAAGAGATACTATTTGTCGCATGAATTTGTACCGTATAAGTGGTTCCAGGATCCAAATTAGTAAGTGTTACTTTCGTTTCATTAAACGTGTCCGTTGATGGATTAAACATAACGTTTGAGCTACACAAATTGCATCGAACTTTGTATACAACATCTGTGCGGTATGTCTCTATTGTATTTGGCAGAAAAAAATTATCTTTTGGTGGACCCAACCATGATATTATTGCGCTTGATTGGTCAACAAATAAAAGTGTAAGGTTCATAGGTGCTCCTGGCGGTTTATAGCAAGGCATATGTCTCCCGTCTGCAGGATGCCTGTAGAACCCGTGGACACACTTGCAAAATGGCGAACCCGTTTTAGAGCTATTGGAATTGGGTGGGCATGGCACACATTTACGTACTTCAGCTGATCTAAACGTTCCAGTAGAACACTCTAAATCATAATAATATATGGTTATCATTAATAATATTAATATATATATATATATAATAATATCACTATAAAAGACACTTACCTCTACAGGTATTATTAGCCTCATTTGCCTCAAAGCCAATTTTGCAACGACATCCTCCGGTTAGAATCGTCCATTTTCCATCTCCCTTGCATAAGTAGGTGGGTGGTTCATAGGGTTCCGCGTTCTCAACACACGTGCCATTTTGTTTTTCAATTATTGTAATTTCTCTACCAGTGGGCGTCTCATTAAAATGAGCAAAATTCTCAGTAACCGCGGGACACGTTATGTAGTAAACTTTCACTGCCAACACACTTATACACGCTCCCTGATCGCGAAACGCAAAGTAAACTCCTTTTTTGTTTACAGCTATACTCTTCACTTCTGTATTTATATCAACATCTGAGTTTTGATTAAAGCGTCCTTCACCAGCCGCAATTCTAGCAATCAGTTTGTAACTGTCTGTTTGCCATGGCGGGGGCTCTCGAGTTGCTGCATCAAATTCATAAAACAATAAACTAAACGTCTCCTTACAGGACAAGGCATTTCCTAAAATTAAGTGGGTATTTATAGATTTGCTTTACAAAAAAGCAATGTCAAAATTACCTGGAAACAATGAACAGTCTCGAATTGTAAATTGAATTTCTATGTAAAGCCGGTTAGCTGGTCCGCGGTCAATAAATGGTGACCAAAGCCAGTTGTTTACGTTGTGATAAGCAACGTCGCAAACCACATAGCTACGCCAGTTAATACCTTTCACAAAGTCTGTAAATGATTCTTCTACCCACTGAAACAAAAGGTAATTAAGTGAATAGTGTGTCAAAGTATTAATACTAAAATACAAAAACTTTGCAAATATCTTGTAATTAAAAAAAAAGTTTAAATAGATTTTATTATTAACATACAAAAGTACTAAGTTTATGTTATAATCATAAATGTATTCTTTAAAAAAAAATTAATAAAAAATCATGATTTATTATTTAGTATTTAGAACAAATATAAATGTGACAAATAATATTTATCAAAACTGAGCAATTTAATGATAAATTTCAATACCTTAAGCCCTTTTTTGCCAATTGAAGTAAAAACAAAATCAAATTGACTTTTAAATTTATTTTTTGTTTAATTAAGTTGCATTTGCCAACAGTGATTCATTGTCATTAAATTATTATTAAACCGGGACAACAAACAACAACAGAAAGTGAATAGATAAATGTGATAGATATATTACTTCATCGCTTTTGAATATGCTAAGTGATTTTTAAGAGAAATAATTTTTGACGTGTATTTTTTATTATGTGTTCCTAACTAAAAAGCATTATATCAGATCATAATTTAAATATTGAATTTTTAAATGGCAAGATGCTTACAAGAAAGTTTGTTTTTGTTTGTTTAATTCGGCACGCAACTCAATTCTCTATTTTAGCACTGGTTTTTTTTTTTTTGTTCTTTTAGTAAACGTGAACTATAAAGTGCCAATTAATTAATAATAAGCTACAAGCAACATATTATATTTAAAAATCTTCACCAGTTGCAAGTAGTTTTACTTACGCCTGGAGTTTGAGCTTGTGGTCCGTAAGGATATCTTGTCCATTCTAGTGTAGCTTCTCGTGTTGTGTCTAACAAAACAACTAGAAATTCAAGAATTGAATTGATATATATATATTATTAATATAAATTACAAATAATTATATGGTATGTTCTATTTGGATGGAATCAACTTTATTGAAATACTTGCTTACCTTGATCACCATGTGCAATTTTCAAGCTGTAGGCGACGACAATTAGCCATATCATTTGGAAAAGTTGTAGTCTACTGTGTTGTCTAATCACACGGTTTCGAATATTGCACTGTAACGGCATCGGAATTTTAACTGTTGGCACAGGTAATTGTATGGAAGCCAGTATTCTTGGAGGGGGTGCTTTTTCATATTCATTCTGCTTGGTTGTTTTAAAATGTTGGAGTATCCAGTGCGTTGATTGCATTTCTTTTCTATGAAATGTAATCTCGATCGCCGTGAAAAGTTGTTTTTATTTTATGCGACATACATAAAGTGCAAGGGAAACTGTTTAACAAAACACAAAAAAAAAATATATATATATACTTTTAAGTATACATAAAATAAATGTATTCTTATATCTTCAGTTTTATTTGAAAAACCAAAAAATTGTACTAACAATGTTAAATTGGTCACACCAATACTCTTTTTATACCCTTAACCCATGAAATGGGTAAAAAAAAGGGTATAATGATTTTGTGCAAAAGTATGTAACAGGTAGAAGGAAGTTTCTCCGATCCCATAAAGTATATATATTCTTGATCAGCATCAACAGTGGAGTCGATTTAGCCATGTCTGTCTGTCTGTCCGTCCGTCCGTATGTATGAACGCGTCGATCTCCGGAACTACAAAAGCTAGGGACTCCAGATTTTTAATATTACAAAAAAACAGCATCTGAGTTTTTTTTACCCGTCGATCTCCGGAACTACAAAATCTAGGGACTCCAGATACTTAATATGAGCTCTCCTAATCTCTAGGCATAGCAAGTTTGTTTTAAATTTTCGATAACTTTTCAGGTTTACGACATACATTGAAAATCGAAAACTTGAAAATGGGGATTGAAACTATTAACAAAATAATAAACATCTGTGAAATTTTTATTAAAATCGGCTTAGAAACACCGGAAATATGAAACCATCAAGCATTGTCATTGTCATCAAATCTGTCAGCCCGACCGTCTGTCCGTCTGTATGGTCAAGGGTTAAGGCTATCTTCTAGTCGAACTTACTCGACTAGAACCTTCTTACTTGTTTTTTGTTATTTTTTTTATTTGTAATTTTTTAATAGTTTTGAAAAATAACTCGGTTTGTTAAATAAGTTATATAAAAATATCACGGGTTTAGGTATATTGTATTTGTTTTTAATCATTTAATATGGAATCGATTCGTAACAATTTAATAGTAGTACTTTAAGAACAAGATATAATTTCTTTATTTGTTTACAATAGTTATACTTACATTTTAGGCGGACGCGAGACTAAACCAACATTTGAATTTAGTTATCGAAATCAGATAACAGTACCTAAATGGCCAAATAAAATGTTGCATAAAATGGCAGTAAGTCGTAATAAACTTAATTTAATTTAAATTTAAAAAAATAAACTTTATTTAAAAAGGTTTTCTAATGTTTTTTTTAATGGTGTAACTAGAACATACATATAGACGTACGTATATACATATATGTACAATCGTTCGTATTTATGTTGATGTACATATGCCTGTATTTATTTTTTTGGTGCTGGAATTGTAGTTTGTGCAATATTCTTAAAATTTTTATATCTTTAAATACCATTCTGACATACAATAAAGATATATTTTGTATTGAATATTTTTACAACACCACAAACAAGTCACTCATATACATGTGTATGTATGCAAGTAAATAAATACATATGTAGATATTTACAGATACACACATTTGCTTTTCAGTCGTATGTAGACGTTTACAGATTTTATCAATAAACTTCACTTTAAAATATATGACATGACGCTTTTTAATTCACATATAACAGGTAATTGTGCAGCTTAAACTTAGACACATTTTGTTTTTATCTGAAAACACAATACACAGTACTCAATCCAAGGAAAAACGACAGTGTTACCACATTTATATTTTGAACAGTTTTAGTGTTTATTTTTTTACTTTTCAACACTAGCTTCTTGCAGCCTATACTAAGTATTTGGTCACTAACTACATGCCATATAGATGCAGCACATACCGTTTGTACACGCAAAATATAATTATAAGATATCCATTGCGTTTGGCTGTCAAAGCCCAATATAAAAGAGCCGTTCGCTGCAACGACAAGATGCTAAGGATGGGAGAACTATTGATGCAAGCGGCTATCGCGTTGTCCTCGATGTTTTACAAGAAAAATATCGAGTTTTTTGCTCAAGACTTTAAATAGTGTTTGCTTCTCTAATCATATACATATGTACACATCAAGTTTACAGCACTGAAAAAAATATTTGAGTATGTTAACGAAAGACATACGAATGATTCGAGCACCTGCCGTTTCCTTATGTTTTTGGGCTTTAAGGCTTATTTTATTGACGGTTTTGTTGTTGGAAAATCTATTTGTGGGTTGCCGATTTCCTTTAAAACTTTTGTAATCCTTAAATGTTAAAATAATTATAAACAGTTATCGGATTACTTTTTAGTTAGATTTAAATTTTTTCGAATACCTATTTTATGATTAGTAATCATTACATCACAGTCTTGATTTTAATTTGATAGATTTCGAGAAGGAATATACGCGTGTTATGTTATGTCTGTTCATACATATGTATGAGCTGAACAATAAAATTGATGACAATATTTTTAAGGCAAATGTTAACTAAATTATCAATTAATTACAATTATCGATTTGTAACAAAAAATTTTGTTTTATTTTGTAACATAATAATTAGAATCCATAATTTGAAAAGTAATGTATTAAATCATTTTCTTTTAACATTTCATACCTTAAAAACAAGTATGATATTTTTGATTTTATATCTACTAGAACTATTATTTATAATCAGAAGAAATAAAAAATAAATACATATAATTTCTAAAAATAGAATGAAAATTAATTAGGTAATTTAACTTGCCGATTACTTAATATGATTGCCTGAGACGCGATTTAAACCTGTGCTACCTTGAATACCGATCATACTAATTCTTAATATGAAGACTGTTGTACCCATCAAAGAAACCAAAGGGGTCTTCGGTGATTGTCGAGTTTTTAAACATTACGGGATCCGGAGACCACACAACATTGAAATTTTTTCGCTTTAGAGAATCATCAAACAGTTTTATTATACTGTGACTCCACCACCAAGCAACTTTTATACAATTTTTGCAACTGCCTGCAAATATCCTTAAAGTCTAGTTGAGTCCTCAAGAAGCACAAAATGTCCATTTTCCTTTAAAAAAAAAAACGACAAAAGCAGCATTACGGTTATTTCAGCAAATTTTTCATGTTTTCATTCTGCAGAAAGCCGTGAGTAATTTAGATTATTAAAAATTAAAATAATAAAGGTCCAAAGTGACTTGTAAATTCTACCAACACAGAGGTAATACCCCTTTGTTTCATGTATCCGGTGAAATAGATGTTGCACTTGGCAGTTTTTTAATTTCTCAAAACCTAAGGAATAGCAATCAGTAAATCCAATCCAATATTTCTAAGCTCTAAATTCTAATGTAAAAGACCCTGATTTGGCTAAGCTTGTTTCGTAATTTTTTCCTAATTAATTAATTACATAAACTATAAGCATAAAAACATTTTTTAAAACAAAAACCGTTGGGTTCGAATCCGTGACTCGTACATGAATGAACACTTTTTGTTCTTGATTTTAGTTTTTCTGGAGTTATACTTGATTCGAATTGGCAAATTTTTTTTCCCAATAATCTTTGTACTCGATTAACCTATTTTAATGCATAATTCAAGTATTTTCATACTTATTTAAAGTATTTGGTATATCAAAGTATGTCAAACATGCACTTCTAGAATCGCGAATCATTTCAAGTAGACTCAAACTTAATTTTAGCAAGGCTTTTGTATTTGTTGAGAGAACATAAATGTTGCCATTTAAATGTTAAAATAAAAAAAATTAAATTCGAGAAAAGTGGTTCATTTCCGTATACATCAATGACAATTTACATACATAATAGGCAACATTGGCTGACGCCTTAAAAATATTATATTAATATTATATATTGTTGAATTAAGTCTGTTTGCTTAGAGACTTTTTAGTTTACAGCTCGTCGGTTCGTCGGATGAACAAAACGTTTTAAATTTAAAGATAAATGTATACATTTGAATTATCGGGTTTTCTCAATTATAATTGTTATTATAAATGATATATTTACTTTCAATTTGATATGTACTTTAAATAATATTTTATCAGATGATAATAGGAAACATCCGTTTATATACACTTGAAAATTATATTATTACATAATATTTTTTCTAGAAATGTTTAAATCATAGATAGAAGCATATCCAACCTCATAAATTATGATGGTGTCTCACATTTTTAACGGTGTCCAGCAACAGTTTTAATTGACTGCCTAATTATCAATTTATTAAAAATTCCAATAACCGATGGTAGGTACATATATTTACCACAAAAAATAACTCTGTGGTCTTCCCACTTACTAGGTCGGGCTATGTAAAAAAAGTATATTCATTCAAAAATGGATATTCATTTCCCCAAATAGCTAATATAGTCAATTTATAGATCAGAACTGTGCACTACATCATTCCGCTGTTCCTCCAAGGGCAGAACGGTACCAAAAAAACCGAACTGGATAAGCGAAGGATCATCAGGAAAAAAAGGAAATCCTAAGCTAGCGGACCTAAACTGACTCAACTATTACTCTCTGGATGAGTGGATGAGTCCAAAAACACCCCGAAAGTTGGTTTCTTTTATGAATAATGGGTTAAAGGAAGTTGTTAATGCTAAGAAATATCATACAAAGTATAAACATTATTGGTCAGAATTTTATAAGCCAATAAATGTAAACTTTAAAAGACTTTAAATTTTGTTCAAAGTGATCTGTGATTTACTGTATGTATATTCGTAGCCAAGTCCGTTTGCTAATTCTAATCTATGCAATATAGCCGAGGGCTTTGAGCTATCAAGATGAACCTTTATTTAATATTGTTTTTTTGTTACAATTATATTTGGCAAAATCGCTGTGCTATACTTGACCCATGAAATTGGTAAAAAAGGGTATTATGGTTATTTTTACAAATGTAAGTACCAGGCAACAGGACGCATCTCCAACCCCATAAAGTATATATATTCTTGACCAGCATCAACATCCGCGTCGATCTCAGAAACCATAAAAGACATTCCAGATTTTGTTTTAAATTTTCGATAAATTTAAAACCTTGAATTTCGAAAAGTTTAGCACTGGGATTGAAGATAAATATTTTTAATAAAATCGGTTGAGAAATGCTGAATATAAATGCTGACGATCAATTATTAGTACAGTAGTGCAGGTACAGTAAGTGTGAGGTCAAGTATTGAGAGTATCTTCTAGAGTATCTACTTGTTATAGTTTAAAAATGTAAAGATGGTATGAAAATAAAAGTTTACAATTTTAAAAGCTTTTGAAGCAAGTTTCGATTCGATATCGAACCAAGCTCTTTTTCAAAATATATTTTTGCATAAGAAAACTCATATTAATTCCAATATTATATAATATTCAAATTAAATTATAAATTGAATTGAATAAAAATTGTAAAATAAATAAATATAAAATTACCGCTATTCTTTTCTGTCGTATTTTATGTTCTTTATTTAATGTTTACAGCCTTTTAACATAGCCATCTCATATTTCCAGTCTTGATAAGTTTTTTTTGATTACAGAATTCGCCGTCAGAGCGAGCTGGTTTCGCTTGGTTAGATTTTTGCTGAGCCGTTCTTGTTTACTATGTACCGCATCCATATTTTGTGCGATTAGTGGTGCGAGTGAACACCTTGTAATACAAGTGTGACCAAACATTGAATTATAAAATATGCAACAAGAACGCCTTTCGGACATGAAAAATCAATATAATTCACATTGCACAAAGTAAAGTCAGTAAACTAACTAAATTCATAAAATTTTGCGGCGCTGTTAATGTAACGATAGTTTAAGTCGTGATTTGAGTGTTATTATGTATGTATGTACCCTAATACTGCATGTGTATAATAGTTTAAAAGTTTGATATATACATCCTGTTTTCCTGTTTTCTTTACATGCATATATTATAAAAATACTACTAACTACACTTTTACATACTATATACCCTATATTTTCATTAAAAAGAACATAACATACATATGACATATACATATATTAATAAAACATATATACATACGTATATAGTACATACAATGTAAATAAATGTAATGCATCGCGTCGATTATTTCTTAAACCGCAATCTGTTTAATTTCAAATTAAATCGAATTGTTCGCAGTTTATTTATGACTACGTAAATTCTTAAAGATTATATTTTATTTATATGTGTGTATGTATCACTACCAGCAGATTATTTGCTTTTAAAATACAAAAGTAAACAAAAATTATACACTTAATTCAATGCACGTTTGTTTAACTTAAATATACTATTTATGTATACAGTGTTATTGTATTGTGTACATGAGCGTAAATGGGAATTTTTAGTTTGACCAATGCAATACTCAAAATCGTCCAGTTTTAAATTCACAAGTGAGCAAATCAAACGTATGAAGTCGCTCAACGTTCAAATTTACTAACAATATATTATTTAGAATATACATATGTTGGTTAGTATTGACCATGACTTAAAGTTCTGTATAACTTATTATCGCAAGCAAGTGAAATATTTTGTTATTATACAGACAAAATATATAATTTCTGGCAGTGGCTCTAAACATATTTTATTCGGTGTCAAGAGAAACATATGTATGTATGTATTTAAATAATGTATTTTTTTGACTACCTCAAACCTTAAAACTTTAAGCATAATTTTCATTAAAATAGCACATTTAAAAGCAGGGTTTTGCAGGCGCATTGCTCCCGTGATCCCTTGTTATTGGAATTGCTCCAAAGATAGGCAAATAATTTCGTGTAATATATATAATAATACATATACAGCTCACCTATGAGCCATTAGAGAGAGAGAGAGACAAAGACAACATCCACACACTTCTAGCTTTACGTGATCATCGCTCATCCTCTAATCAGCCCCGTACAATTTATAGTAGCGAGAGCCAGCTTCAATGCAAAGATTTTAATACCCACATATTTGCTGCTTTTTATGTGTTTGTGCATTCTTCATAACTTTTTTTGGAATACCCTGCTTTAAATACATAATGCTTAAACTGTTTATTAAAATAAAATAACAAAAGTCTTTTACATTTTTTTAATTGAACCAAAACTTAAGACAAATTCGATTAACAAAAATTTTACACTATGAGCATTGAAGAACTACACAATATAGCACCTAACTAACATCTTTTTATGCAAACGCATTATTTTATGTTGATAATTAAAGAAGAATATTTTGTATGCTTTTATATGCAGAGCTTGTACAAAATATATAGAAATTTCAAAAATTCTACCAGTTGCGTCTCTATTTAAAACAAGTAAGAAGGCTATAGTCGAGTAAGCTCGACTAGAAGATACCCTTAACCCTTGACCATACAGACGGACAGACGGTCGGGCTAACAGACACACACATATGGCTGTGTACTTCCATATCAATGGTTGATGGTTTCATATCTCCGGTGTTTCTTAACCGATTTTAATAAAAATTGTACAGATGTTCATTATTTTGCTAATAGTTTCAATCCCCATGTTCAAGTTTTAGATTTTCAAGATTTTTAAGGGTATAAAAATACCTACAAAAGCATAAAATTCAACTGACAATAAAGTCTTTACACACCTAATTTTTTGGTTTGTTTTCGTTGTAAATGGCATATTTACAGTTACTTTTTTAAAATATAAAAATGCGCAGCTCTGGGTGATGCAATTTTCTAAGAAATTTCATGTTTGGAACATAGAATTTATATATATTCAGGACAGTTCTAGACGGTATTAAAATGCCAGGCAAGTAGTTATCGTTTGTCATGAACCAGTTGGTTTATTACATCTCCACCATCGGGAAAACGGTCTCTGAGATTGCAGAAATGTTTTCAATTAGCAGGAAAAGTGTATACAACGTTTTAAACCGCGTTAAAAACCAGAGAAGTATGGAGGCTAAGCCTTCAGCTGGTCGGCCGCGCGCAATAACTTCAAGGGCAGAGCGAATTATGGTCAGAAAGATCACCAAAATCTAACTATTTCGACCAGATCGCTTGCCAATGAGATGAAGACAGAATCACCATATGTAACGAAATTGTCAGAAAATCCTTTAAAAGAATCGACTTTTCATCTCAAGCTGCTCGTTGTTGCCAGGATCCACTTGGGACAGCCAGATTCATATTGGAACGACGTGGTATTTTGTGATGAATCTAAGATTATGCTTTTCTATAATGATGGACCCAGCAGAGTGTGGCGCAAGCCGTTGAAAGCACTTGTAAATAAAAATATTATACCCACTGTTAAGTTTGGAAAATTGTCAGTGATGGTTTGGGGGTGCATCTCGAGCAAAGCAGTTGGAGAATTGTGCTTCATTGCAAATACAATGGACGCCCAACAACATTTAAGTATTTTGAACACACATTTGGTAGCCAGTGCCAACAAATTTGGATTTATTAAGGTGCTGGCTACTTTATAACTGTAAAAAGGTGTTCGATACACCTGCCCACAGCCCAGACCTAATTCCCAATTGAAAATCTGTGGGCCTATCTGAAAAAACGTACTGCCAATCGCCATCCTAAAAACAAGTAAGAAACCGAGCTTACTCGACCTGAAGATACCCTAAACCCTTGACCATTTCGGCGCTCAGACGATCGGGCTAACAGACATACACATATGTACGTGGACTACTGGACCAATGCTTTATGACTTCATATCTCCGGTGTTTCTTAACCGATTTTAATAAAATTTCACAGATTTTCATTATTTTGTTAATACTTTCAATCCCCATTTTTTTCGAAATTTAAGATTTTTTTGTTATCGATTACATGTGTATATCGTAAACCGGAAAAGTTATCGAAAATTTGAAACAAACTTGCTACGCCTAGGGATTAGGAGAGCTCATATTCAAAATCTGGACACTCTAGCTTTTGTAGTTCCTCAGATCGACGCGTTCATAGATACGGACAGACAGACGGACATGGCTAAATCGACTCGACTGTTAATGCCGATCAAGAATATATATACTTTATGGGGTTGGAGAAGCTTCCTTCTGCCTGTTACATACATTTGCACAAAAACATTATACCCTTTTTTTTACCCATTTCATGGGTTAAGGGTATAATTAACATTCTGTAAACACCTTTTTATATGAAACCATCAAGCATTGGTACAGCCGTATATGAGTGTTTCTGTCAGCCCGACCGTCTGTCCGTCTGTGTGATCAAGGGTTGAGGGTATCTTCTAGTCGAGCTTACTCGACTAGAGTCTTCTTACTTGTTTTATTTTGCACATCCTCAAAGGCGGCGTACAATTATGTTATTTACATTTTACTCGCAGTGGAATTACATAGTTTTTGTAGAAATTATCAGCTACGTCGTCACCTTTGACAGAAAAAATATTATGCTACTTATATAAAATATATAATATGTATGTAAATATTTGTTTAGGAAATAAAGCAAAAAAAATAAAATTATAAAAAAAACGTATAAGAACTTGGTTTTAGTTAAGACAGATCAACTAGGCTAAACTACATACCTAACTTAATAAAAATTTTGTACGCAGTATGTCAAATAACTCACAGACAGCTGTCTATAAATATATTCGACTGTTTTCCGCCCCATTAAGAATATATAGAGTAGAAGATGCTATTTTGCCCCTGTAAGAAACATTTTATCAAAAAACCACCCCGCTTTTTTTTATACCCGTAACCCATGAAATGGGTAAAAAAATTGTATAATGATTTTGTGCAAATGTATGTAACAGAGAGAAGGAAGCTTCTCCGACCCCATAAAGTATATATATTCTTGATCAGCATCGATATAGCCATGTCTTTCTGTCTGTCTGTCCGTATGTATAAACGCGTCGATCTGAGGAACTACAAAAGTGTCCAGATTTTGAATATGAGCTCTCCTAATTCCAAGGCGTAGCAAGTTTGTTTCAAATTTTCGATAGCTTCTCTGGTTTACGATATACACATGTAATCAATAATAAAAAAATCTTGAATATCAAAAAACTGAAAATGAGGATTGAAACTATTAGCAAAATAATGAACTTCTGTGCAATTTTCTTTAAAATCGGTTAAGAAACACCAGAGATATGCAACTATCAAGCATTGGTACAGAAGTACACAGCCATATGTGTATGTCTGTCAGCCTGACCATCTGTCCGTCTGTACGGCCAAGGGTTAAGGGTATCTTCTAGTCGAGCTTACTCGACTAGAGTCTTCTTACTTGTTTTTATTTTAATTGGTGCAGTGCATACAACTGTTCAAATTTTTGTATAACTTTTAAGAAGATGGCATATTATATATATCAGTGATGTTACAGAAATCTATAGAGATTTTTACTCGAATAAATTTTTCTTTAAATCAAAACCTTAGGTGTATCCGTATTTTTTTTTCTGAGCAAATGAGTAAATGTGAATGAAAAGTTACTACAATTCAGAAATAGGACTTGTCTGAAATGTATTTGATATTTTGTCATTTTTTTCAGATACCGCCACAAGGCGGTAATTAATAAAGATTAAGTGAAATTCAAACAAAATGACTCTTGGAATGCTTCTGGTGATGTTGCAAAAGAAAAAATTGAGTGCAGGGTATTTAGGGCATCGTATCCACTCCCGACGTCTAATAGCACGTGTGTGCTATCTGGACTGTACTGTCCTTGAAAGGAAATCTTATCTGCACTATATAAAACTAGGTAAAGTGGGAATTAGATTTTCTCATTAAAAATGATTTCTCTGTGAAGCTTTGCAGATTTGATGCAGTGACGCCACCCTTGTAACAATCATAAAGTAACTAAACATTATTTTATGAACCTAAAGTTATTTCAGTATTAATGCAATATTTGTAAGCAGTAAAATAAGTGCTACCTAGCATATACGGTGTTGTATTCATATTCTGCAAAAAATTTGTGTGCAGACCTGTTTGATTGTTCAATTTGTTTGTACATACATAGATTATGAACTTCATGTCCTTTATGTGGATGCCTCAATGCCTGAATCAACACATGGCCTTATTCCCTGCAACATGAGCGCGACTATAAAGTACTTTCAACGCAAATATATCATATTTATATTGTCATAACAGTTGGTTTCTGTCAAACTTGGGTCATCCAAATGACTAGGAATTCCCAAAGTGAGCTTATGGCGGAGCAAACACCAATCAAAACAAAGAAATATACAAATAATGTATTTGCAAGTAGAAATTTGTATGCATCAACATGTGCATTTTCATATACTTTGCATTTTCATAAGTGCTTTCATCAATGCAATTCAAACGTTTGAGTCAAGTGGTGAAACAAAAGTATTCGTTGCCCAAAATTTTTAAAATTCAGTATCTCAGGAACTCTAAAAACTGGAGTCTCGAGACCGGATTTAGATATGAGGTCTCCTAATCCCTAGGAAGGACATGTTTGTTTTACATTTTCATTAACTTTTCAGGCTTACAAACATATAAATCTTGAGTTTCGAAAACATGAAAATTGGGGTTCAAAATACTTACAAAATCATTTCTATCGAATGTTTTTATCACTTTACCCACAACACAAAAATGTGATATATTTTTATTTTATCAATAAAAACGTATACTGTATGTTCAGTGGAAAGCGTTATAAAAATATGCTCTCTTGCTAAAGGTGCAGAACTTCAAATTTGTTTTTTGAACGTAAAAAAATAGATTAAGGGTATTTTAAAATTCGAAATATAATAAATATAAAATAAAAACTTCTACTTCTCACTCAGCAGCAAAACGAATTCTTTTACAAAAATTCCGAGCAATTTCTGGAAGGCCAAAAAATTTTTAATTTTGGAAAATCACATGATTAGTTCTTTGAAAAGTCTAAAGAAAGTTTAAAAGAGATATGCCACTTTTTGGCAAAAAAGATTCCGGCAAAAAAGCCAAATCTAAGGATTCAAAGGAGTTAAACAAACAGGTTTCCATTGAAGAGAAGTACAACCTCCATGGACTTTTAGGAACGTAAGTGGTTTATTTGATATTTTATCTATTTACATTTTTTTTATGTATTTTCCATTTGATGTATTAAAGGGGCGCTTTTTCGGAAGTTCGTTTAGCTGAAAGTAAGGATTCACCTGGCGATCACTTCGCAGTTAAAATTATTGATAAAAAAGCTCTAAAGGGAAAAGAGGAATCGTTGGAAAATGAAATACGTGTACTAAGAAGGTAAGTTGAAGTGAATAGTTTTTGAATTTAAATGAGTTTTTTGGGTGGCTCAAGATCCAATACAATTTAAGAAATCCATATATTTCGACTGCTGCTTATCTGCAGTTCACTTTAAGTTTCCCTTAACTAATTATAATTAAAAAACAAAAAAATAATGAATAAATAACATTTCACAGTTTTCACAGTAAAATGTCTTACTTCTTAACCGATCCGTTAAACGGAGAGTAAATATGTTGATATATATTTATGTTTGTCGCAAAACCGAAAATTAAATGTAAAAAATAATTTCAGAAATTTATTGGACCCAGCCAAGAAATTCATATATAGTAAAAAATTTTTAACAACAAAAGAATTTTGATTTTATTATTGAATGCACCTTTTTATACATAAATAATATATGTATTATCCCTAATGAATGAGTATGCGTTTAAGTGATTATTAATGTTTTGAAAAAAAAAATCTATAAAATTAATAACAAAAAGAATATTATTTTTTAATCGCGTTAAAATTCGAATAATATATGTTTGTATATAATTTATAAGATTTAAATCGTAGATACACTTTAATTCTCCGTCCAATTTTTGTTCCATTAATATGTTTCTTTAATTTAATTTACTTTTGCAATTTCATTTCCGCATTTGTTTTTCATTGGCTTAATAGCTGGCACAGAAAGCAGTACAGACAGCCCTTTTTGGGTACGTTACCAGTAAGTTATGATTCTCAGTTTAATGATTATTGCTTAGGCCATGCTAATAGAAAACCACTGTCTAGTTAGCTGCTTGCAGATTGGTTAAGGAGACATGTATTTTTTTTGTTTAATTTATAATTTTTAAACTTTTCTTGGTTTAACTTGCTTTCTTTCTATATAGGTTCAGTGCGAATCATTTTGATGGCAACTGTCCAAATGGAACGCGGTGAGTTATGACCCCGAACCCGATCCTGTTTTGCACATTGCACGAAATTAAGGAATTTTTAAAATTAGTCGGCTATGTTTGCTGGGTTTACTCTTTGACGTGATTTAGTTTAGAATACTTAACACATGACTAAAATAGTTTTTTTTTTTTAAAGAATATGTCAATTGAGATTTTTGCTTCAATAAACTTTTAGTTTGTTTTGGGAATTAATTAAATTATTCTGCGGTCAATTGTAGTTTACAAATTAAACTCTTATGAACAGATTATTACTTTTACATATCATTTTATTTTTATCAATATCTTTACAGACTAACGCATCCAAATATAGTCCAGCTTCTTGAAACATATGAAGACAAGGCAAAGGTCTATCTGGTCATGGAATTGTATGTTTTTTACTTGGCTTGCTACACTAAAAATAAAATACATAGATGTGTTAAATGAAAAACAATATTCGCCATTGGTGCCACATAGAATTATCAATTATAGCGTTAATAAAAGCTTGCGTAGCAATGCTAGCTTAATCCCCATTTTGCCAAATATTTGAACGGATGGATAAAACCGGAAACATATCATACCTTTCGCCTTGTATCAAATTTTAGAAACTTAAGGAAGTATAAATTAGCTGGTTTTTTTTTTTGTGACTATACCACTGTATATATACATATAACATGAAACTTTTTGTCACATATTATATTACATAAATGGTAGTAATTATAGTTAGACGTCCGTAGCAAAATCAAACCTCTATTAAATTTATTAGAATTTTGTCCTTTTGAAAATCCAGATACATTTAGCAAATCCAGTTACAAACAGTTACAAAACTTTTTTATACATTCCGTAGTAAGAAGACTTAGTCGAGTAAGCATTTTTCGGTTTTGATACATGTGCATAGCGTATGCCTGTTACATACGTTTGGACAAAACCATGACACAGTTTTTTACCCGTCTTATGGGTTAAGAGTATAAAAAGTAAAAGACATAAGCATGTAATACATGTTCAATAAAAAGGTTTTATTCATTCAAATGACAATGGCAAATTTCGAAATAACCTTTACAACTGTTAATAACGAATTCTGCCTGTTTCGATTGAAAAGTAAACATTATGGGAAGACATTTAAAGTACTTACAACCACAATTTTTTTTTTTAGATTTACCACATCTATTGTAGTTAGTGTTTGTTAGAGTTTTTAATATTGAAACAGAACTATTTATATATATATAGGGTAACCGGCGGTGAATTGTTTGACCGTATAGTAGAAAAAGGATCGTACACCGAGAAAGATGCATCTCACCTAATTAGACAAATTTTGGAGGCTGTAGACTATATGCACGAGCAGGGCGTTGTACATAGGGATCTCAAGGTAATTACGTATTGCTGCAAATTGGTTTTAAATTTATTTATGTATTTTTTGCTGCAGCCCGAAAACTTACTATACTATAGTCCTGACAATGAAAGCAAAATAATGATAAGCGATTTTGGCTTATCAAAAATGGAAGATTCAGGTATTATGGCGACTGCATGTGGAACTCCGGGATATGTGGCGCCAGAAGTGCTGGCTCAAAAACCGTATGGCAAGGCCGTGGATGTTTGGAGTATAGGTGTTATATCATATATTCTCCTTTGTGGCTATCCTCCATTTTATGATGAAAATGACGCAAACTTATTTGCACAAATTCTTAAAGGTAACATAACATAAATTATTTTTTGGCAGGTTAAATTATTACTTAAGATTATTCAAAACAAGTATCGTCCTTGATTGGCCTTTAAATACTTTTTCGTGAACATAGCTCAAACGATTTGATATGATATGGAAAGTAATGAGCATTTCCGGTTAAATGGCTGGGGTGGCATGGCATCCAAATTTCAGAGCCATCGCCATACATTTTGAGGTATAGAGCTGAGTATTTGTTCTTCTTTTTGTTCAGATTACAAGTGTATAATGTATATAATCTAAAATGTCGTGAAATGTAGTCAGTAAACTCTGCTGTAGATTGTAAATCATTGATCCGAAATCAGTTGATTTATATAAGCAAATCAGCAGTTTGCAAATAAATAAACTCATGGATGCAATATATATTGAATCACAGTTAACTTTGAACAGTCGAGCAAAAATTTAAAGTGATACAAAATTTAAGCTAGGAAACAAACGGAACATTTTTAAAAACCCTTGTGTCTTATATCACGAATGGAAAAATTAGGTTTCTTTTACTATTTTATTAACCAAATAATTAGCCAAAAACGAAAAACAACCGAAATATAGGTCAATGCTAATTTTAAAAGTCTTAAAGTCCATTTGACCTTGCACCCTGTTGGGGCCGATAGCTTTGGATTATCCTTTATTTTCCTGATGATCCTCCGCTCGTCCGCTCGTTTTTGGTTCTGCCCTTGTCCCCTATTCGATTTTCATGGAGTGTGCGCCGAGTGATGTAGTACACAGTTGTGATCCCCAATTTGACTATTTCAGCTAATTGTGGAGTGAATATCAATTTTTGAAGTTTTCGTTCTTCAATGGTATTCCGCCCATAGTCCTTGGTGCATTCGAGATGCGCATATAGATATAACTAAACTGACTAAGAAGGATTATTATTCCGAAAATTTTCAAATGTAAGTATATGGGTTTACGCAGCTGTCCATAATGTAAAGCAAATAAAATAATTATAGAGTACTTTTTACTTAACCCGCCAAGTGGGAAAATCTCAGTTTAGTAAGTAAGTTCGACTAAGAGATATCCTTCACCCTTGACTATACAGATGGACAGACGGTCGGGCTGACAGACATACACATATGTACGTGTACTACTGTACCAATGCTTGATGGTTTCATATCTCCGGTGTTTCTTAACCGATTATCCAGAAGATATGTATTGAAGTGGGGCGTTCGTCTGTAAAAAGACATAACTTTATATTTACTGCAATTGAGATGCAATAAATTTTAATCTTTAACCCAAAGTGTGAGACTATTGGGAAAGCCCAATAGTTGAAGTTTATTAATGAAAAGATTATGACTTACAGTGTCGAAAACCTTACTGAAATCAGTGTAAATACCATCAGTTTGCACCTTTTCTTCAAAGCCTTTGATAACAAATGATGTGAATTCTAGCAAGTTAGTAGTGGTAGACCTATGTTTCATGAATCCGTGCTGGCACGGTGAAATCATAGATTTACAAAGATGTTGAAGATGAGAGGTTATCAATTTCTCAAAAATCTTAGGGACAGCAGACAACTTGGAGATACCTCTATAGTTTTTTGCATTAGATTTGTTTCCTTTTTTATGCAAAGGAATAATATATGACTCTTTCCAAAATTTTTGAGAAAGAGCATAACTTCACGGACAAATTGAACAGTTTATGCAAAGGTCTTAGAAGACTCTGAGCACAGTACTTAAGCACACAGCTTGGTACTCCATCAGGTCCTGCCGAAAATATGGGCTTAATATCCTGAAGTTCACAAAGTAGTGCAGTCTCTGTAATTTCCGGTATAAAAAATGCAATCTGAGCTATTAAGCTGATAGGGGTAAGGCATGACGACTGGTTGAACATAAGGGCTGTGACGTTTGGAGAAATTTAGCAAATAGATCGGCAATGGCCTGATCTGAGTTGGCTTTCACATCCTCGAAGAATATATTGGATAGAAGTGTTGATGACTTTCGTTTCGTATTAACGAAATCAATAAACCGTATTGGATCCTGCTGAAACTGTAATCTACACCTCGACAGGTAATTCCTATAACATTGGTTATTCAGGACTGAAAAATTGGAACGAGCAATCAAATATGCAGAACATGCTAACTGTGAGCTTGATTTTCTAAAACTCTTGTAGAGCTTCGATTTTTGATTTTTAAGGATTGTCAACTCTCTGGTAAACCATACAGGTTTGTTTGACCTGTGTGGCTTTCCATAAGGGACACATACATCAAATAATGAATTTAAAATGTTATAAAAAATACCGATTGCCACATCCAAATTGTCAGACCCACAGAGGAGAGACCAGTCAGTCAGTAATAAAAGCCTAGTAAGTTTTGGAAAATCGGTTTTCCGAAATTGTCGAACTCGCCTTAAAGGTTTTCTGCTGGGGCATGTCACCCGGCAGGGTAAAGTGATGAACACTTCCAACGTTGGGTGGTATAAATCTTCTGGATAAGAAATGGGATGTGATCGGGTAATGGATGAGGAGGATGGATCCAAAACAAAAACCAGATAAAGCATTTTATTAGGAGAGTTTGGAATATCATTGATTTGATTCAATGAAACCCCAAGTAAATTAATCAAAAATTTATTCTGAGCCGAGGGGGTCAGTGCGCTAGAGTCGGGACAAGAAATCATGTAATATTATAGATACAAGGATATCACGATCAGAAAGAATGCAAGAAACTGACATTATAGCTGACAAATGAGCATTGTAGATAGAGTCATCAGAGGATGGGGGTATGTAAGAGCAAGTAATGAAAATCCCAATACCGTTAATATTTAATTTTACAGCAACAAATTCTATATCTATAGAGCCACCTACTATTACTGTCTCAGAAGAATAATCTACTTCAACAGCAATAAGCATCCCTCCACCACGTCGAAGAGTACGGTCTTTTCTATAGATACAGTATCTGTTTGATAGAACTTCACAGCTAAGAATGTCATGCCTTAACCAAGTTTCAGTACATGCAATGACATTAAAAAGAAAAGAATGGCTATTGAGGAATAAACTATTGAGTTTACTACATAGTCCTCTTACATTCTGATAGCCAAGTAATAAAGAAGTTGTTAGTTTTTTGCACTATCAGAATCGGGAAGAGTTTTCGATGGTGGGGGAGGTACAATCGGAGACAGATTTTTCTTTCTGACAGTGTATTCTTTCACTATTACGTGCTCCGGCCAAAACTCTTTGCAACATATAGTACTAAAATCTTGGCTGGAATCACTGATCTTAAAGGACGAGATATTGCGATCATAAGGGAATTGGAATTTCTTCACCGTGCAATTAGCTTTTGATTTGGCCATGATGTAGACCTTGACATCATCTGATGTTAAGATAGGGGGAAGCCTTGAGACAGAGATTTGTTTTTTTGGTAGGACTGCTACAAATTTTTTTATAATATCCTGTACTGATTCCGAAATTTGATCAGGCGCGGATATGGGGATGTTAGGTTCCGTTGGTATGTCAGGTTTGTGTTGTTGCATTAATTCAAAACTACTAACCTCCGCCGAAACCAAATGATCGGTATTAGAACTTAAAACTTCCTTGGGAGAAGTTTTATTTTCATTTTGCATCTCGACCGAATTTGGAGGAGGGACCGAAGGTGATTTTAAGTTACTTGTACTTATTGAATCAACTATGCTTGGAAAGTTTTCAGACTTTCAATACAAATTTCACAGATGCTCAATATTTTGTTAATAGTTATAACTTCCATTTTTGAGTTTCGAAATTCAAGATTTTTTTGTTATCGATTTCTTGCCTATATCGTAAACCTAAAAGGTTATTGCTAATTTGAAAAAACTTGCTATGCCTAGGGATTAGGAGAGCTCCAAAAACTGGAGTCTCTTGCTTTTGTAGTTCCTGAGATCGACACGTTCATACATACATACGGCTGTTGATGCTGATGAAGAACATATATAGTTTATGGTGTCGGAGAAGCTTCCTTCTGTCTTTACATACTTATGCACAAAACCATTGTACTCTTTTATACCCATTTCATGGGTTTAGGGTATAAAAAGTTATTTTTAAATTAGCAATAAAATTACTTACAGCTGCCTTTTAAATATGTTATTTTTGATAACTTTTTAAATAAAAACTTTGGCAAACCTGTGAAATTATGTGTTGATAAATAGAAGTTAAATCATCATGATTTAGTACAGTAGTACACGTATGAACGTATGTGTTAAGTGAAGTTAAGCTCGACTAGAGCCATATTACTTGTTATCAGTTACAAACTTCTTTGATACAATTTGTATGTGATTTTGATGACTATTTCTGAGTAGAATTCGATTAATATTTATAATTAAATTAATGAAACAATTATTCATAAAACAAAAACAAAACGATGGTTTTAGAAGCACGCAATGAATACTTTAGAAATGATAGAAATTCACATATCAAATAAATATTCGATTTTTTATAAGGCAATGGATTCTTTAGATCTACTTATATCAAACATACACACAATGTGAAAAATCTCCGCCGAGCTACCAAACTATAAATTAAGAAATAGGAAAATTATTCTGACAAACTGATAGTGTCGAGGAATTTTAAATATTTTTGGCGAGGACCCAAATGTGTATTTGGGTGCAGTACTAATATTACAAATATAATTGTTGGCGATATAACTTGAAATTTAGGCCCCATTTAACTGCATATAAAAATTATATGTTCTATTTTTATGCGCTAACCCATGAAATGGTTTTGTGCAAATGTATGTAACAGGGAGAAGGAGGCTTCTCCGACCCCATAAAGTATATATATTCTTGATCAGCATCAACAGCCGAGTCGATATGGCCATGTCCGTCTGTCTGTCCGTCCGTCTGTCTGTCCGTCCGTCCGTATGTATGAACGCGTCGATACCAGAAACTACAAAAGCTAGAGACTCCAGATTTTGGATATAAGCTCTCCTAATCTCAGGCATAGCAAGTTTGTTTTAAATTTTCGATAACTTGAAAATCGAAAACTTAAAAATGGGGACTAAAAATTATTAGCAAAATAATGAGCATCTGTGAATTTTTTATTAAAATCGGTTTAGAAACACCGGAGATATGAAACCATCAAGCATTGGTACAGCGGTACACATACATATGAGTGTGTCTGTCAGCCCGACCGTCTGTCCGTCTGTTTGATCAAGGGTTAAAGGGTATCTTCTAGTCGAGCTTACTTGTCTAGAGCCTTCTTACTTTTTTAATTAAGTTTTGCGTGTATATTTTCCTTTTCTTCTGTACAAATACTTTCCGCGCATGTAATCATGCTTAAAGTAAAAACTCCGCTTATGCTACTCCAGAAGTTTACCCAAAGCTTACAATGAAAAAAAGCAAAAGCTAGTCTGCATCATAATATCAGCTGTGCAGATCTTAAATAGCTACATGCACAAAGCATTTAATAAGATCCCCCTCTATTTTTAATTTTCTTATGTCTACATTAAACCTGGCCAAGATAATATCTAATAATTAAATTATTCAAAATATCAAAGGTACCGACTTTTAATTTATTTGTATCGTTTTAAGAATTTATCATTAAAATTAAAACTAACATGAATTTTTCTGAATGTAATTTTCAGGTGAATTTGAATTTGATTCACCATATTGGGACGAAATCAGCGAGTCGGCCAAACATTTTATCAAAAACTTAATGTGTGTTACTGTTGAAAAGCGCTATACTTGCAAACAAGCATTGGGGCATCCTTGGTGAGTTGTGTCAAGATTTAAAGACCTTTTTAATACCTTGAACCCATTATACTACGCTAGCCATCCGAATAAATCCACCCAACGTTGGAGGTGATGATCACATTACTTACCCAATCTCTTTGCCATAAAAAAATCCTTAATTTCGTAAATTTCGGAAAACCGATTTTGTAAAACGTTTATCCCTTTTATTCCAGAGCTTCAGAAAAACTGACTCATCCTCAACTTATACAGCTTTCTCATAAATTATTTAACTTGTCCTTAGATCTGCTGGTGGTACCTAAAGCAGTTACTTTTATTTATTTAAAGTCTTCTACCACAATTACAAAACGATTAGTGTAGTGTAGTGTGATTTTGGTAATTCTTAGTCACAATATTTGTAAAGTCTTATTTAGGCGTATTTCGTAAGCGCTGTTTGAACGACTTTGATGATCCCTACATAACAAAAAACTCAGTATATTTCACTAGTACGTCCGATTTTGAAATATGAATATTGTTTATGGTGTAAGACAAACATTGGATTTATCACGATAGAATAGAATCGGTACAAAAAAAATTTCTCTCTATAACTTTTACTTAAAAATTAGTTTTAAGTGGTAGAGAGAATCATAAGCTCTTCTATAACATAGACAGATTCAGTTTGTTATAAATTATATGATTTTTTTAAGGATATCCGGGAATGAAGCAAGCAGCAAAAACATTCACGGCACTGTATCGGAGCAGCTTAAGAAAAACTTTGCTAAGTCGCGATGGAAGGTGGGAATTATCCAAACGTTACACTTATCAATTGTTTAATGGTTAATTTATTATTTTATAGCAAGCCTATTATGCTGCAACAGTTATCCGGCAGATGCAGAAGATGGCGCTCAGTAGCAACAGTAGCTCCACAGCTGATGGAACATCCACTGTTAATATATCATCCGACAATGGTAATAACGGAGTTCCGGTTACAGTTGAACCTAATCCTGGTGGATCCATTGATTCTGATTTTGGCGCGCAGTCAAACTTCACAACTACGTCATTGACTGAACCAGCACAACCGGAAGGCACACGCAACGAAGGCAAATGTCACCAAAGAATCTCGCCAAAATGTAGCTTCAGCGGCCAAGCCAAATAAGATTATCGTAAAAAAAATTAATTATTTTATGTACTGGCAGAAAATACAAAGTCCGTGAATGGAATGTTTTCAACTGTAAGGAACTCTATTTTGATATTGCACTTTCAACTATAAGTCGGGGAGCTTTAGCATCATGTCATGTTAAAACAGTTAGCCGCAACCATCACATTTATATAGTTTTCAGTCAATCAAGGTGGAACATTTAATTTTCATTTGTCTAACAGTTACATTTAATAGCCATAAATACTTATAATACGTATACTAAAAAATTTGTAAATTTGCTGTAGTAACATGAATTTGTTCATGATATTTATTATAATTAAATACTTTGTTTGAATAACTAATTTTATTACCACGAAATATTGATTTGAATTATGTTAGGCAATAACAAGTAAGAAGGCTCTAGTCGAGTAAGCTCGAGCAGAATCCCAAACATTTAAATACAACAGTCAAGCACGGTGGAGCAAGTGCCTCAAATCTTAACAAGTAAGAAGGCTCTAGTCGAGCAAGCCCATTTCTTGGGTTAAGGGTATAAAAAATGTGTACTCAAATTTGCCGAGAAGCTGGGAATCCGACGTACTTTCCGGTTATATTAGGACAACGACTCTAAGCAAAAATCGGGAATAGTGGAGTCCTGGCTTATCTGGAACTGCTTCGAAATGTCAATTCCTCCGGCACAGTGTCCAGATTTATATGTTATTGAGAATTTATGGGGTCTGGTGGAAGATAACATCCGGAAGTATAGCACATGTAAGAAAAAGAATCTCAAAAATGCTCTACTGCACGAGTGGGTCAAAATCAGTCCAGACACTACCCGCAGGCTGGTAACTTCCATGAATAATAGGATAAGAGAAGTTATTAAGGCTAAAGAATGTCATACTAAGTAGAAACATCCATATTTATGGTGTTATACGCCAAAAATTTTACTTTTTTAAAACTGCTCACAATAAGCTGAGTCCTGTATTTTGGATATGTATCCAGTTTTTGGCTAATTATTAAAGAAATATTTAAAAAAGTTTCTTTTTTAAATGTGATATACCATAACACAAATTGGCGCTGAAACATTTTTTTAATTTTGCCTGATTTGGATATTATAGCACTTGCAATTTTTTGGTTGACCTTGCTCACTTCAAGGTGAGCCTGACTACATCTGCATATGTATGCATAAAACACTCTAGTCGAGTTCGCTCACTGGGAGGTACACTATTCCTTACACGGGTATGAATTTACAACTGCAACAAGACTTTATAATTATGCTTTACTCTTGCAAAACTCCGTTTTTTGTCAACGTTTTAAGTTTTCCAAATTCAAGATTATGTTGTTATCGATTACATATGTATGTATATTGTGAGCCAGATAGTTATTGATAATTTAAAACAAACTCATTCTGACTATAGTTAAGAAGTTACATTTTAAATCTAACGCAAGCGCTCATTTTTTCTGAGATAGTACAACATATTTTCGGGCATGGCTATAATGAATGGGCTACTAATGCTGATGAAGAGTACACACATGTTTATACATTATTTTAGCAAATTTTTTTCCGAGTACTTTACCCTTGGTATTGGAGTATTATTAGCAAGTCCAATAATAAACTGGATTACAAACACTAAAGGCAAGATTCAAGCACGGCGGAGGAAGTGTAATGGTATCGGCACGTGTGTTAGTGTTTACTCATACTAAATTATAAAATAATTGTACCTCAATATACTTAAGGAATATTTACACTACTGGGAATACGCCATGATTTCTGGTTCTACTAAGACAACGACTCATCCGGAATAGTACAGTCCTGGTTTATCTGACCGGAAGCTGATATCTTAAATTATATATTTATAACGTATTACAAAAAAAAAACGCATTTTTTGGACCGACAATTAAAATATTCACACAAATAACTGAAACATGTAAGCGAGAACTGCAAATTCATAACAACTTTCAAAAGAAAATCAAGAAACTTTCGTGAAAAGTTGTAAAAGTGGTCTAAGAGCGTATCTAAACAAAATTTTCGAATGATGGAGGAAACTTTCGGTGGAAGTTTTTTAAATCATTCTTTAATTAGATGTGTTTAATTACATTTTAAATATCACACAACAAAATTCATTTACTATAAATATATATTCGCCAAATTTATAAACAAAAAATTAAATTATTTATTTTTTTTTATTATCGTACAAGTTATTTTTATATATCCACTACAAATCGTTTCAAAACAAAAAATGAAAGAAAAGTTAATAGTATATTCAAATATTATGTAACACTTCTGATAACCAGTTAAGGTTTCAATTGTCACAAGCTCACTTCTTTTTGTTGTGTCGTTTCTTTTTTTTGTCTAATACATTTACTTTTTTTTTCGACACACAAACACGACAGAACCAATCCTCATTGTCATTTGGCGCAACATGTATACCCACACAAGTCCTAAACAAAAGATATCATATTAATGACTTTACAGGCTTTTCAGTCATTTTGAGAAAAATTTACCAATGGTACCATGCATCACAGCCATCGCAGCCAATCATGGCCGAACCGTCATCAACTTTTCCACACGCAGGACAAATCCAAATGCGATAGCCCTCGGCATCGACATATGAAGATGGCCTGTTTATTTCGGCACAGGCAGGCGGTACCGTCTGCGATACTTCGGTTTTTAATGGTACACCAGGTGCCACAGCCACAATAGATGAAGACGGAGATAAAGCTGGCATTTTTAGAATCTGTTTTGACGGCTGCATCAGTTGTTGTGGCAATAAAACAGAGCTTGCAGATAGTGTAGCGGAAGCGGCGGTAGCAGAGCTCGGTATCCAGCCGCTTGAACAGGTATTTAACCCGGAAGGCTGCACACCTAACAACGATATTGTCTGTGTTGGACCAATAGTTGACAAAGCGGCACATGTGGCCCCGGATATTTGTTGGCTCGTTGCTTGTGTTTCACCTAAAATCAATCGAACTCTTTGATTGATGAAATCATGTATATATATTAAACAAATTAAAGTTCCTACATGGTTTTGGTTTGGGAGGTCCGGTAACAAGTGGTGAAAATCGAGCTAATTCTGGCGAATGTTCCTTTTTAGTCTGGGTTGGGGTCGAAGCTTTTGAGTCTATACCTGCTGAATGATCATGATCGCCTTCAAATGGTGATGAAATGGGAGTAGACTTTCCACTTAGCTTTAGAGTTAGTTTTGGCACCTGGTTCGGTGAAAGACCAAACTTAGGTGACACAATCTGGAGTGCTGCTGGTGCTTGAGACTTAATCGGAGACAGACCGTCTGTAACAAGTCCTTCAACCACGCCTGGAAGTAGATTTTTTGCTTTATGCAAACTGCCACCTATATTTCCTTGCAAAAACGGTATCTCATCTGGTGTCACCTGTAATTTAATTTTTTAAGTAAATAAAAGATATATAAAAATATGTAATTATTTGTATTGTAACCGTGGCGATTTTACTGTTAGTGTGTGCCGCGACAGAAAGTTATTGTTTCTTTTCTTTTTACCTATTTACCGCACACTTTGCACCCATTATACTTTGAATCCACACAATGGACCCTTAAAGAATATATATAAATACTATATATATATTTTTCTTTAATATAAAAGGCAATTAATTCAGATTTGGAATAAAATTTGTTTTTATATTTCCGTAAACATCTTATATCGGTTAAAATATTTAGAACTTGCTCTCGAAACAATAGACTTTATAATTTTCTGAGAAAGTTTAATTAATTTAGAGAAAAATAAGTTATAATATCCTAACCCATGAAATGGGAAAAAAAGGGTATAATGGTTTTGTGAAAATGTATGTAACAGGGAGAAGAAGGCTTCTCAGCATCAACAGCCGAGTCGATATAGCCATGTCCGTCTGTCTCTCCGTCCGTATGTATGAACGCGTCGATCTCAGAAACTATAAAAGCTAGAGACTTCGATTTTGGATATAAGCTCTCCTAATCCCTAGGCATAGCAAGTTTGTTTCAGATTTTCGATAACTTTTCCGGCTTACGATATACACATGTAATCGATAACAAAAAATCTCAAAAATCGAAAACTTGAAAACGGGGATTGAAAATATTAGCAAAATAATGAGCATCTGTGAATTTTTTATTAAAATCGGTTCAGAAACACAGGAGATATGAAACCATCAAGAATTGGTACAGCGGTACACATACATATGAGTGTGTCTGTCAGCCCGACCGTCTGTTTGATCAAGGGTTAAGGGTATATTCTAGTCGATCTTACTCGACTAGAGCCGTCTTACTTTTTTTTATTTGCATAATGTATGTATTAATCTTACAGACAGACATTTCTATATAATATTTATTATTTTTAAAGTAAGAATTTGTATTAAATTTGTTTGATAGTTCTAAGAGATATTTGGTTAAATTGCCTATAAAAATAAACAAGTAAGAAGATACCCTTTATCCTTGATCTCACACATACGGTCATGCCTGCACTACTGTGCCAATAACTGTAATCGATAATAATAAAAATTTCATAATAATGAAAATCAGTGATATTTTAATAAATTCGGTTGAGAAACACCGATATAAAACCATCAGGCAATTATACATGTCTGTCTGTCCATCTGTATGGTCAATGGTTAAGGGTATCTCCTAGTAGAGCTTTGTCGACTAGAGCACTCTTGTTTACTTTTTCGTTGCGAAATTCACATTAATTCAGACTACGTGTATTATGCTTATTTAAAATACATAGAATATACATTTTTGGGATTAAATACATTTTTTTATATAAATTATGGGTATATACGTTTCAAAACTTACCTGTTTTTCTTTTTTTTTATCCTTTTTTATCTTTTTTTCTTGGTTTTTAGTTTTTTCAATATTAAGTACAATATTTTCTTCAATTTTCTCTTTATTTTTAGTTTTGTCTTTCTTATCTTTTTTCTTTTTTATTTTGCCATCCTTTGGCTTTTTTAATTTTTTATGCAGTTTGCGCAGCTTTAGTTCACTTATAGACAAATTGTTTGTTGGAGTGATCGTAATATCATCATAATTAACAGACCCAACAAAATTGGGCACAAAATGCTGGTCATCAGCTTGAAACACTGAGTTGTTTGGCATGGAGCCCGATGTTGCACCTGCTGCTAGACTTGTAGCTGGAACAGTCTGTGACGAGTACGCCAGACCACTATCGCCGCGTGATAAGGGAATAAGATCGGCACCGCCTGCCAAACTAAATTTGTCATTGCTCATGAAATTTATGTTAAATTGTGAAGGATGGGTTGGCGCAGCAAAAGATTGCAAAGCATTACTCTCGGATTGGTTCATTTTTAAGGAGACTTTAACATCCGCGTTTGGATGGGATTTTTCAATTTGTGGTCGTTGTTCGGAGGTCGAAAGGTTCGAGGGTTGAATTAGGCTAGATTTATGGCCTTGTAAAGATAAATAGCTCTTGAAATGTGTTTTTGTAGACGACTTAAGTTCGTCATCATTTGAATCATCAGATACCTCAATGGGATCTCCTAAGTTACCAGTAGCTGGAGGCGAGAACTTAATAATTTTGGAAGACTTTAAACTCTGGTCTACGCCAGCTCCATGGGCCATAGGCATATCTTTTCCACTGCCATGATTGCTCGACTTCACTTCATACCCATTCGGATCTGGTGACCTAGTTTTGTTGGTGTCTGTTAAAGCAGTTGGCAATTTCAAAAATTCAGGAACCAGAGGAGCTACATTGCAATAGCTTCGTTCGTTATCGGTAGGCGGCAATATACCAGACTGTTTTATATTATCTGTGGTTTTAAAATATATGTTGTAAAATATACATTATTATCATTAATTTTACTTACCATCTTGTTCAATATAAAATGATCTGTGACTACTATTTGAAGATTGACCTGCATTCGAAAAGGGCAAAAATGAGTGGGACAAAATCATGTTTGATGTTGCATTTCCCACAACTTTTTTGTTAAATCCGGTTAAACTTGTTGGTGGAAATATTCCTAGTCCAGACGGAATGAGGCCTGGACGTGGAGGAAAATGCGTCAATGGTAGCATGGGCAGCAAGTTTGGTTGTGTGTTTGCATATAAAGTTGAGTTAGGAAAATTTAACGGCCCTGAACCAGACACGTAATCACTAATTTGATTAGAACTACACTCAGGCAATTCTGCGGAGTGCATTTGCATGTTTTTGTAAATATTTTCAGCAGAATCATTTAAAGAAAGCTCTGTCTTAAGTGGTGCATTTTTTAAATTTTTTTCTAAATCAATAAATCCAAGGTTACTTTTTAAATTTTTTTCTCTGTCTAGAATACTTGTAACTTGAACATTGTCATTGATGTTATCAACATTATTTTTCGTTCTGCCTTTTCTTCTTTCTTTCTTTTCCTTTGCTTTTTGAAGTTTTACATTTGCAGAGTTAGTTTCGCCTGTTGCACTTTCAACACCAATGTTATCGATAAGTCGGGCATTCTCTGTAAGTTGCGTATCCTTAAATTGATCAACGCTGCTTAAGTTAAGTGGTTCAAGAGGCACAATTGCAAATTGTGAAGGATTTTTATTCACACCGGAGTCCGGTGTATATGAGAAACACGTGGCATTTAGTTTAGTGGACTTTATTGTTTTTGGTGATTGAAAAGATGTGGATGCGATGCTGGTTAATATTTTGGGCCTTGCTGAATTTTTAGCTCCTGGCTTTCGACCCCTTTTTTTCGGTTTATTAAGATCGATGTCCATTGTTATTTCAGGCGTCCCTGATAAGCCACCAAAAGGATTGTAAGTGGAAATACTATTTATTAGACTATTACTTATTGACATGTTATAGTTATACGGTGATACAGTACTATTTTCAGTCGCAGCTAACGCCGGAGCTGGTGTTATAGTTGTTCCTGATGGAAGACTTATTAAGGGGGAATTGTTGCTTGCACTTTCGAATATTTTTTTGCCACTATTTAAAGTATATTGTGCCTTTTGTTTTGATATTTTCTTAAAAATATTTAATTTGTTTCGGTCTGGTTCATTAGCAAGTTTGATTTCTTCGGGAGGATCATCTGTATGGGTACATGACATGTCTTTCATTAAGTCTGGTTGAAATAAACCTTCATTTTTTAGGTTTACTGTGGAACCAAAATAAGTATTAGCAAAACCTATACCATTCTCTGCTATATTAGGAACCAAAGGTTGCGGAATATGTACAAGTGAACACTCTTTCTCTATGTTGGAAGCAGACAACAATGGGATTGAATTAGGTACAGTTTCCGATACTTTGGAACTTAATAACAGCTGGCGTTGCTGTTTGTGGCTTTTTTGTTGCCTTTGGCGTTGCTTTGTTTGCTTTTTGATATATTTTTCTAGTTGAATCCGCTCAGTTGACCCGTCCGCCAACGCCGATAGCATGCCGCGATTAAGGTTTTTAATAGATTTTTGTAGGCCTGTTATATTGCTGGCGGTTTCGTGTTGATTTTTGGAGAGTTTTTGAAATATTTTTAATGCTTTTTTATGAGCTTTTTCTTGAGCTTTGTTTGTATTTAAATCACCTGTTCGATCATTCTGGTAAACGCCAGTAAGCTTTTTTTTTTTTGTTTTCTTTTCTGCCTTTTTGTTAGGCAGTGCTGAAACTGGCATGATAGCGGCTTTTAAAACAGTGCTGACTCCATTGCTGTCAGATGTAGCACTTTGATGGAATGTATGGGCTTGTTCTACAGTTTGCACCTCTAAAAGGCGATTTTGTTTTAAAACTAAATCGTCGTTAGATTTTTGAAGAATATCATCTTGTGTTTTATCCGCAGGCGCCACGGGTGGGGCATCTAGTCCGTTAAACTTTTCTAAAATTATTTTTTTTCGTATAAATGAGTATTAAGTTATTTAGGGAATTAAACCATAACTACAATTAATTTAAATTTAAATTTAGAACAAGAACCGACAAAGCAGTTTTTTTTGTATCTCAAAAGGCTTTTGTTCAAGATAGCACTCGTTCAGTAAGCTTTCGAAGACTGGCCCTTCACCTAAAGCATTCGGTCATACTTAAACCACTGTACCAATGGTTGATGATATAACTTTTATATTTCATATCTCCGGTGTTTCTCAACTGATCTTAAAAAAAATGTTCACATATTTTTTTGTGAATGTTTTTAATTCGCACTTTCGAAATTCAAGTTCGATTATCCAACATTGAAAACAAAATTGTTTTTGGATTCTCTTGAAATGCTTCCTTCTGCCTATTACATAAATTTGTACACAACAAGTAGACCCAATTCATGGGTTAATTCTTCCTAAAAATGTTTAGTATATTTTGTTCAGATACAGCAAAGACACCAGATCCCACGGACAACAACCGACAAGGAAATTCACTTTTAAAGAAAAAGACGTGTATGATAAATTCAAGATATAAATGTCCTACTGCCTATTTGAGACAGTGGCAAGAACAATTTTATTGCCTGCCCTTTTCTTAAATCACATTATTTTTTTTCAACTAAAGACTGATGGTAGGTACATACATATATGAATACCAAAAAAGGACTACTACGAATTAGTATACGGCTGGGGTTTTCCACCAGATAGGTCGGGCTATGTAAAAAATACCTTAATATCAAGTCAAAGCTTATTTGGGACAGCTTTATTATGCAGGCTATAAAACCCCGTATTTTACATAAGTTGGAATATTTTGGATTTAAGTAGACCGCAACATAATGGGCATGATCTTGGAATCGGGTGGCGGTAACTTAATTTATTAATAAAATTGACAATAATTTGTACTTTAATATACTAAAGGAAAATGTACACAAGACTGACTAGTTCTACCAAGACAACGACCCACATGCTAATTCCACCTGCAGATTAAAATGTTATTAAGAGTTTGTGGGTTATGCTGAAATATAGCATCTGAAAGCACAGCATAACCCACAAACAGGATATCAAACTGCTCTGATGGATGAGTGGAGCAAAATCAGCTCAGAAAGCACCCGGCTAATAGGTTAAGAAAAGTTTAAGGCAAAGGATACTCAGTATTAATATAAAATATTTCACTTTTCAAGACTTTTCAAAACAAAAAGGTCAGTATTTGGCTTATTATTAAATTAACGCAAAATTAAAAAAAAAAAATTATATATAATTTGGAACAGTAAACCAATCGCAATTTAATGCTAGACACTGTCCCAAATACTCTCTGAGACGCTGTATCTTTTGCAGTTTATTTAAGTAAATATTTTTTGACGCCAAAATTTTTTGAATAAGTTGTTGTTGATGCGACAACTAATATATTTATTGAATTTTCGTGTGTTTGAGAAAAGTGGTAACAATATTCGATATAAATACTTATGCAAATATACTTTATATAAAGCATGGGTGGAAAATGACGAAATCATCAAACAATTTTTATTTGTTTGAAAACTTTACGACAAAGTTCGTCGGTTAGTTAGGTGTTCGATATAAATTATACAAAATACTATAAACTATGAAGAAAACTTGAATACATATGATTAAACCTATGTTATAAATTAATTTTTGTAAAATAGCAAATAGTCGTAGCCTCGCTGTTTTCAGGGATCGAAGTTCTGCGTGGTCCCGATTTTATATTCAATAGGGTTTTGTTCGATTTGGCGCCTTAATGTGTATTTAACATATAATGATTTAGAATATACAAAAATAATAAGTAAGATGGCTCTAGTCGAGTAAGCTCGACTAGAAGATACCTTAACCCTTTCCTGTCCATTCAGACGGACAGACGGTCAGGCTGACAGACATACACATATGTACATATGTACACAAGTACGTGTACTACTAGACCAATGCTTGATGGCTTCATATCTCCGGTGTTTCTTAACCGATTTTAATAAAAATTTTACTGATGTTCATTATTTTATTATATATATATACTTTCAATTCCCATTTTTGAATTTTTGAAATTTTACATTTTTTGTTATCGATTACATGTGTATATCGTAAACCGGAAAAGTTATCGTTATTATAAAAGTTATGAAATTTGAAACAAACTTGCTACGCCTAGGGATTAGGAGAGCTCATATTCAAAATCTGAAGACTAGATTTTGTAGTTCCTGAGATCGACGCGTTCATACATACGGACAGACGGACATGGCTAAATCGACTCGGCTGTTGATGCTGATCAAGAATATATATACTTAATGGGGTCGGAGCATCTGCCATCTGCCTGTTACATACATTTGCACAAAAACATTATCCTCTTTTTGACCCATTTAATGGGTTAAGGGTATAAAAATACGTGCTGAATCGGAGTTTAAGCTCCGAAATCTATCCTTTTGGAATTTTATAGAGCTTAACCAACTCGCACGTATTAAATAAGACTATATTCGCATTTTACGCAAATTAAAAAAAGGTAACTATAAACCAAAAGTAACTTGAGCAAAATGAACAAACCCAATGTTACCAGTTTAATTTTGTTGCATGAGAAATTTCTGCGTTTTTTTGCTTCTCTTACCAATAATATCGGGCACAAATGCTTCAGGTAGCTTTCCTTCAATTGCAGGGGAAATAAATCCTCCAGTCGTCATCACCACGCTACTGATTTCTCGCAATTCGATATCGTCATGATCAATTTTATTCTTGGATAACGAATTAAACGACATAGTTGAAGCGGTCTGTGAGCACCACGTTTGAGTGTCAGGAGCAGCAATGTCATCATTTACATCCTGCAATAACTTAGCTGAAGTTTTCTGGCACGGCTCCAAAATCGATGATTGAATACTTTCGTGGGCAGATTTTTCAACGTTTTTAGACGTGAACGAAATTTCTTCTGGTGGGAGCATAGGTGGCAAATATTCAAATATGTGGATTGGTCTTGTCAGAGTTTCTGCACTGCCAGGTTTCAAGAAATTTAAGCTTGAGCATCTTTTGACTGGGTATGCTGGAACGTCCCGGACGAATGGAATCGGCTCCACATTTCCAATATAATCTAGTAGTTCGTTGACGTTAATATTTCGATTTTTTAGGCTCAAAAAAGCATCCTTTATATTTAGTTCTGCGCGGTTTGCTAAAGAAAATGAATTCAATTAGGATCGTTGCATCTAAAAAAGAAATGTATAAAGCGTTTTGTTGTGTGTCTATGAGGGTATACACAAAATAAGGTTGTACTACTCCTTGTTTTCGTATACTTCTTTTAAATACCTCTGTTTCTCATGTGATAAAATTTCGACAGATTAATTTTAATAATAAATTTAATCGGAAAGTTTAATATTATATATATTCAACAACAAAACGGATTGTTATCTATAGCACTATAATATAGGAAACTGGACTGACAAAGCTAATTACCTTTTTACGATAGTATTTTTATTAAAAACATATACTAAGATTTTACTTACTTATTTGACTCAATGCTAAACTGACTTAAAGCTGTTTGTTTCAAATCATATTTGCAAAATTAATGTTGAACTATAAGGGTACTTTTTTCATAAAGGGCCTAAAAATTGAACTTTAGACACTGAAGATATAAAATTATATATATTTTTTATAATAAATACTATAATAACCAAAATAGTCTTTAAATGTTTGTAAAATCTTTTATAGTTTGCAGCAAGCCTCTGTAATTGCAGAAAAAATAGAAATAAAATTGAGCTCAGGCAGTCATAATAAAAACGTACATGCAAGCCTAAGAACATTAATAAGTGCAGTTTGGATGTTTATGCTTAGATGTAGTAGCATATGCTACTATAAATTTACTCAAATAGGTTTGTGTGTGTATAAGGCGTATTTACCGTGCTCTGCTTGGCAGTGCAGATCGCGGGCCAGTTCTTGGATAAAACGTTGCAATATGTCTTGTAGCAACTCTAAAGGCGCACTTTGAGAGCTGCTGTATCCAATTGTTTGGGCTATTTGAGCTATAACAACGGCTAGCATATCTGAAGTATATTTTTCCCCCATTATAACCGAGCTCGAAATTTTTCTCTTTATTTATTTTAATAACGCGAATTAGAGATATTGACATTACATCAAAATATCGATATTAAAAAATTATAATATGATAGAATGGTCTGATAATTTTGTGTATCGATATCAACGCGTATCAGTTATTTACACTGACGTCGCTTAAAAAAATCGTATAGCCAACTAACACTAAGGTACACATGTGGAAAGGATAGATTATTAAGCTTTTTGTTCACTCTAGAACATCCAATAGCTAATTCAAACTAGAACATATCAAGCAGAACGATGAAAAGATGTTGAAACTATGTTCAATCTCTCAACTTAAAAGTGACGCAGAACTTTGATATTTATATAAATAATAAATAATAATTAATTATTAAATTGATATTTGTAATAATAATAAAATTTGGATATAAATAATAAATTAATACGAATGTGCTGGTGTAATCAATGAGATATTTAGATATTTTGCAAAAGCTTTTAGAAGTATCTTTATAAAAAACATTTATAATTTTGATTAAATAAAGTTTTTTTTTCTTGATTAGTTTTCTATTTGTGTTATAAATAATAATAATAATTTGCTAACTAATAGTTAAGTCAATTTGATATGGTAATTTTGAGAGATATTTCAAATGAGAACAGAAATATTTTTTTTGCGCAGAATAAATAATTAAATTTCGATAAATAACAAGTAGTCGACTAAGCTCAACTTGAAGATATCCTTACACATTACAAGTTACCATACCACCGCTTTCGTTTCAGCAGCGATAAGCTATACATATATGTGCCAAATCGCAAATTTCCCTAATCCACCACGAGGCGATCTTTCGATTTTTTTTGGTGAGCTACGCGTCAATTCACCAGAGCGTATGTATACTGCTGCCTTCGTCGGGCTCAACAGTAGCAAAAATCACTAGACGTATGTATACCGACATATACCAGCGTATACACATATTCTGCTTGGGCCTGGCGCTGCCTTCGCCATGCTGAACAATAGCAAATATCATCAGACGTATATATGTATATGTATATGTATGTACATATGTATGTCAGCATTTGTTTCAGTTTTCACAAGCAATAATGATCGCGACATAGTTGCACTTCGAATACTCTTTCGGAGTTTACGCGCATCTTCCTGCATTTGATAAAGTCTTAAAAGAGTATTCGTAGTTGACCGTCGTAGTTGATTATGGGACAAGAAACCCTACATGTAGGCACACAAGCAATAATGATCGCGAGTAATTTGAATACTCTTTTGCAGTTCATGTGCTTCTTTACACATCTGCATGGCAGTTGCGTTGACAAAATTGTTTGCTAATGTCATAGAATCAAAAGTGAAGAGAGTATGTATGACCAGATATAGCAAAACTGAAATTTGGCTGGCTTGGAAGTTTGTCTTTTTTCTAGGCTCTTGCATATATTTTATATATATATATATTGCAAATATTGTTCTTCAGCATCTTATATATATTTGAGATAGGTAACAATTAGACATATATTATTCAAAATATGATTATAATTTATTATGCGCTTTAAATAAATAATTTAATAATTTATTTAAATATGACTATAATTTAATATGAATATATATATAGATAGATATAGATATAAATAATTAAAATGTATTTTGAAAATGATTTTAAAATAATTAAATCATCATCATAATAGTTGAGGCAGGTCAATGAATATCCAGACAAGTGCTATGCGCACTTTTTAATGTGTATACATACATGCACTTGCATACACACATATTCATATGCAGCGATTGGAGTAAGAAATAAAAAATCTAATCGAAGCCCAGCGAACAGAAAACTGAAACATATGCTGACATACATATGTACATACATATATACATACGCATATACATACATCTAGTGATTTTTGCTACTGTTTTTGCTACTGGATTCAGTCAGTGTGAGTGTAAATTTATACTGTCGTAATCAATATTTTTTATATCTATATTGTATCTAAACACTCAAATATACTTTTGTTTTCTGGAAAAATCGCTTACAATGAAATTTACAACGGAGTATTTTTAATCGACAGGGTAATAAAAATACCAAACGTTAAGCTTTAAAACATAATTAATGTAAAAACTAAGTTATGTTGCTTTTTACATAAATTAAAAGTTAATGAATGGATTGTTGTTAAGATTATTCAATGCCCGCTCACAAAATCGATAACAAAATCCTCCCTAGAAAGTTTCTCGTTAGTTACAAAATTTACATAAGTGAATTATGTAAAATCGAAAGGCATAAAGAAAATTAACATTAAAAATATACATATAAAATCAATTAAAAAATATATTTTAATTTGGGTATAAAGCTAAAAATTTATATTCTGGGAAATTTATATATAAACTTCATTAGTCCACGACTTGTTTCTTGTTTTAATAAGAGCAGATCATTGTTGTGCTCGAGAAACGATCGAGGTTAAGGGATATAAAGTCACGGGAAAACCTAATTGGGACATTTAACTATATTCGACTGAATGAAAAGAGAGAGTGGATTATACCGATAAGTATGTTAATAGGAAATAATAGTAGTATAATGAGAATATTGATTACAAGGGTAAGTGAGCACAGATAATAGTCCTAAGAGCCAATACAACAAATATTCCTATGTACAGATTTAGTTCTATCCGTGTTAGTGTTGTATTTCAGGTACCACAATAAGATCCATCTTCAAGGATGTGTGAAGCCAACGACATTAATGATCTTGGAACTATTTAAGTTAAAGTAAACCAACAACGCAATCAAAACTAACTGCACTAGTAACTTATGTTAATAATAATAATCTTAATAATTAAGAAGCCTAATTTTAGGTCCTAGCTTATTTAAAGTAGTTATACAGCTAAAACCTGTGTGCTATTAAACCTCAATTTAAAAAAAACATGTTTGATTATTTTGGGAATAAGTAGATCAATCCTTAGCCTAAATATTTTCTATAGCTCTTGTACAACAAGTCAATAAGAACTATGGGCAATCAGACTACCTTTGAATAACAAACAAAATAATCATTCTGGAACACTTCAAAAACGAATATTCAAATCGCCAAATGATAAATCGCTTTGTCCGCGAAAAACGGATAGAGGACAAGGGCAAAATGTCACCGAAAAAAATGTTCACAGCACATTAAGAGCGATAAAGCATCTATCTGGATATATATTACAAAAATCCCAAGCTATCAGCCCAAATCTGACTCAACAGGTGCAGGGGAAAAATCAGTGTGAAAACTGTGCACCGTCATCTGCGCAACAATGACTTCAATGCATAATCACGAAATATGACCTTTATCAGCGTAAGAAATAAAACCACTAGGATAACGCTTGGCACAACCTCCTTAGACAAGGTGCAGAACTGGAAACCAGTACATATTGCAGGAGTCCAAAGTTAAACCAGAGGCAAACACGGCGATGGAAGTGCAATGGTTTGGTTATGTATCTTAACAGCCGGCGATGATAGCTTAGTGTTTATTGAGACTAAAATAGACTATATGTACCCTAATATATTTTGGGGGTATTTACACCATGAAGCATAAGTCCGGAAATGTAGAGTCCTGCCTTATTTGCAACTGTGCTTACATGCGGAAGCACACCATATCCAACAAACAGAATCTATCTACAAAAAAGGTTGTAATTCTTACAATTATTTCACAGAGTATGAAAGTGAAATAATAAAAGCAGCTTTTTTTTGTCTACCGCTGATTTATTTGCATTTACAATTTTGTACTTTACTTAATAACTGAGGGACTAGTTTGTATATAAATTTTTATCACGCTGCTGATAAAAAATATATACCCTATGAGGTCGGATTTGCCTAATTCTTAGTTACACATTTAATGAGAAAGTTATAATACAATTATTAAATGTATAACGAGTAAGAAAGCTATCTTCGGCATGCCAAATATTTATATACTTACAATATTTTGTTTTTTAGGTTATCGATAAATTTATTGTTTAACATATAGATTCTATAGCAAATGTAAAGAAAAACTTCAATAATTTATGCTTTAAAAAAATATATACATACATATATCAATTTTACGGCGTCTGAAATGCATCTTTCTACCTATTGCAAACATTAGCAAAAAAATAAGTATTTCCAAAGTGCGGAGCAAACGCCTAATGTATCTTATAACTAATATGTCTGATTGACTCAACTTGGTTGCATTGCTGTCGAAATAAGGAAACAATAAAAAAATATCTGTAAGTACAAAAAATTTAATTTTCCTGTCTTTGTCTTTCTCTAAGGGCCTATGGTGAGCCGTTGTACACAAACTGCCAGGAGGGTGTTATCTTCAATTAATAATAGATTAAGGGTTGAGTTTAAGGCTAATGGTTACATCATTTGTGATATAACATAAAACAATATTTCTGCCTAATATTTGTTATTGCTTTGTTATTTGCTATTTTTGTTTTGTAGCTTTAACTTTATAGAACTTTAAATTTTGCATGAAATAGGCTGTGAGTCACTGTGCATATACGAACTTATTTTCCTATATTCAAAGCAATCGCCGCAAAGGAGTAATGACTCTGGAAAGCTCTGGCCTAAGTATTGCAATTTTAATAACCTTGCAAATCCATTTTGTAAAATTAACAATACACATTATTGAGGATAATTTGTTATTTTAATAATTTAATATTCACAATTTAACAAAATAACCCTTGTGTTATTTTTTAATGATCTTTTTCATTTCTATATGTGATATGGAAATTTAAAAAGGAAATCCGCCTACTATTTTATATTTATATTGGTGTTAACTTATTCTTTAATGAAATATAAAAAAGAACAAGTGTTTTTATTACGTTAAAAAGGTTATAGCTTTTTATACAGTTTAGTAATTACGATATTCAAATACGATATTTTAAGCCCAAATACATAGGGTTTTTGTCTAAAAAGTGTTAAGTTTTTCATCATAATGTCATCAAGACGAAAACTGTTATTACATAAAATAATAAGCGTTCGGTAAATTATCTATCTAACTCCACTACAATCAAACACGCTTGTACCTTGTATATACAAATGTGTGTGTAAACAGCATCACAAATGCACAACAATTGATATTTACTCAGCAAGCGCCTGCCAAATGTAGACCAGGTAAAGCATTTTGTATCCAGATGAGAAATTCTTAAGTACAAAATGGCACGATTAAAAACTAGATGGTATATTGACAGCACATGCTTGACATTGAACAATCCAAATACGTTTATTGTACAATTAGTTATTTTAATATCAAGCTATAACTTTTAAGCTCCATCGTCATTTATAAATGTAGGTAGAGATTTATTTATTTTACTTGTTTATTTCGGTCCATTTCCATGCATTGTGACTATTGCTTTTTAAATGTATCATTTTATATTATTCTAAATTATTATGCCGGTACCGACGAAGGCGAGCACTATTTTCTACTTTGGGATCACCCGGAGGAGGTGAAATGTCATTTTTAAAAAAAGGCTCTATTGGGTTTAGATTCAATGCTTTTTTGTTTGGGTCGTTCTCAGCTTGCGATGGCACTGATGAGGGATGAGTCGCTTCATTGCGCAACGCACTTCTAAATTCAGTATTGTCATCTCCCAATTCAATGGCACGTTGTCCGGCGCTATATTCATCTTCTGGACGATCATCGAAATTGCTCAACATTGTTAAAGGGATTCCACGAGTTCTGTAATTAAGTGTGTCGGATCGATACAGATGCAAAGCCAAGTATTTTATTTGTCAACGACTTACCTATTGGCGTATCGAGTTTGTGGTCGTTGAAACCTTAGATTTAATTGCGTGGGATCAGTCACATACTTTCCCTCTGTAGATTCACGACGACGCCGCAAACCTAAATTTAATACGGTCATCATTATTACTCAATTCTTTAAATACAAATATAATTGTATATAAGGTGATATTCTTTTCTTTATATTTTAAGGGGGGAAATGCAATAGAGCTTACATAAGGAATAATGACATATTAAAAGGTGCAAACAACTAAAAATACATATGTACATATATGTATGACATACCTGGTGTTAAGTCCATGATATTTGGATGATTTTGTAGTACTGTTGAATATTGTTGAGTTTGGGTTGGTGTACTTATAATGCCCGGAATGGCTGTCTGGCCACCTTGGATTCCACCAGCTAACGATGTTACTGTTGTGTCAACTCCAGCCCAAGATGCACATTTTGATTGACGCATATTATAGGTAAGTACAGGAATTTTACTAGGAGTACATGTTGAAAGTTCACATCCACCATCAGGTATATTATCTGACATAACGTCATCGCCATCTATACGACTAGTAACTATTTTTGCATTTGAGTCATCATATTGCATCTGTGCGACAAAAGAGGTCGTAAGTCTTTCGCCATTTCCGTTTAATTTGATATCGGTGCAATCGACCAAATTAACTTTGCAGGAACTGAATTCATCTACCGGTTCAATTATCTCTTGTAATAAGGGCGTACTATTACATTCAACTGCTGCAAGTGCTCCAATTTCCAAGTCACCAGAGTTCATTAAATTCCTTTCATTAATAGTGTTTGAAGCTAAGTTATCATCAGATGAATGTTTGCACGAAGTATTTTTCGAGATTTTATTACTTGTTACTGCTATTGCATCGTAATACACTGATTCGTCGAGGTGTGAGTTTTCTGAATATATAAAAATTACGTGTTGCTTATTTTCAATTCAGATACAAATTTATGTGTTTTACCTTTGGAAATTACACGTATTTCAAGTCGTCCACTAACACAAGCATCGTTACCCTGATCAACGAAATTGGTGGATCTGTTTCCATGACGAGATGACAAATCGGGTTTTATTGTTTTATCTAAAGAAGGCAAATTGCTCCTTTGGCAAAATGTCGTTTTGACACACCAAGGTACTGCGACTGCGCTTTTTGTTCTACTATCTAATTTCTCCTGATTCTCCGCCTTAATATCTGTTTTCAATTTCTCTGTCTTTTGTGGCATTTCATTAAAAATCAGACATACATTAGGAAGGCTATTTCGATGTTTGTTGTACATGACTTGATTTTCATTTAAATGACTTGCAACGATGTCAACAGCAGCACTTCTCAATGACTGTATATTGGGTAAAGTCACTGTCTTTTGATAAGGGGTAGTTTCTGAACAAGATTCTCGAACACAAACGTTTCTCGCAATATCCATCCGATACACCTTAAAGGAATTCCGCAAAACCACACACATAAGTAACAAATAACGAACAAAAATCAATGTTATTGTAAATTCTTAAATAAATTTTTTGAAACTCGTGTAAATATATTAATGTACAAGCATAATATATGAACATGTAATAAGTTGCGAGCACAAGTGCTACAGATAAATGAGTTTAATAAATAGAAAACGTAATAAAGATGCAGATATTATTTTTATTTCTTGTTTCTAGACACAAATCATATGTACATATATGTCAACACAAGTTTAATTAAAACGTTTAGAACGCTTTCAAAATAAGCAATGGTAAAAAAATCGTTTTCTTTTTTATATATTACTTACAGTGTCATCAAATGCTGCTTGTTGAACAGCAGGCGGCTTCAGTTCTTTACGTAATACATTACCCATTGCAGGTTCAGACCAACAGTGTGGTATGGACATTTGTAAGGTCTCATAGTTCTCGATTCCTGTTATATTAAGCGTATATCTATTCGCAATTTAGAACAACAATTTATTTTTATGGTAGATCATTGCATAATTTTCATAGTAGATCATTGCATGAGCACATTAAAAATGCGTCAAAGATAATATAAACAAATAGTCAAAATCGAAAAATTATAATAAAACGATTTTGTAAATAATAAGAATTCCAGTGACGTAATGACGAATTAAATATAGAAAAATATTGCTTGATGGATTAGAATACACTAAGAAATAGAAATTAGCTTTGGCAATGCCATTTTGTAACTTACTGAAAATTTCTAGAGTGAACAATTTTTATTTCATATTTGCATTTACGATTATAAAATTGATAAAAAACATTTTCCAAATATTTATATATATATACATACATATATATATATATATATATATATATACGTATATATATATAAAGAGCAAAGGAAACATTTTGTCCAAACAAAACAAGTAACACCATCATCTTGTTAAAGTGCGCAAAAATAAAGTCATTTACTCGTTTGATAAACGGAGAGGAATGAGATGAATGCGGAAATATAGGAAAGTATAGATTACGTGCAAATACAAATCCTATAAAAGGAAAAAAAAACGCAGAGCAGTTCATCCTCCGACATTCGCTGTACTCGTTTATGTTGCAACAGCTGATGTCAGTGAAACTTGTTGTTAGTTTTGTTTAAAAACGACGCTACGCCTGAAATTTTACTATATGCTTTACCTATTATTTTTGTTTTTAAATATTTTTGCATTTATTGCTCAGAGTATCTTGGATTTGTGTTAAGTTTTGTTTAGAGAAAACGAGATAGTCTTGCTCTTTGCTTTATTTAAAGTTCTTTATAGGCCGCAAATAAATGCATTTATGCGAGACTCGTACATACATAAATGCATACAATATTAATGCTTTTTCTTTTTTAACTTACCTCTTAATTTTACCATTTCCGAATGGTTCTGCTTTTAAATTGCAGTTGCGAGTCACAGCTAAGTCAGAGGTTCTCCGTAATAACGGCAAAGACACGTCCGTTTTAGTGAATTGATCCAAATTTGGTTGTGACTGTGAGGCAAGAGATTTAAATACTTTAAAGTATCAGACCTTTAAGCTTGATTTTGCTTGATTTGAAATAAAAAACAACAAATAGTTCTTACACATATACTCGCAACTATTAATAGTTCAGCCATTAACTTATATATTAATTTGTATAAAATTAGTAAAAAAAAAAAAATCAAAATCAAAACTGGTGAAATTGTATGCATTAATTATTAAATCGCACCTGACATGTTACCTGTGGTTTTCGAATTCGATTTACCTGTGGCTCTTGCTTCCATTCATTGTCAGTTGTGTCCTCAGAATCGTCAAACTGACTCTTCCATTGTGATGCCAGGGTTAGTGCTCCTCCGCCCTTTGTTACTTGCTGCAGTGCGGAAACATTTTCGTCATCGATTAAGGCGAATTGTGTGACAGAATGATCGCCGGTAACACTACTTTTAGCCGTTAAAGTGACACCAGGCAGTGCAGCTATCGATCCTCCACTGCTCAGACGCTGTGTAGACGCACAAGCACCTGTTCCAGCTGCTGATGATGAGGATGGGCGCAGATTCGTGGATGTTGCTGAGCGTCGATTGGCTGGTGGAATGGTAGTTGTGGGTATACCAAAAGCCTGTTCACGTTGACAAATAACAAACTTGGGCGTTGAGCTACCACCACCACCATTGCCGCAAATTGAATTTATTTCCTGATTCTCTTGATCAATTGATAAGGACAGTTCAGCACTTTGGGATGGGATTTGCCCGAGTGGCGCAGCGAGACCACGCAGTCGACCATATGTTGATTTTTGATCACCAAAATTTATGCTACTCGACAATCTTTTGTTATCGGAGGAGCTTTTATCTGTTACCAGAGCTGCATCTTGATAATTGTGATGAAGTTTGGTTGCACCCTCGGTGATTCCCGTGTTGTTACTGCCTTGCTTCTGTTGCTCCCCATAAAAAGATCTGCATGCTTCAACATTAACATGTCCGTTGCTTTTTTGCTGCTCCAGAGCCTTGTCGATTTCGTTTTTTGGCCCATCCATATGCGCCGAATGACAGCCATCACCCGTTTGTTTTTTTAGTGGCATGGGTAGCTGATTAACTGCGACAATTTTGCTATCCTGATACTGTTAATAAACACCTTTATTAATAAATGTATACATATTTTGCCCTAAAAGCCAAAAGACTTACATAAACTGGAGCAGAGTTGTTTTGATTTGCGATTATACTATATGAACCGGTCTGAGGCAGACACCGTTTTGCGTGTATTACACCATGAGTTCTCATTTGACTGTTAGAATTAGCTGCAGAATGTGGCTCGTGGTTTGACGCAAGGCCTACTGTTGACGATTTGATCAATGCGTTTGGAAGATTTGGAACAACAACAGATGTATTTCCTACCAACACCATCTGTTGCTTTTGCTGCTGTTTAGTTTCGGAGTTAACGTTCTGCAAAGGGCAGTCGGCCGATGGTAATGCCGTTGCGTTGCAATTTTTATCAACCTATAAATGAAAAATTTGAATGTTTCCTTATTGCTTGCTAATTTAATATTAAATCAAGGAAATGATTTAGTTTAAAAGAAAACGTTCCCATCTGGTGAGTATGAAGAGAACAAAGTAATAAGATTGTGAATCTACAAAAAAAAGGGATTAATCTTGGTTTAAATTTGGTGACACTTGTACTTAATGAATTAATTCCAATGGAAAAGAAAAGGACGTGTATAGAAATATTGTGTTTGCAAATCTTTGATTGTTATTTTTATATTTGGACGTAGATGTCCTAACGAACAACTATACCAAGCACCCTGAATCAACCTGACGGACCGAGGGGCGAACCGCGTATGAAATAACAAGTTTAAAGAGAATTAGTTAGAAAATTTCTAATTTTTCTGATGAAAAATACAAGAATAATTTGGTTAATAAATTCAACAGAATATATATCACCGTTGATAACCAAGCATTGTTCTGCGATCAAAACTATTATATAAAGTCTTCGATTGTAAGAGTGTTAATGTTGCACCGATTATCTGTTTCAATTAGTTAGTTTTTATATATGGGAGAGGTATGGGCTTTTGGTTTGGAAAAGGTTGTTATGTAATTTTTGAACGTTTCGTTACTTTTTAACGCCTTTTCCGCTTAAGTATTCAAAATTAAATTTATATAGCTCGCTCTCGTACTGTCTTAGAACCTAATTCCTTATATTATTAAATAAACTTGTAAAAATTTGTTTCCCGTCAGAATTCTCTTAAATTGATCTTTTACCTTTTCCTTAATATGTAGCGGTTCTGTTGAAGCCAACTGAGCAGTATCAGCATCATTTCTTTTACGTACCTATATTAAGGGCGACAAGTTAAATATTTAGGGGTAAAAACATTTTATTAAACATAATTAAATTCAATATTAAATGGTTTTCAACTAAAATTTAAAAAAAAATGTATCCTAAGAAAAAAGTCACCCAAAATAATGCCATCTGGCCGTGTTTAAGTTTTTAATTTTCACTGTTTAAAACTTAAATTCATAACGTTGAGGTTGTTATAATGACCATATTAAACATCGAAGCATTTTGTACATTGCTATACTTACGTATTCTGTTCCGCTGGCATTTGAAGCCGCCACTGTCATTTGTGTCACATTACCATGTAAATATTCATTTTTAGCAGGAGTTGCACTCGCATTTGTTGATGCATTTATGTTTCCTGATGTGGCAGTATCGACTTTCTCCCAATCGTACGGATCTGCCTCTTTAACACCACGGCGTTTCATGCAGCGCTCAAAAAGACCTATTAACATCTTTATTGTAAAACGCAAAAAAAAAGGGCAATATTAATAAATAAAATATTTTTCGCGAGCTATCAGTTTACCGCATAATCTGGCCGATCGGCATACGTCAGTGATTGTATGTGTTCCAAAAACTGTTTCAGGTCCGATGGAAGATGTTTTAATAATATTCTATGGTCATATTTTTCTTTTGTTAGTCCAACTTGTTCCTTATCTTTTATTTTTCGCCATGGCAACTGGCCATTTACAAATTCAACAAGCATGTAAAAGAGGGACCAGAGATCATCATGACGCCCCATTTCCCGGTTGCGATGTGCGTTAATCGAAGCGTAGCGAACCGTTCCCCGGAATCCAGCCGCTGCTCTGGGACAACGCACTTCTCCCGTCCCCGTTGTGTATTGACGGGCCAAACCAAAGTCTAGCATGTAGACCCGTCGATAATTATACGGCAAACGACCCACAGAGAAGTTGCTCTGAAATGCAAAATATTAGTTTTGATTTTCTTTGCAAAATCTAAGGGTACACAACACCTTTATGTAGCGATTTGAGGCTTATGAGAATTAAGGAAAATGTTTGGTTTGTATTGAATTTACAACAAGTAATGGTGTTACCAACCAAGCAACGGTAATATATCCCTCTCATAAGATAACTACCCACAGCCAGATTTTAATGATAATTTAAACCATATGGTATTTCTGAAAATGGCTTGTTTAGGCTGAAATTATGTATCTTGCTGGAATATCTTGCTAACTTTGATGACATTTTAGGTTTTTTTTGGGTTTATGTGGTTTTATTGTTTCTCGAACTTACCTTTGCTCTAAACCTATACTTCAATTCTAATGTGCGGGTTACGCCAGAACATTCACTAGCCGTTGTTCGGTAAATATATTTCAGCTTATGTGGATGTTAAAATTGTTTTTGAAGTTTTTGAAATAATCCCTTGTAGTCGAAATACATATTTGGGCGTCAAAAGAACTCTACAAGTACAAGCTGGAAAGTTTCAAGGAGGAAATGGCGTAGAGCCTGAAGTAACACCAGCGGAAATAACTCATGTGCTTCGGGAAAGAAATTAAGTGTAACAAGTAAAAAGGCTCTAGTCGAGTAAGCTCAACTAGAAGATACCCTTAACCCTTGCTCATACAGACGGACAGACGGTCGGGCTGACAGACACATTCATATGTACGTGTACCGCTGTACCAATGCCTTATGGTTTCAATTCTCCGGTGTTTCTTAACCGATTTTATTAAAAATTTCACAGTTGTTTATTATTTTGCTAATAGTTTCAATCCCCATTTTCAAGTTTTAGATTTTCAAGATTATTTTGTTATCGATTACATGTGTATATCGGAAACCGGAAAAGTTATCGAAAATTGTAAACAAACTTGCTATGCCTAGGGATTAGGAGAGCTCATATCCAAAATCTGAAGTCTCTAGATTTTCCAGAGATCGACGCGTTCATACATACAGACGGAAAGACAGACGGACGGACGGACAGACAGACGGACAAGGCTCATGATCAAGAATATATATACTTTATAGGGTGGGAGAAGCCTTCTTCTCCCTGTTACATACATTTGCACAAAACCATTATACCCTTTTTTACCCATTTCATGAACTATGGGTATAAAAACAGTCCTTAACATACTTAAAAGAATAGAAAGCCAAAACCACCTTTTACAGTAGGACACATAAAAAAAAGAAATATTGAAAAAATTACCAATTACTTGGAGTTTCAGCTAAATGTAGAGTATAGCACCATGCAAAATATCAAATTATAAATTTCCTATTTACTCCTGCATTATTAAATTGATATTAATAAGTAGTAAAATATATTAACAGATACTTTTATAATATTAGATTGGGATAACATACAAATTTGTACGAAAAGTTCTACTCATTCATTCCCCGATCACAATCAATATCTTATCCAGAATATTTATATCACCCAACGTTGGAGTTGTCGATCACTTTTACAAAATTTCGGAAACCCGATTTTGCAAAACTTTCTAGGCTTTTATTCCCCTCTGCGGGTCTGACAATTTGGATTATTATTAGATTTATGTGTGGTCCAACAAACCTGTGTGGCAAGAGTTTTAAAAAATCAAGCTCTCTTTTAGATTGTTCTGTATACTTGATTGCTCGCTCCAATTTTAAATTCCTAAATAACCAATGCTATAGAAATTACCTGACTAGGTGTAGATTACAGTTTCAGCAGGATCTCAAAAGATTTTTTGATTACGTTAGTACGAAGCGAAACTCATCGTCACGCCAACTCAGATCAGGCCATCGCCGATCTATTTGCAAAATTTTTTTAAACGACTTAAGTCTTATTTTCAAACAATCAGCTTAATGGCCCTAATTGCATTTTTATCCTGGAAATCACAGACACTGCACTACTTTGTGAACTTCTGGTTGGAGTACCAAGCTGTGTGCTTAGATGCTGTGCTCAGGGACTTTTAAAACCATTGCATAAATTGTTTAGTTTATCCGTGAAGTTATCCTCTGTCCCAAAAATTTGGAAAGAGTCATATATTATTTCTTTGCATAAAAAAGGAAACAAATAAGATTTTTGAGAAACTAATAACCTCTCATCTTCAACATCTTTGTAAATCTATGATTTCACCGTGCCAGCACGGATTCAAGAAACATAGATCTACCACTACTAGCTTGCTAGAATTCGCATCATTTGTTATCACGGGATTCGAAGAAAATATGCAAACTTATGTTATTTACACTGATTTCAGTAAGGCTTTTGATACTGTAATTCACAACCTTTTAGTTTTTCAACATAAATCAACTTTTGGCCTTTCCCAACAATCTTATTCCTTGGATTAAAGATTATTTAACCTTTAGAATTCAGAGGCTAAATTTTAATGACTCAGTTCCTAAAGTGGTTCAGGTGACTTCTGGTGTTCGTCAATGAAGTCACCTTGGACCGTTATTATTTACACTTTTAATAAAGGAACTTCCGTCCGTAATAAATCACTCTCGGGTGTTGATGTATGCTGATAATGTAAAATTATGCATGTCGGCTACAAATCTTCTATCTGGTCATAAACTGCAAAGTGACTTAGACAATTTTCAAACCTGGTGCAGAGTAAATTTATTGCATCTCATTATTATTATTTTATTATAGACGAATGCCCCTTTTCAATATATATCTTCTAGATAACCAACCACTTGATCGGTTTGAATGGGTTGAGGATTTAACAAACCAAAAACTCTGTATGTGTCTTTTGTACGTCCGATTCTCGAATATGTATCTTGTATATGGTCTCGCAAATACAGGATTCATCAGGATAGAATAGAATCGGTTCAAAAACAATTTCTACTCTTTGCACTTTGGGCTCTTAATTGGGATAATACCATTAACTTACCTTCCTACCATAGTAGACTTTTACTAATAAATCTTACCTCTCTTTCTAACCGTAGAACAATGCTTGCAATAACCATTTTCCATAAATTAATAAATGGTGGAATTGACTCTTCTTTACTAATCAACCAAATTAACTTTGCAGTTCCTATTAGAAATACTAGAAATTTTGTACCTATAGCTCTTCAACCTTGTTACTTTAATTATGCTATCTATAACCCCTTTCGGATCTTATATGCAACATATAACGATCACTCCTATTTAATACATAATGTTATTTCTATTCTCTTTAAAAAACTAGTCTTGTGTTATTTGTCTACTTGTTGGCAATCTACGCGGTGCGCCCCTCGTTCGAACGGGCGGGAGGTCGGTTGCTTTGTGCTAGGGTCCGCGCGTTAACAAGCCGGTGCTTGGTATCGTTGGGCCACTTGAATGTACTGACCGTTAGTACATCTACGTCCAATAATAATAAAAAATACATTAGAGGTACTAATATTTCATTCGCATATTTTTACCACTTTTCCCAAAACACAAAATAAAAATGGTATTGAAAAGTTCGCAGCTGTAAGCATATGTATTTGGCTTACCGGTTTTATGTCACGATGAAGAAAACCTACAGAGTGAATAGATTCGATAGCTTTTAGAATTTGTAGTCCAAGCCGAAGAGTTGTGCTAAGGGAAAATGCACCACGTGGTTGCGCTCGTCTCAGTTCGGCTAAATTTTTGCCTTGAAGCTGCATTACAACATAATTAAAGCGATCATTTCGGCCGCATCCAATAAAACGGCAAACGTGTTCCTTTCCTTGCAATTTTTTTAACACAGCCACTTCCATTTTTAGAACCTGCTTCGGTTGCCGAGCAGACTCGACCTTGAGTGCAACTTGTTCGCGGGTGATTAAATCTTGACCCTCGTAAATCTCTCCAAAACCACCACCACCAATCTTTCGCACCACCTTAAATTAAATACGATCGAACAACAAGAATAAGCAAAACATTAGTTAAAATAAAATAAAAAAGTAACTAGAATCTGAAAGATACAATCTATAAATACCTTCCAACGTTCCTTCACCACATGTCCCGGTTGCAATAAGTCTTCAGACGTCATTTTGTTTGTTTCTTTAGCTGCAGGAAGATGGTAAGCACTGGCGGCGTTGCTGCTTTTTTCTAATAAGGCTGGAGATTGCGTTGTTATCGCTGGAACCTTGAAGGTCACACGACTTCGTACTCCTAATCGATTTTGTTTAGCAGGCAATGTCGCCGATCGTTGCAACGCATTTGGATAATTTTTATATCTTTGATCCTCTAAAGGCGCATTAGCCGCAACCAGTTCTTGAGTACTTAAGCCAGCACGTATGTTTTGTAGAAATACACCTTGAAGCGTATTACCGGTTCCGATTGTTGGAGGAGGTTTCGACGGTGGTGTTGGCGTGTGCAAACGGAATATTTCTTGGGCTGTATGTTTTTTTCGGCTATTATCGCTTATGTACAGATTGTGTTGAATCGATTGGACTTGGATTTGATCTTGATTTTGGCATTGCTCTCCCTGATTGTCTTTCGCGCGGCCTTTGTCGTTTTTGTGTAGGTCAGCGACATTTTCGTCGTTTCTACTAAAACAAAAATAAATAGTTTTAATCAAAAGTACTTAGCAAATGTTTTTCAAATATATGTATATTTTCCGGTTATTAAGAATATTATTTTACCAGCTGATTTTGTGAAATAAACTTGGGGGTGATTTTTTTCTTGACAAACCTTTCCTCTTTACCAATAAAGTTTAATTCTGTTCAATGTTTTTCTTTTAACCCATTTACATTCATAAATGCATACATTTCTATGCATTGCGATGTACATAAATTAAGAATATGTGGGTGAGTGGTTTTAAACAAATTAATTTCAGAACTGTCAGTATTTTTAAAACCAGTCAATTTTTATATTTTACCTTAACTAATAAAGAATAGATCTTGATGTTGTCCATTGCCACATAACTGTTTGTGAAAAGTTAGCTCCAGAGTCCACGTAATGTCTGTTATGTACTATATCAACTTTTGAAAAATACTTCAAGATAATAGTTTAATTTGCACAATGCTTTTTCACTCACAAAGAGGGTTGCACAATAAACACTTTGGACAAACCCACACAAAGAATATACAAATAATTATTTAATTTCGATTATGAAAGTATTCTTAGTATATTACTTAAGTCCGAACTAAAAAATCTTATATTGATTGCAGCAAAGCTTTGACGTCTCCTCGCCTTTCCGTTTAAAGCTTTTCATGAACAAAACAACCACAGAAACATAAAACGAAAGAAAGGGGCAGTTTACTGACAGTTGCCAATAGCTACTCAACTGCATTTACCAGCTGCACCCTACCATCGGCGCGTGCGCCAGGATACGAGCATGGGAAATATTATATCAATGAGGTTTTTGTCGTTGAACAAGTACTGTTTGACCATTAAGGTATTATGAATAATAAAGGTAAAAGTCAGATACTTATATGCATATTTTCCACATTTATAAAATATATATTTTTTAAAACCTAAAATTGTTGCCAATAGCTACTCAACTACATTTACCAGCTGCACCCTACCATCGGCGCGTGCGCCAGGATACGAGCATGGGAAATATTATATCAATGAGGTTTTTGTTGTAGAATTAGTACCGTTCGAGCTTTATAGGTACTATGGGTAATAAAGGTAAAAGTCAGATACTTATATGCATATCTTCCACATTTATAAAATATATATTTTTTAAAACCTCAAATAAAGTGCCAGACACCTATTTTGGTCTTTTAATACATATTTTATGGTTACATATTGGAATTATATCCATATATAAACGCTGAAAAACATTTTTATTTTTTCGTCCACTTTTTGTTATCGGACAAAGTTAACGACAAACGCTAAATACCCTGAAAAGCATATTGTACCCTAAATTTAGTATTTCTTTTGGTAAACAAAGATCAATTCCTAGCTTTAAACTATGTCGAAAATTCCTATATAACACAGTTGGTTAAAACATCTCATTGGTTCTAAAAATTCGGTTTAGATTTTACAGATCTTAGTCATAAATAAATCACTTTTTTGTGGTCCCTCCAGCTTGTTATATATGTATTCATTAAGTATACTTGCTTACACTATGATTTTTTTTTGTTGCTGCAGATAAAATATAAACAATTTATTCCTTAGGATTATTGTGCAATGCCAAAAAATGTGGAATTTGGATTTTATTTGAATAATTTTAATAACAACAAGTAAGAAGACTCTAGTCGAGTAAGCTCGACTAGAAGATACCCTTAACCCTTGACCATACAGACGGACAGATGGTCGGGCTAACAGACATACACATATGGCTGTGTAGTTCTGTACCAATACTTTATGGTTTCATATCTTCGGTGTTTCTCAACCGATTTTAATGAAATTTTTACAGAAGTTCATTATTTTGCTTATAGTTTCAATCCGCATTTTCAGTTTTTTGAAATTCATTTTTGTTATCGATTACATGTGTATATCGTAAACCTGAAAAGTTATCGAAAATTTGAAACAAACTTATCATGCCTAGGGATTAGGAGACATCATATCCGAAATCTGGAGTCTCTAGCTTTTGTAGTTCCTGAGATCGACGCGTTCATACATACAGACGGATAGACAGACGGACAGACAGACGGACAGACAGACAGACGGACATGGCTAAATCAACTCGGCTGTTGATGCTGATCAAGAATATATATACTTTATGGGGTCGGAGAAGCTTCCTTCTGCCTGTTACATACATTTGCACAAAACCATTATACCCTTTTTTTACCCATTTCATGGGTTAAGGGTATAAAAACAGAAAAAACAAGTAAGAAGGCTTCACCCTTGACCATGCATACGGACAGTCGGTCGGTCTAATAGACATACACATATATGTACGTGTAACACTGCAGTGTACTGTAGCAATATTTAATCATATCTCCCGTGTTTTTTAGTCGATTTAAATAAAAATTTCACAGATGCTCATTATTTTGTTAATAGTTTTAATCCATAATAGTTATCGATTCCATGTTTATATCGTAAACCGGAAAAGTTATCGAAAATTTGAAACTTGCTATGGCTAGGGATTAGGAGAGCTCAAATCCAACAGACGGATGGACGTGGCTATATCTACTCAGCTGTTGATGCTGATCAAGAATGTATATACTTTAAGAGGTCGGAGAAGCTTCCTTCTGGCTGTCACATACTTTTGCACAAAACCATTATACCCTTTTTTACCCATTAAGGGTTAAGGAATTTAAAAAATTTCACAGATTTCTATTAAAACAATCCCGAATTTTTTAAATTCAAAAATTGTTGTTTTCAATATTATGTGTATATTGTAAGCCAGAAAAGATATCGAAAATTTGTAACAAACTTTTACTGTCTAGGGTTTAGGTTGTATAAAAAAAAGAGGGCACTTCTGTAAGAGATGGCAGAGCAGTTCTCTATATATTCCTCAATAATTGTTTCGAACCTCTTCCATGACTCTCCTTCACTGTATAAGACAATAAATAGCTTTTCTGGTTGATTCTTCTTATCTGACCTTTCAGAACTAAGAAATATTAACCATAAATGTATGCTATCTTTTATACATGAGCCGGACTGGATGCCCTTACTAACTGTGGTTTGCATTCTGGATAAACGGTATCTATACGGACAATCCTTCATCCATTTATGTAAGTGAGTGGTTTTCCCACCCCCATATACCGCTCTAACGTCACATAATCTAAACCAGTTAAGTCTAACTAATATTAAACCAGTTAAACGTAACATTTGGGCGCAACCGAATTAAAACGTATTAAATCTGCCTATTCTTTTACTATACAACTATTTTAAATGTACGAAAATTGAGCGAGGCATCTTAATTTAATGAATGCATATTTTTGGGGAAATCATAAGCTTTATTCCCATCAAATTTAGTAGCTCCGATTTCATATTTCTCTTTGCGGAAGAGGTGGAAGTCTAAAAAAATTACCTAACGAACGGTTGTTCCGATTTTAATCCCTGAGCCTATATGATGGAAAACGAGTATAGTGGTTTGGTTCAATTGTATGTAATAGACAGAAGGACGAATCTGCGGAAAAAATATATAGTTTTGATCAGTCATCTGTCAAAATGCCTGCTCTTGTGTACGAGGCAGTTGTTCTGAGAGACTATAACAGCTAATCAAGTTTATATCAACAACGCAAACTCTTCCGCTTTCGATACACACAGGAAATCGATAAGTAAACAAGTAAGAAGGCTCTAATCGAGTACGCTCGACTAGAAGATACCCTTAACCCTTGATCATACAGACGGGCAGACGGTCGGGCTGACAGACACACGAATATGTACGTGTGCCGCTGTAACAATGCTTGATGGTTTCATATCTCCGGTGTTTCTGAACCGATTTTAATAAAAACACAGATGTTCATTATTTTGCTTATAGTTTCAATCCTCATTTTCTGTTTTTTGAAATTAAAGAATTTGTTGTTATCGATTAAAAAAGTTATCGAAAATTTTAAACAAACTTGTCATGCCTAGGGATTAGGAGTTAGGAGAGCTCATATCCAAAATCTGGAGTCTCTAGCTTTTGTAGTTTCTGAGATCGACGCGCTCATACATACGGACAGACAGACGGACATGGCTAAATCGACTCGGCTGTTGATGCTGATCAAGAATATATATACTTTATGGGGTCGGAGAAGCTTCCTTCTGCCTGTTACATACATTTGCACAAAAACATTATACCCGTTTTTTACCCATTTCATGGGTTAAGGGTATAAAAAGTTTTACTTTATAAAGTTTGAAATATGTTGCAACTAAAAAATATAACACCATCTAAAAAAATTGTCAACAAATCTGTTAACGAAAACTGGAGACGGTTAAAATTAATTTAAGCGAAGTAGTATTGCATTTTCTGCATACGTTTGCACCCACACACAGCCGCAAAAAAATTACAATATTTCATAGTCGTCGTGTTTTGTTTAGAGCCTTTATATATATTTGTTATTGTTTTGGATTGTGACAAAAAATTTGTTTTGCCAAGAAATTTTGAATAATTTCTTCCGATGAGTTATGCTGATGATTGACAAAAGAGAAAGATTAAAAAGCATGTCCCTAGCTAAAAAGCCATTGCTCTTATACAACATATACATTTTGGAAATCAAGAAGATTGGCAGTTACTTAGTAATCAGTTATGACGGCTTATTTAGTGAAAAACGTCCATGAAATGTCTGAAGCCATAAAATGAAGCTGGGGCATAAAAATTTAATGCTTTTGGTTATCCCTGATCCAAAATGTAAGTCCGACTAACTGGACATTAAGACTTGTGCTTTACCGAAACTAATGAGCTGGGAATTTAATTTCTATGTGTATAATATACATAAAAATAAGACATGAATATTTTAAAACTTACGTGTTGTCTTGTAAATGCATGTGCAACTTGTGTCCTCAGCTACGTTTTTGTTTCCCAAAATTTGATTCACTTTGCAATCCGACTAATTGAAGTCATTTAATTTCATAAATACAATAATATTACTTTCATATACGCTTTATAGTATTGTTAGAATTTACCTTTGTATTTATGACACTAACATTATACTGTATGTATTAATATATGTAGTATATAAAATACATGTATAGCATATATATATAAATAAAAAAAATAAATAATATAGTAAAAATATAAAATGTAGATATATATAGTAGATATATGTATATACAATACAATTTATTTATAATTTTTTAATTTATATATGATATGTACATAGACAGTATTATTATTAATTTTTATTTATGTTTAATAAAGTTGATTAACACTTAAAGTTTCATTAATTTAATGAAGAAAGAATCACATTTATTTGTATTATTAGGGTAATTTTGTTAATCATATGTGTATAAAATATTCTATTTATAAAACACATCTTTTTGTTGATTTACATTTTGAGAAGTTTAAACATTTACCAACATGCAACACGTGCCACAAATTTCAAGGCATACAAATTGATTAAACGGCGTCAACACAAGTAAAAATAGTAATTAAACAAACGAATATTATACATAATAGTAAAATAAAAATCAGCAAATTGTAAATTCTATTTTTAACAAATTTACGTTCTCATTGAAAATACACAAGTATACAAGTATGTATCATTCAACAATAAAAGATGAGAGCGTGAAAGCTGTTGTCTTAATTTTTAGCACTTTTGATAGAGCTTTTACGTATGTAGACGCGAGTTTGTTCGCTGAAAAATTAATACTGAGACTGTTTCTATCGCATTCAGAAACTGTTGCTGTGCTAAAGATTTAAAATATACATATGGATATATATATACATTTATGTGTACATTTCTTTTGAGTACGTTTCGTATTATTTTAACATCTTAAAACTAACAGAAATACTGAAATATAGAAACGAGATTTGTATTCACTTGAAAAGTAATTTATAATTTTGAACTGAATTCGGTATGCCGAAGTACCTACATAATTGCTCTATCTATTTGATATTGGTTACCTAGATAGTCACATACTATTTGATGACAAATTAGATCTTAAGTCTAGACTATAAAAACTCTAATATGACAATGCCACACTGAAATAGTCGAAAAAACGCCAACAACCACCACAAAATTTCTAACCTACTGTTTATATTTATAAGACCCCATTTTTATACTTTAGGAAAAAATATGTTAAAATATATTATATCAACCACGATTTCCCAGGACCATTGCTCATTCATTGCTGCTATTGCACCGAAGATAGAAAAATAAATTCGTATATGTATACAGGTCCACAAAGACTGCATTCAGATATTTTTCCCAATGTTCCCTCATTTTCCGAACTTCTGGGTAAAATTTTTTACAGGCGGCATCAATGCAATTTGTTGGATAGCACTTGTTAACACATTTAAGCTTGCTTTATCTGTAAAGAACTGATTTTTTTTATAGAATTTCATAAAATAAGAGCAATGAATATTTTGCTATTTAATAGTTGAGTCAATAAGACTTGATCGGTAGTGCACAAAGCGCAAAAATGGAAAGGTTGAGAAATAATAAGTGCTTTAAAAAGTTATATTTCTAAAAAATTCAAAAATTTTCGCGCATGAGAACTCTTACAATATTAAAATATGACAATTCACAGTCAAAAGAAAACAATTTTTTTATTTCTCTAATTTGTAAATAGTAAACTATTTAATAACTTATGCGGCATTAGATCCAGCTGTTTTTATCCATGAAATGGATCTCTGCGTCTGCCTGATCCAAATTTTGAAATCTGTAAAACATAGAATTAAAGTAAGCGACATTAGTTTTCATTTCCAAGTACGTACACATATTTTTAAAAGCAGATAACCGAAAGATCGATTTAATCAAATCAAAAAAGAGGAAACCTACCTAGTCGAGTAAGTTCGACTAGAAGATACCCTTAACCCTTGACCATACAGACGGACAGACGGTCGGTCTAACAGACATATACATATGGCTGTGTACTTCTGTACCAATGCTTGATGGTTTCATTAATAAAAATTTCACAGATGTTCATTATTTTGTTTATAATTTCAATCGTCATATTCAATTTTTTTAAATTCAGGATTTTTTGTTATCGATAACATGTGTATATCGTAAACCTAAAAAAATTTATAAAAAATTTGAAACAAACTTGTTATGCCTACGGATTATGAGAGCTTATATCCAAAGTCTGGACACTCTAGCTTTTGTAGTTCCTGAGATCGACGCGTTTATACATACAGGCGGACGGACATGGCTAAATCGACTCAACTGTTGATGCTGATTAAGAATATACATACTTTATGGGGTCGGAGAAGCTTCCTTCTGTCTGTTACATACTTTTGCACAAAACCATTATACCCTTTTGTTACCCATTCAAGGTCAAGGGTATAAAAAAACAATACGGTAAGCTATTTTCGCCGAAAACAGTAATTTCAAATTTCTAAATACACCTTTTAGAGATCTTTTACGTCGAAAAGACCACATACAAAATTTAAACAACAATTTTTGCCGTAGTTCAATGTGATATAGCTTTTTTAGCATTAAGGGAAGCTAACGAAGTTCTTGTTTCTTAATCCACATCCTTGATTAAACCCTAATAAAAACTCAACTTGATTATAAAATGCAATAAGCTTATTGTGTAGTGAAATCATCACTTGCATTCTTCGGATTATCCATCAGGAACTACAAATCGTCGTCGATCTATGGCATTCAAATTATTCTGGCGTAGTTCTCCTATCCTAACCTATTTTAAATAAAAGCTGCTGAATTTTGGGCTAGCCAATCGTAATGACGACACATTGCAATAATTACTTATTTTTTTCATTACTATTTTCGGCAGAGAAGCTAGTTTGCACTTAAAACTAACCATTTGCGGTTAATTTGTCGATTCATATGCCAATTATACCCATCCTTCGTCCGAATACACGAATTAAAATCAAGCTAAGAGTATAATAGTTCTTACTACATATATAAAATGATTTAATAATTCACCTTTCCAAGCCAGTTTTATAGCCGTTTTGTATACGTTCCAGTGTTACGATATTTTAGTAAAATATCGATAGAATGTTCATATAAATAGAGCGATAGTGCGTCGTACATAATGCTTGTGCAACACTAATGTTCAGTATTCTGAACTAAATCAAAAACCCAAAATTTAGGATACCAAGAAGGAATGCATATATATATACTCTCAATCAATCTCAACCGTGTCTGTATGAATGAAACCGTCGACGCAGAGAGAGATTTGGAGATTTTTTATCTAAATCATAAACAGAACCAGTTTCTATTTAGTAAAAGCTTTCGCTCAAAGGTATTTCAAACATATACGGAATATATATATTCGGCATATAGAAAATTATATACACTTGAAATAAAGCCAATTTTGGGCAAACGGACTACCATTGAACAGCGAAAATAACATCCGGTAGCATAGCATATGCAACAAAAAAGATCTCACAAAAGGCTCTACTAGACGAGTGAATGAATAATAGGATAAGAGAAGTTGTTAAGGCTAAAGGATATTATACTTAGTATTAACATCCATATTTATGGTCTTATACGCCAAATATTTTATTTTTTTTCAGTTTACTTTCAATTACCTGTATTTATGAATGTTTTTAGTTTTTGGATTATTATTATATTAACACAATATTTAAAAAAAAAAAATAAAGTTCCTCTTTTAAATGTGCTATACCATAACATAAGACAGTTTGGCGCTAATAAATTTTTAATTTTTGTCTGGCTTCGAAATTATAAGACTTGCCATTTTTTGGCTGACCTTGCTCACTTCAGGGTGTGACACTCAGTATATCACTTTGGATAAAATATAAGCAGTGAAATTGAAACGAGTAGCACATTTATTAATTGGTTTCCTTTAAAACAACCGGAAATTTTAATTTGTTGAAGAATTCTAATTTTTATTTTTTTAACGTAATATCCCTGTCCAAAGGAATTCGATGATCCCTACATAACAGAACCTATTTATCTTGGACGGTAGAGACAATTTCGGCATTTTGCTCTCAGGGGTCTTGATATTACCCACTGTGGTAGACTTTTGTTAAAAAATTTTTCCTCCCCTTTCTGATTGCAGAACAATTTAGTGAAATTGAATCTTCTGAATTAGTTGGGCAAATAAGTTGTTCAGTTCCGATCAGATATATTACAAATTTTTTACGTACTTCTCTTCAAATTTGTAATATTTAAAAAGCTATTTTGAACCCATTTCGGATATTCTGCTTAATCTATAAGGAGCTTTTGACTTTACACATGGTGTCACTTCTACTTGCCCTCTTAAAACATATAGGTTCGCGATTTTTTAGCCGCACGCAAAGTGAAGTGTCACTCGGTCGGTTGGGCGGAAGGTGGGTTACGTTAAATAGCCGGTGCTTGGAATCGATGTGCTGTCTCGTGTAGACCATCTACGTCCAAAAATATTTACTTCTATGTATACAAGTATTTTTTTTATTAATATTGGCTTGTTTAAAACTATTAAGCAAAAAATAAACAAGGAAATAAAAAAATTTAGGATTTCTGAATCTATCTAAATTTAATTGTTATAGCTTCCCCAAAAATGGAAATTTAATTTATTATATGCCGAATTGCGAGCCGTTCGGAGAAAAGATATTAAAATTGTGGAACGTTATCCTGCATTAGTGGTTTTCGTCTTAAATTTATTATTATTCCGACTCATGAACCAAGTTCCAGAACTCCATGTTATTGAACCGTTGCTATCTTGACACAACCAGGAAGAACTACTGAACAAGAACACAGGACGAGCAAGAGGCATGTTTCTACCTAAATATATTTGTATGCTGATTTTTTACGTCTAATTTTTTATCGTTCAACATTTATTGTATCTACCCAAGAGTATATGTTGCCACAAGAGGTAATTTTTGACCAAAAATAATCCATCGTTGGTTCGCAATTATAGTAATTTTTTCATAATAACAAATATTTTTTCTTTTTGTTTCATATAGTAACTTTCCTATGGCTCTGACTGCGTGGAAAAGTACTAAAATAACTTCGTATGCTGATTAAAAATACACTGTATTCCAAACAATTTACAGGGATTCTGAGTTTAATTTATGCAGTGTCGAGCAAATAATGTTATTTGCCTTTTTAAACTTATTACACATTTTTTTTTCAAAAAATGGTAGATGGTATATATTTAGCATCAAAATAAATATATGCTAGCAATAAACGTGGGATTACCCACTTGTTAGGTCGGCCTATGTAATGAAGTGCCCCAATATTAAGTCATAGCTTATTTTATGTGGTTATATTATGGATCCTTACGAACCAAGTATATTTGGTATAACAGACCTTCTTTTCATTCATATTCTGCATCACGCTTGAGACAAAGCAACAACGACCATAGGAAAAATAATATTCAGTGAACAAGGAAAACTCCTCCTGGAACACTTTAGCAACGGATATTTATAGCGTGAAATAGCTCAAATGGTCAATCTTTACTCATTAAGTAACGTTTCAGCGTTTGTCCGGATAGAGGAAAAGGCCAGTCATCAAACAAAATTTTTACCGATCATGAAGAGCGGAAGATCGTCAGGAAATAGGGGGAAATCCTAAGCTAACTGCCCAACAACTGACTCAACACGGGCTGGATAAAATGTGGAAAAAGTTCTGTGCGCCGGGTTCTGCGGATCCCTGACTTCAATGCTGGGGCACCACCTTTTAAAAGTGCGCGAAATAGAGGTGAAATGACGTTCGCCAAAACCCACTACTAAAACACAGCCACGTTTTTGGCTTGGACGGACGGAATTATGTGTCGCGTCAAATATTTGTTTTGTATTGAATCAACAATAAACAAGAATATGTACCTTAAAATTTACAAAAAAAAATGTACTCCGAAATACCGAGAAGCTGAGAATCCGACGCATGTTCTACCAATACTACGTAAGTTCGGTTGTAAATTCATGGTATTTTTGGAACTTCCCACACATGTTAATTTCAGATTTTGATGTTATTGCTGAACATAAGACTCAAATCCGAATCCAAACCTCGGCTATATGAGTGAAGCTCAATAAACACAGAAACTAGCCGGAAGCCTTCCGTTTAGTTAAATGGAAGTTGTTAGGTTAAGGATATTAATATCCTTATTTAAGGGTTTTATGCAAAAGAAAAAAGTTATATTTTTATGTTATATCGCAATAAAATAAATTGGCATTGTTTTTTCAATTAAATTACTTTTTAGAACTTTAAATTTGTTTCTTGGGATAAACAGACAGTGAGCAACTGAATGATTACAGGATGTTATCATTGTTTACCTCCTACATTTAGTACATACGTATTTAACTCGTATGACAATAACATCTCTGTCACCTGTTTGTGTGTATTGTCAATCGTCTCTCAATTAGGAAGGTACAAAAACCTGCATGCGATAAGCCCGGATTTTTAACCAAATATGTGAACATTTTGGGTATAAATAGACCACTCTATCGTAGTCAGTTAAGTTATATCCTGGATCTTGCGTGCACCAAGCAAACAGAGCACCAGGCAGACGAGTTCAAATTAAACATTTTTAGTTCGAGATGACGGGAATTTGGTGTTTTTTATACCCTTAACCCATGAAATGGGTAAAAAAAGGGTATAATGGTTTTGTGCAAAAGTATGTAACAGGCAGAAGGAAGCTTCTCCGACCCCATAAAGTATATATATTCTTGATCAGCATCAACAGCCGAGTCGATTTAGCCATGTCCGTCCGTCTGTCTGTATGTATGAACGCGTCGATCTCAGAGACTGTCAGAGCTAGAGACTTCAAATTTGGGACATAAGTTCGCCTAAGCCCTAGGCAGAACAAGTTTGTTTTAAATTATCGATAGCTCTTTTCGTTTCCGATATACATATGTAATCGATCTTGAATTTTAAAAAACTGAAAATGAGGATTGAAACTATAAGCAAAATAATGAACTTCTGTAAAAATTTCATTAAAATCGGTTGAGAAACACCGGAGATATGAAACCATCAAGTATTGGTACAGAACTACACAGCCATATGTGTATGTCTGTTAGCCCGACCATCTGTCCGTCTGTATGGTCAAGTGTTAAGGGTATCTTCTAGTCGAGATTACTCGACTAGAGTCTTCTTACTTGTTAATAATTATAATTTAATGTTTTTTTGGATTATAATATAATATAATCAAATTTTGAAAATTTATATTAAAGTGATTGCCGGTTATACCAAGACAATGACTAACAAGTAAGAAGGCTCTAGTCGAGTAAGCTCGACTAGAAGATACCCTTAACCCTTGACCATACGGATAGTCGGTCGGTGATAGACATACACATATATGTATGTGTACCACTGTACCAATGTTTGATCATATCTCCGGTGTTTCTTAACCGATTTTAATAAAAATTTCTAAGATGTTCGTTATTTTGTTTTGTTTCAATCCCCATTTTCATTAAGTTTTCCATGTGTATATCGTAAACCGGAAAAGTTATCGAAAATTTGAAACAAACTTGCTATGCCTAGGGATTAGGAGAGCTTATATCCAACATCTGGTGTCTCTAGTTTTTGTAGTTCTTAGGATCGACGCGTTCATACGTTCATACATACAGACAGACAGACGGGCATGGCTAAATCGACTCGGCTGTTGATGCTGATCAATAATATATATACTTTATGGGGTCGGAGAAGCTTCCTTATGCCTGTTACATACTTTTGCACAAAACCATTATACTCTTTTTTACCCTTTCATGGGTTAAGGGTATATAAACATAAAACCGGATTTCGAGCTTTCTCACATGACAGTTTGTGCGAAAGGATTTCATACTATATATTAATATCCCAATTAAAGATTTTGTATGCAAAATATTTTACTTTCTTAAGACCAAATAAAATAACGTTATTTTTTAAATCGATGAAAAATGTTAGCATCAAATAAAGTTCTTTTCGTAATTGTGACCTAGCATAAAACAAATTGGCGCTTAAAAATTTTTCTTTTTTTTTTGTCACAAAACTTTATAGGACTTTAAAATTTAGTCATGACATTGAATAACACTGTGAGACACCTTACGTCTTCAGCCGTACTTTCCATCATTCATAGACGTCGGTATAGGTTCTATGTTTTTTAAAAACAATCTTAATTTTACTACTAAAGTATCGTACATCTTTCTGTAAATTTAAATAGGAATATCCTATGATTAACCTGTTAATCAAGGTGATGTCCAACACTTCTTCTCTAACTCCAGTTAAAAACTTCGGTGTTGATATGATATTTTCAACTTCTAAATTACATTTAAATATATAGGGGGGATAACGTACTAACAATAATAAGATTAAGAGCAACTAGTAAAATTTTCTAGTAACAGGGACCAGAGATAGAATAAAACAATTTCATCCTTGGTAAGATTGTGTTTAATGATACGTCTAGCAATTACCCTATACCAATTTAAATATTTAAATACGTATTATGATTATATTAAGTATTTTGGGATTGGTAATTTATAGCTTTGACCACACACATTGACTTCCGCTTGAAAAATCAAAAAGAACATGTGAAAATGATTCAGCCGGACGCAACCAACTGTAAAATACTCTTATATCAGCCGATTAAAAGTTGGCTTGCGAAGTTGGAATATGAATGTGGCTCAACCTTCACATGAAGTTTTAAGTAACTAACTTTTTAACTTTGGACATGAATATTTTCTAAATTTAAAAATACTGCGGACGGTATTATTGAGCATTTCCTAAGATGGATTGAAGTGGAATTCACACTTGTCACCTTCAATTTTGGTGACAAGGTGTGAAATTTCTGTAATTTTTTTATTTCTGGCTCTTGGTGTATAGACTTGCTATTGATTTGCCAGACATTGCACAAAACCAATATACTCTTTAACATTGGATCAGAGTATACAAGGGGAAAAATGTTTGAATTCATATCAAAGGCTTGCCAGATAAAATTGGTTTCAATTTAGTTTTTAAGGGATTGGCAAGGAACGCCAAGGCAGCCAACTATTGAAATTGTAGTAAAACACAGGGATTATTTGCACCAAATCAATATGGAAATCAATAATATAAAAACATCCAGCAGCAGCAGCTGTCACCCTAAAAAGTGCAAAAAAACAAAAAATTCACCCCTCAATCAACAAAAAATGTACTTGCAAACATGTAAGGATTCTAATCAATTTGTGTGTATGTATGTATAGAATCGTATCTAACATTAAAAACGAGTTGTTTGAGGGATGCTTATTTGAAAATAAATTCAGCATTCACTAGATAGATACAAAGAATGCAAAACTTAATGTGACCCTGGAGCCCCTGAACCAAGATATTATAAGCTAAAGTTAAGCTTTCTCTAGCAAAAACAAAATGAACATTTTTTATACCCTGAAGAAATGATATAAGAGTTTTGTAAATGTATGTATGTAGTTAGAAAAAAACATCTCCAAGTCCATAAAGTATCTAAATATTTTTTATATTCTTGATCAGCATCAATAGCCTAGTCGATATACCTATGTACATATATAAAGCTTGCCCAGATCAAGTTTATTTCAAAATATGAATAAATCTTCCCATTTCCTCAGCACAAACTTAGCTTAAACACTATACACAATAACTGTTATATAAATTTTTAATAATTTTGATAATTTTTAAAAATGTGCGACTTGAACCAGTATTTTTGCTTTCTACCCCAAATACACATAAAAGAGTCTAAATGTTCTAATATATTATATAATTTCATTATAAATCATTAAAATACTTTTTATTAAAACATAATTTTTATTGCGTTATATTCGTTATGGTGTCTGTCCGTCTATGTATGAACGCAACATTTTTGGGCACCCGTAAAGATAGAGACTTAAAACATTGCAAAAGTCTTTATCTATAGCCGGGACAGAAAAAGTGTTAAGATTAGGGGCTACGCCCACTTGGGGATGGTAAATCGATAACTTAATATAATTTTGACATATATAAAAAAATTTTGATGGAAAAATAGTTGGTGACATTCTCCTTAGCTCTACATACCGCTTCCTATTTGCAAGGTGACTCTAACCAATAAAGTATCAGAGTTTTCCGCATTCGGTTGCGCCGACTGAAACTTTTTACTAGTTTGTTTGTTTAAGCGTGTTTATTTTTAAATAAAATAAATAGTGGAAGAATATGTGAGAGCTCACATTAAATTTTCCTCTAAAATATCTTTTGGTGCTTTTTAACCAATTATGAGCATTTTAATTATGAAATATCAAAATTTTATTTTATAAATATTAATAAAAGGGCAGACAGACGAACATGGCTTATTGACTTTCGAGTTTATGCTGATAAAGAATTTACATCCGCGTTTGTCGTCGTAAGATTTAAAGCGCTGAACTGAGTCAACAATAATTTTTTAAAAAAGCAATATTCAATATGTGAATTCGGCTTACAATATCGAATGTGGTTGGGAACAGAAAGTTACAAGCCCCAAATCAACGAGTTGGGTGCAACCCCGACCTAGTGCGAATTTTTTTTTGTTACTTAAGTTTTTCCAATTTTAAAACAACTTTTTTATATATTTAGAAACAGTATCATTATGCACGTTGATATTATCAATCACTTTAATTCTATTCTATAAATCTTCCAAAAAAATCCAAAGACACCTCTTCACATATGCGTTTACATGCATATATAACCATAAACCGCGGCTGGGGTACATTTTCCTTTTCCTCGCTGTGGATGATCTCGGTTTTTTATACATACAAGATTTTATTCTTTTTTTAATTTTAATGGTGTAGGGTGGCAAAGCTAACGGTGCCGGTGGTGTTTTGAGTGCGGAAGGTGGCAAAAATTGTCCGCTCCCTGTTTTGAAACTCACATTGTGCCTGCTTGCCGCTACTGCGCCACCACCAACTTCATTATAATTTTGTCGGGGTTGTTTTTTCATTTCATGCTTTTTTTTTTTTTTTTGTATGTTCTTTACTTGTGGCATTACTGGTTCTATGTGGCTTAAACAATACCCTTCGCAGTATTGTGATGGGTATAGTGCAACCGTTGGATTGTAGGTAATTTAAATGTGCGTAATAGCTATGCACATAAAACGGCACCCCCAAGTTTTTTTTGTCAGACCGTGAAAAATTGGATAAAAAACGCTTGGCAGTTTTAGCATCTGAATTTCTAACATTGAATTATGGAATATCGATTTTTCTCGTTTGCGAAAATGAAATGGGTTTATCCTTTTACATAACATGTATATATTATAAAAAATTGTATATAACAAAAAAGGTGCTTACTTCACAAGTAAAATCTTTGTCATAGTGTTTGGTTTCCTAGAAACAGCATGGTTACATATAAGTACATATACATATACATATATAACACATGTACATAAGTACATATGTTTTGATGTAGTTGAAAAGAATAAATTATTTTAACTTGTTCTTGGTATTACAAAAAAAAAAGAATAAGCATTAAATACATTTTGAATCGGTTTAAAATTTTTCAATAGTGTAGATCCAGTGTTCGAAATTCGGCCACCACAACTCTTTCACTACCATGCAAAAAAAATTTGGCAATCTAACATTCCAATGTTTTTTGCTTATTAATCAATTTAATACATACAACAGTACAAAAATAAAGCAAAATGACATTGGTTGATTGTTTTCTCTCTTTCACATTTTTAGACTAATAATTTAAAACACACTTTATAATGAACCGAAACAAAAAACTTAAAATAATTATTATTAACAAAATAATTTTATTCAAACTAAAGAGCGTGCGGTGCATCACTTTTGAAAAATTATTCATTTATAAACTAATGAGAATGATTTTTATTTTCAGAATTCTGCAGTAAGTGCTCTAATGATTTAGCCTATGGAATATATATTTAGTTTTGTTTCCTTACCTAAATTTCTTGTGTGATTTTTAATGAACTTCAATTTGCATGGTAAAATCAAGTAAGACGGCAGTAGTAAGCTCGCTCGGAGCTTTTGCTGCTGATCAAATAAATATATACGTTATGGGATTGCAAATGCTTCCGTATGCGTGTTACTTTAACAGTTTTTTTTATACGTTTATCTTTTTTTAAGGGTATAAAAAGTAGTTCACAGAAATTTGCGGGGTCAGTTTTATTTTTGGCAAATTTTAAGATAAACAAGTGAGAAGGCCCTAGTCAAGTAAGCTCGACTAGAAGATATCCTTAACTCTTGACCATATAGACCAGTGGCTCCCAAACTTTTTTTGTCTACCGCCCACTATGAGAATAAATATTTATTTAGCGCCCCCCAACCTGAGCGCAGTAGGTAACATACAACGGCGCTTAGGTCTCAAGTTAACTCTTACGGGCTCTTTCTGGGTCTCTTACCGCCCCCCTTCAGACCTGCAGCGCCCACAAGGGGGCGTTATCGCCCACTTTGGGAAACACTGATATAGACGGACAGACGGTCGGGCTAACATACATACACATATGGCTGTGTACTTCTGTACCAATGCTTGATGGTTTGATATCTCCGGTGTTTCTTAACCGATATTTTATTAAATGTTTACTGAAGTTCATTATTTTGTTTATAGTTTCAATCCTCATTTTCAAATCTTGAAATTCAAGATTTTTTTGATATCGATTACATGTGTATATCGTACGTCGGAAAAGTTATCGAAAATTTGAAACAAACTTACTATGCCTAGGGATTAGGAGAGCTTATATTCAAAGTCTGTTGATGCTGATCAAGAATATATATACTTTATGGGGTCGGAGAAGCTTTCTTCTGCCTGTTACATACTTTTGCACAAAACCATTATACCATTTTTTTACCTATTTCATGGGTTAAGTGTATAAAAACCAATAATGCACAGCTTTGTGAGATTGACAGTGTAAATTTTTTAACACTTCTGTATTTTACGGGGCTAAAAATGCTTTCTATCTCTGTTACATACTTTTGGGCAAAACCATAATATCCTTTTTATACCCTTATCCCATAAAATGGGTAAAAAAAAGGGTATAATGGTTTTCTGCAAAAGTATGAGACAGGCAGAAGGAAGCTTCTCCGACCTCATAAAGTATATATATTCTTGATCAGCATCAACAGCTCATATGTGAGCTCTTCCAATCCCTAGGCAGAACAAGATTGTTTTAAATTTTCGATAACTTTTTAGATTTACGATATACACATGTAATCGATAACAACAAAATCTTGAATTTAAAAAATGTTTAAATTAATTTAATAATTTAGTCAAGCTTACTCGACTAGATTCTTCTTATTTGTTTTCTATTTTATGGGTTTTAGGGTAAATTAATATTTAAACAATAACTCTGTAAGGAAAAAATACATAGTTTCTCTCTGATTGTGCTTAATCTTATTTTAAATGACCTAGTAAAACATTAAGCCGACTTTAAAATACGGTACTATTAGAGGAAATTGTGGAATAAACAACATAACACTTTAAAACACACAAATGTATTCAAAATAATAACGAACTTACTTAAACGCGTAGAGCGGGATGAAAATATAAACAGTTCAAATGTGCTTTGTTTTTATGCATTCCAACATACTTAGTTGCGAGTCTAATGACAATTAATGGCATAATGCAACTAATGATTATTTTTCTTTAGGGTTCACTGTTAAATCGATTTACTTAGTAGGTAACACAGTCATTGTATTTTAATATATAAAAACAATATTTGTACTCATAAATAATATGAACAGCCAGAAACAAAAGCAGATTACAGTCAAAAATGTCATCGAATTTATAGAGGTCGTCGTTCTTTTGCCTCACGTCTGTCTGACCACCACAGATTGTTATAATATCAGAAACATAGCCTTGTCCTCAACCTTCTTTTAATAAATAGTGCTGCACGCCAAATCCTCTATGGCTGTGGCTTGAGGAAAGGAAAAATCGTTGCTCCCAATGTGCGCGTACGAAGAGGAAAGAGAGGGAGACACGTTTCTGTGTAGCTGTATATGGTATCACAATCACGACTCGAAAAACATTAAAGCTCTAATTGCCTTTGTTTAATTTACCTTAGTGTGTACCGGAAATTTACAGGAACTTAATTTGTACTTCGTCTGCTTTAATGGTCGAAGAGTGTGTCCAAATGAAAGAAAGGGTGGTGCAAGAATGCTCATTTATGTGCCGCTTTTATTTTCACTCACTTTTCGTTCGTTCGTGCGTGCAAGTTATTCGATTAGCTGCAACATCAGATGAAGTTCACACTACTACTCTGACCGTTCGTCCAGCTGGCGCATATCTTAACATAACTGATACCCATGAAGTGGGCAACTTTATTTGCGATTTTTCACGTAGCAGTCGGCAGTGTGGACATTTCTGCTAGCCTTCTTCTCTATTTCTTCAACATTATCTAATATACCCATAACCCATAAAATGTTTTCCATGTATGTATACATGTATATAGGCTGAACAATTTTCCAAAAAGTGAAAACAGAATATATCTTGGTAGAACCGGAAATTCCGTAGGATTCTCAACTTCCCATTCTAATTTCAAAAACCACCAAGTTCTCGCACACATAAAACCTTAGGTTCGAGCCATAAAAATTAAATTTGGACTCGTCTGTACTAATGACTGTGTTTCAGGACTCCTTGTCCAAGTTGGTTTTGGCGATCGTCATCTCGTTGCTTATATTTCTTGTGTTTATAATAGATTTATTTCGAAGTACTCGTACTATCTTGCCATTGCCCTGCGCTTGACGTGAACAATAATATGTACTCCAATATACTTAAGGAAAATTAACTGTAAGGTGCCGAGAAGCTGAAAATGTAATGTACTTTTCGGTTCTACCGAGACAACAACCCGAAGCATAGTTCCTTCTGAAACATAACGCCCGGAATTACAGTATATCCAACAAATAGGAACTTAAAAATATTCTACAAAAAATACCTTTCTTATTATAGTAGGTTAGGGAAACGTTATGGAACAAAGTATTGACATTCTTTTTTATACGCCAAATATTTTATTTTTTAGACTTGTTAAAATAATGTGTGACCTATATTTGAAATATGTTTTAGTTTTTAACTGATTGCCATTGCAATATTTTAGCAGAGGATAAAGTACTTTTTTTAAATGACACATAAAACCATTTAGCATTTACCAATTTTATATTTTTTTCGCCAAGCTTTATTATTATTGGACGTAGATGTACTAACGGACAGTACAATCAAGGGGCCCAACGATACCAAGCACCGGCTTGTTAACGCGCGGGCCCAAGCATAAAGCGACCCACCTCCCGCCCATCCGACCGAGGGGCGCACCCTTATAAGCTGGGAAAAATCGTTATATAAAGAACATAAGATTCGAAAAGGGTTATGGATAGCATAGTTAGATAAGCAAGCATGCAGGGCTATAGGTAAAAAATTTATACTACTTCTAATAGGTACAGCAAAGTTAATTTGGTTAATTAGTAAGGGGGAATCTATTTCACCATTTATTAATTTTTATAGGTCATTAAATTTGGTTCTTGACATATCAAGCAGGCTTAGAGTGTATGAACTATTTCCTCCGCTTATAGATTAAAGCATAAAAATCCACAATTAAGCATTATTTACAGAACTTACTTTTGTACCCTTAGCCCACTTAAAATGAGTATTATGGTTTTGTGCAAAAGTATGTAACAGGCAAAAGAAAGCATCTTTGACCCCATAAATTTTAGTATATATTTTTGATTAGCATCAAAGTCGATATAAATTTTAATTACTGAATTTGTATTAAAATCGATTGATTGATAAATTAGCAAGCATTGCAGGATTCCCGTATGTGTAAGGTGAAGGGTTAAGGGTATCTTCTAGTCGAGCTTATTCGACTAGAGCCTTCTTACTTGTATTAATTTCAGAATAAATATACATAATTTCTTATTTCTATTCATCATATTCTAAAGATAGCAACATTTATTCTCGTCGTTTAGCTTTCTTATATCCACTTTGATTTCCGAGATTGTCATTTGCTTGTGTTTGGTCATTACGCAATGTCATTGAAATATAATTAATTTTGTTACGGTCGCAGTTTAATTTTGGTTAAAAGCATAAGTCGTTTCTTCATTAGGCGTATATGTACATAGCCAAAAGTGGTCATAAAAGGCATAAAGCGCCCATTTACTTGCTCGAATTGTATAATAATTGCAAAAGCTTTAGTGGCTGACTCGAACACATTGTCATTTTGCCAAATTAATGAAATCCACGCAATTCTGTCTGCAGACTTGTTCCGGACACACGCGTGTCAGAATTATCTCACCAACATCATCCCCCAAAATGCGCTAATTTACTTTTTATGAATATGCGTATGAATTCTCATTTACGGCCGTATTCCCAGTCGTTCACCCCATCTAACGGACACGTTACTTGTCCATGTATGAACTGCACTTCCGATATCATCAATTATTTACAACCTGAAACCTATACAGGTCCACTTATTATTATAGTCAGAAAGTCAGCTACTGTTTCATCACTCCTCTCCTTGTAAGCAATCAGTTTGTTAATGAGAGTTGCTTGCTTGTAGTACACTGAATGATGTTTGAATGTGTTCGAACATTAAACATTTATAAAAATTCATATTTCTAAACCTGCAAATAATAAATTAATAATATCTATGTAATAGTTTGATTCGTATATCAGATACCCGTAAGATACAATGCAGAAAAACCAGCAAAACTGTGAATTGTAGAATTTCAAATTTAACGTATCAATTTTTCAAAATTTAATTAGATTTAATTAGCTTTTAAATCAATCGAAAGTGGAATTTAAGATGTTATTCGAATTGGTTTTTAACTCGGAATATGGTAATTATCCTGTGACAAGAGGCCAACAATGAGCTAAAGAGATTTAAGAGAAATTTAATTAATTACGATGTCGCGGTAATGGTGGCGTAAAACGTTAAATGCATAATTATGCTGGTAATTCCGGTCAAGGGTAGCCGAGCACTTGCTCACCCGAGCCGTATGACAACAAGCTGAGACGAATTTATCTAAAATGTCCAAAGTGCATGTTGTTTATACGTTTGCAAGAACCACGGCAGGCGGTCTGTTTGTCTTGTCGCGGTATTTCAATTATAATTGTCTCAACAGATTTAAAAATTAACAGACTAGGGGCGGCTGTAATGAACAAAGGCGCTGGACTTCCGGTACACAACAACAATCCATAAAGTGGAAAAATTAAAGCAAATAAGCATACCCGCACAGATTTGTTTTGGCATTAATTTGAGATTAAAAACCATACAAGCGTCGCCCAGTAGTGGTCAATGCTTGTTAAGAGGCAGCACATTAAAATACTTAACGAATTAACTATAAAATGGGACGCAACACTCGAAAAAATTTAAAGGCCCGCAGCATAAGTATCGAATCAGTTCATTTAGTGGACGAGGTTTTAAGTAATATTTGTACATACAGTGACTCACAGCTTTTTTGCGAGCAACAATTTTAATCGCTGCCATGAGAATATATATTACCTTATTTTTCACAAATTTCAAATGACCAAAATTAAATGTGACAGCAATAAATGTTGGTTTCTCCTTCTGCTATGTCTATTTATGCAATAAAACTCTCTAATTTTAGGTCAGTAAGTCATATTCTGCATTTCGGGATAAGAAACCAACAACGACTTTGGGCAATTGGATAAACATTGAAGATCGAAAACTCGGTCTAACACATTTTAACACAGTGTATTTGTGTCGGAAAATACAATAAATTGTCTATCTAAGTTCATGAAGTGTGCACAAAGTTATTCGGCGCTTGATCCGCGAAAATCAGTTAGAGAACATGCGCAGAATGGCACCAAACAAGACTTTCACCGAACATGAAGAGCGAAAGATCATGTGGAAAATTAAGACATATTGTAAGATATCGGCCTCAAAACTGACTCAATAGATGCAGGAAGAAATGGGAAAAAGTGCTGTGACCACACAGACGGACAGATGGTCCGTCAATGCTTGATGGTTTCATATCTTCCGTGTTTCTTAACCGATTTTAATAAAATTTTCCCAGATTTTTATTATTTTGTTAATAGTTTCAATCCCCATTTTTGAGATTTCGAAATTCAAGATTTTTTGTTATTAATTCTATATGTATATTGTAAACCTGAAAAGTTATCGTTTGTTAACAAGCGAGCATATAGCATAAGCATAAGCAACCCACCTACCGACCAAACAAATAAGAGACGAATATCGCGAGCTTGTAAGCAAATACCAATACAATTTAAAAAATAAACATAAACACTTAAAGGAATTTGTTATATTTATTTATTGAAAAAGTATCATAAATCTTGTTCAGTGCTTTGCAAAAAGTGATTTTTTTGATGCAGTTCACAAAATTGTTGTACATATATTCTCTTTAAAGATGCCATTCGTAATTAAAACGCTAAATTGAATTAACTGTTAGGTAGAAAAGCAATTATCGTTCATCTGTACAAAAAAACACAATAAGTAAGAATGTTCTAGTCAAGTAAGCTCGACTAGAAGATACCCTTAACCCTTGACCATATAGACGAACCGACGATCGGGCTGACGACATACACATATGTACGAGTACCACTGTCCCAATGCTTGATGACTTCATATCTCCGGTATTTCTGAACCGATTTGAATAAAACTATCACAGATGTTCATTATTTTGTTATTAGTTTCAATCCTCATTGTTGAATGATTTTTTTTATCGATTACATGTGTATATCGTAAACCTGAAGAGTTATCGAAAATTTGAAACAAACTTGCTATGCCTAGGGATTAGCTTTTGTAGTTCATGAGATCGACGCGTTAATTATGACCTATAAAGACAAACAAAAATTTTTTTGGAAGTGCGTAAAAGATCAGGTCGCTAAAAATTCTTCCACATTATTTTTGCAGCTTTGAATGATAAGCTTATACACATACGAAAATAAATTAAACAATTAATCCATATTTTTCAGCGTGGATAATCTTAGCTGTTTAAAAATATCGTTGTTCTAATGCCAAATCGCTTTCAGCGAACGAAATGAAAAAAAAAACTCGCTTAGCAAGTAACTAAGATTGTATTACAGATCTGACACTGCAACAAATAAAAGACCTTAAGCACAGTTGTAGCTCGATAGCTCAAAAACTGATGGACAAGTTTGCATAAAAACTGATTTGCAGACGCACATGGCTATTTCAACTCAGCTCGAGATGCTGATCAAAAATATATGTACTTAATAGAATTTTCCTTACACATGACATGTAAAAAAAATGAATGTGTAGTTTAAAATTTGCATTTCAGGTACATTTTTTGTTTGCAGCAATAGACCCCTGTTCCAACTGCCCTCGATTGACTTCTAGCAGGCTTAATTTAGCCGGCAATGTAAAGCTCGGTTATTAACTACCTCTCGTATAACACTGCAAGTTAACGAAACGACAGCGATAACTCCACTGCTGATTCTGGGGGTTATTTACATATTTACAGTTTTACGTACTTACATACTTACATACTAACATACTAACATACTTACATACTTACATACTTACATACTTATAAACTCATATACTTATATACATACATACTTACATACTTACATACTTACATACATACTTACATACTTACATACTTAGATACTTACATACTTACATACTTACATACTTACATACTTACTTACTTACTTACTTACTTACTTTTTTACTTACTTACTAACATACTTACATACTCGTATGGCACGCGCCCAATTCATTGTAAAATGATAAAGTTTGCGACAACACGACGTCCGCACGAAACATAAACACCAAGAGACTTTTTTGACTCCCAATTTGAAACTTTGTCTTTACATCTGCCTCTAACACGTCGTTAAATTTCGGTCAAGTTCACCTTATTGGAATTTGTCCGATTCTGTTTTTATTGTTCAATATTAACTGTTAATTAACAATGAATCTGTGAACTTATCATAAGCGAACATACACACAGCAAGTATGTACATACATATGTAAGAAGAACGTTTCATGACTTAACCGACTTTGGTATATTCTGATATCAGTGTCATAGGGATGTCCAATCCCATTGCTTTAGGTCCTCCTTTATTTATTCTCTCAAGCGTAGAAAACGAATTTTTTATATGTACATACATACGTATTATTTATTATAAGAAAGCAAACATAAATTTTTAAAAAAAATTTTAATTGAGAATACTTTTTATAGCGCTTAGAATTTCAGCACTTTGGGTAATGATACAATTTCAATCAAATTTTTAAAAACATTTTTATTATGAGAGGCATTTTACAAGAGAACATACACAAGTTTTGTACTTTGCATCTTTAATTATTATTACTGGCATGACGAATATTATAAATTCTTGATTATATGTATTTCTATATTTCTTTTAGTGGTTGATTAGCTAACAAGAGACAATTTTTAATAATACACCTTCCAAATTTAATGACTATTAAATAAAGTGTGTAAATGGTATGAGCGTGACAAAAGAATCTCCTTGTTGTTGTGAACCATTATTACCATAAATTACCTCTTCACATACTTTTTTCGACCTCTTCTTTCGTTTCTGTTAATTTACTATTTAAGTCTATTTCACTTAAGACTTATAGATCCGATTGTGATTGTTAGTTGTTGTTTTTTTTCTTGCATTCCGCCTACAGAAACTTACAAATAAGATCAAGAAATAAAAAGGCACTATCGAGTAATATCGACTAGAAGATACCCCAAACCCTGCTTTACTGTAGCAAAGCTTGATGATTTATCTTTAATTTTTCATATCTCCGGTATTTCTCAACCTTATTAAGTAAGAATTCACAATATTTCATTATTTTGTAAATGTTATTTTGGAAATTCAAGATTTTATTACATATGTATATCGTAAGCCGAAAAAGTTATCAAAATTTTAAACAAACTGGTGCTGCCTGGATTATAAGAGCTCATCTCAATAATCTGGGTTTAAGAGTTCCTGAGATCGACGCGTTCCTAAATACAGATGGACAAACATTGCTATATCGACTGTTGATGCTGATATTTGCATACATTATGGATTCGGAGCTGCTTCCATCTGCCTGGTATATACTTTTCACTAAGCCATTATACCCTTTTTTTTACATATTTCATGGGTTACGGGTATAAATAGATTGAATATAATCCAGAAATACCAGGAACCAGCCCAGATACGAAAAACTAGTTGATAAGCATTCAGTATCTGTCTGTCCGTCCGTCTGTCTGTCTATATGTATGAACTCGTCGATCTCAGGAACTACAAAAGCTAAAAACTTTGGATATGAGCTCTCCTAATCCCTAGGCATAGCAAGTTTGTTTTAAATTTTCGATAACTTCTCCGGCGTACGATATACACATGGAATCAATAACAAAAAAATCTTTAACTTCGAAAAATTGAAAATGAGGATTGAAACTATAAACAAAATAATGAACATCTGTTAAATTTTTATTAAAATCGGTTAAGAAACACCGGAGATATGAAACCATTAAGCATTGGTACAGAAGTACACAGCCAAATGTGTATGTCTGTCAGCCGACCGTCTGTCTGTCCGTCTGTATGGTCAAGGGTTAAGGGCATCTTCTAGTCGAGCTTACTCGACTAGAGCCTTCTTACTTGTTTTTTTAGCAGTTGTTTCAAATAAATAGTTTTACACTAACGAAATCTCAGAGTTGCCTTCAGACATAGTGACGGTAGATACACTAGTTTACAAACAGGCACACATAAATGCGTGGGGCAAGTAGCATGGGGCATGGGCTCAGTGAGTGGTCGGTTATTCTTGTCAATGAAAATGAGAACAACATATCAATAAATTTAACCTGATTACTTTAATACTTGGATGTCGAATGTTGAAGTCCGTTCACAAACATAAAAAAACATACGTATATATGTATAACAACACCGAGAGATACACAAACAGCAATGTGAAACGACGGATTTGAAAGAAATGAGAAATTTAAAATCACCAAAGAAATCATAATAATAAAATCTAACTGAATAGAGGTGTGACTATACATGTTTACGGGTTGAATGTGTGTCTGTTTGTAGATTCTCAGTTTGTTTTGGTACACAAAGCAAGCCACACAGACAAGGGGACCAGACGCTATACGATAGACGGTAGACGCAGGCGATTGAGTATACATACATACATACTTACCGGTTATCCAAGCATGTAAATACATACATATATACATATCTAAATATTTACATAACCCACATGGTCATCAAATCACACATAAAAAACTGCATACTAATATGTTATAATCACACTCACCTTTCTTATTAACTCAAAAAACTACGATTTCATTCAGAAATCTCGCGGCCCGGTTTCTTTGTATGTACGTAATACATTTATACCCAGTACTCATGGAACAGCTACAACGGAGTATAATAAAGTATTTACACGACAAACAGACTTGAATGTTGGCTTTTTGCATTTAGGTCTTTGTTAAAAAACTGAGTGAAATAAACTAGCTATTGCGTTTAGCGTTGAGGGTAATAAAGATTCCTTGCTTCACAGTATGCACTTTTTACCTGTAAATAACGTTTATTTGAAACGGCGGATGGCAAATGTCTTAATATCCAATTCAAAGCTCAGAATAAGGAAAAGTGACATTCGGTTAATTTAAAATTAATATATATACAAGTTTTAAACCTATCTCAAGCTGCTTGTACCGTCTTTGTACGCCCATATTTGTTCTTCCTAGAAAATCGTTGTAATAAAGGAGAACGTCGTTGAAGAGATTTTACAGGAACATTACACAAAACATACTGAAAAGAGTTTAAACAGTCATATTAAGAAACTAAAAATATATTACCTGTTTTGCATTCAGAATCCATTAAAATGGATGAATATTGTAAGCCAAAGTCGTATAAATAAATGTAGAACTATTTTTACAAAAGCATATCAGATCCTGATATCGCCCTTTAAAACTTATGTGAACGAATTGTTACTTTAAAATTCCTACCAAATTTGGCAACTCCCAGAAATGGTAAATATGCGTGCATTATCAATTCGAACGTCGGGGTATATCGACTTGTGTTCGACTTGACACTTTCGGACAAGATATTAGCTTTGATTTACTAAAAGTTGCTAAAACTGTAATTTTGCATAGGCTTTTTTATATAAAAAGGATTTTTATTTAATTTTATTAATAAGTGTAGAGCCTTCCAGTCGAGTAAACTTGAGAAGTTTTCAAAAGTTGCCAAAAAAAATTGTATTGTTATTATATTGTGCTTGCATGTGTATATCTTAACCGAAAGAGTTATTGAAAATTTTAAGCTAACTTGTACTGCCTAGCGATTAGGAAAGCTCGGTTTGCCTATAATACTTGACGGCTTGCTACACTCGAGATCCATAATATAACGAATCTGACTACGAAGTATTTATCAATTTTTACGGAAAATCTGGAAATTTAGTTACAAAATTGGTCACAGGTGTCCATAATGTAACAGTGGAAAACAAGCAGTGACCTAAAATTTGAGTTCTTTTTTATATAAGCCGACCTAGCAAGTGGGGAAATCAAGTTTATTTCGGTTTTATGTTCATTTTGGTACTTTATATTTGTAGCTACCATCGGTCATTGAAATTAAAAATCACAGTTCAAACTGACCTGTGAGACAGTGTATGTAAATATGAACAATGTTCACACATACCTACATATTTGGATGCATGTGACAGCTTAGAACACCAATTATTTGAACACCTGTGTTTATATAACACGAAATTAACGCATTAGTATATTTTTTACATACATCGATTCGTTTGTACCATATATGTACGCAAATGTTATGTACATGTAAATTTACTACTTATATATATATATACATATATATAGGCTACTTACTCACACAGACATGCTCATTGGTTTGCTATAATGGTCGAGTATAGAACTAGCCTAAGCAATTGCAACAATACATTCGCTGAAGAACTATTTCGTACATGACCTACGGCGGACAAAATATTTTATCATTACCCATTTTCGTGTAAATTGCCTATGCCATGTGGACTATTTAATGGATGTGTAAAAGTGGGTACAGACGTCGGTTGTAATGTTAACAATAATTCTTTTGTTTTACAACATGGCTTAAATTATTATTATAATTAAAGAAATACCCAAAATAATTCAAATTACCATATTGTATTTATCAATCTGTGCAATACAAAATTAAAGATGCGTTTTTATATTCTTTGCAACAAGTGCTTTTCGGTGCACATCAAAATAATTGTGTATGTTCTCGTGTAAAATGCCTTATAGAATTAACATGTCTGTTTGCCACAACTATTACATAGAATCGTGTTTATTGTTCTTAATTCTTAACTTTGCGCAAATTAAGCAAAATCAACAAAAAAATGCCTTCTGCGGCAACAACAAAATGTATAGAAAAGTTAAGGTTACTTGGGGCTTAATGTAATAAAGGAGCACGGGAACATTGACAATGAAAAACTGCATTCATACATCTATTCTACCTATTTTGTATAAAAAAAATATCTCTTTTTATTCACCTAAAATAGTTTATTCCAATTTGATCACAAAATGTGCCAAAAGCATCCAAGACAAGTGAGTGATCAATAGAATTTGCAATATTGCAAACCCTTAATATATTCTCAGTTTTATTCACAATATAATCCTAGATTACAAAAAGCACAAATACACGACCTTCAGAACTCAAAAAAGAGGATTATTTCCACAGACAATATTTACGTTTAGTTTTATTTACGGATTAGTTGATTATTAAAATCAGATACCGAGCATTTTGGTTTTGTGCAATGTTCGCCATGTTGTTATCAATCTGTGTCTGTGAGCGCAACTTTTTCGACACCTGCGAAGCTAGACACTTAAAATGCATTGTTGTGCATGAGACTGGGCAATTGATAACAAGGTGATACACTTAAATATGCGAATAAAACACACATTTGAATAGGTAGAATTACAAAATTTGGTGAGAAAACAAATTTATTGCGTAAGTGAATATGTATAAAATACATATGTAAACACATATTTTGAAACAGGATATGGATGCACCTTTATCTGTTTTATTACTTACACACAATTATTTTCGTAATTAATATTATTTATGTACAAACACGGTGATTAAGACTTATCCACTTTGACAATGGCAAACAAACATGCTAATTACTAAAATTACCAAGAATTTCTTTAAAAAATAGCTTTGAGCTACTTTCATTGGCTTACATCCTATGTGAGGATGTATCGATCAACAATGTTCAATGGCTGCCACAAACTTATTAGACATTATTTTGAAAGAATTTCAACGACCGATATACATACAGGTAAAGCAAAATTAATATTCATTTGTTTGTACATACATATGTACTGATTAATAATCCCACTATATTCCAACAAAACACAAACGAAGCTTTGCAAAGGGAGCAAAAGCAACAGCTAGTAACAACGACAGTTTACAATCGGAAGCTCACGCGTAAGTAATATCTGGCAATTTTTTTACATTTTGCTAGCTGGAGATTTGTTTTATGGAAGCTAAAACTCCAATTGCCCTTAAGAAAAAAGAGGAAAATAACTGATCAACGATGCCCAACTAGAACTCCAATATAGCAATGTAAAATTATCTATATAAATATCATTTTGTCACTAACCGTCTATCAAAACTTTGAGTTCAAAATCAATTCTTAGATCGCACCAAGAAACAAAAAGATTGACAAATGTACTTGGGTTTTTTTTTTTATTATCTGAACAAACTTAATAAACGTAGTTTATAAAGTTATTAAAAAACTTTTATTTAGTTTTTCGTTTTAATGAATTCAAGTTGCTGTGTCACAACGTCCCAGATTTCTCGGACATCATTTCAATGTCTAAAACATGTGCATTTAAACATTAGACCATCATCCCGTTTACTCTTAAACCCAAAAAAACTTAATACTAATCTCGTTCTGCCACATCTCTAACATTTGTCTACTGTCTTACTTGCTTGTCTTTTTCCACTCTATATGCCTACAGAATCTTATAAGCATGAGATGTTATTATGTCGCCAAGTGTTTTATAATTTTATACGTTATACCTATCACTTAATATTTGTATGGACAAAAAATGAACCAAAATTCAAGGTTGTCAAATACGTAAACTATAAGATATTTTTAGAAGAATTTTATCGAGAAACTATTGGTATATATTTCTATATATATATATATATGAAAAATTTTTATAGAAAAGAAACACATAAATATATCTAAATAATCATATAAAAAGCTTTTTATGTTATGGTATGTAATTGAAATAAACAATTTTGGCATGTTTATAATATAATATCACTTAATACAAAATATAATAATAATAATTTTAAAAAACAAAAATTAACATATATTTAAGTTACTTAGATTTAAGTAGGCTTAGCCGTCATTTTCCCCAAAAAAAACTTACTATTCTTAATTTGGACCTAAATTATAGCTGTGAACGAAAATAAGGTTACCCTCTTTTTGAATGACTACAAATTGACCTCCAGAATCTTAAATTTTTTATCTTTCATAGTTTACAAGTATAAATTACACTATGAACCGCTGTTCCGTTAGTTTAAATTTGTATGCTCCTTTTTAAAGTTATATGTATATATATATACATACATATGTACATATTCTTATACGCGTGCTCTCTAGAACGTACTTATCACAGATAAAAACATGCCAAACATATATAGATTTATATACATTCGTATACATATGTAGCAGCATCCGTATGCACACACACATACATAAATATATGTACATACATAATTGCAAAGAGTTAAAAAGGCTTGCTCGTTAGTCAAAACCGAAACGAACGACTTAGCTCTCTTATCACCTCACTCTTACTCAACAAAAGTTTATTTTTTAAGCACTGGAGGCTGGCAATGCAGCCGTTGGTTGTTGCCGAAGCTTCATCACTTTTATATGTATGGATGTGTGTATTATATGTATACAGCAACCAAAATTGTTGCCCAAAGAAGTTTTTCTCTTCCTTCTATCATGCGTGTTTTATTCATTTACATTTAAAAGCGTAAACGCAGACGCGAGTTTTCGTTCCATTCTTTCGTCTTCTTTGGCTTTGAGTGTCGCTTTTTCTACCGAAATAAACATAGTATACAAGCAGTTACAAATACATACATACATACTACATATGCAAACATCAGCGCCAAAAATGCATATGTATGTATTTGTATACGTCTCCACATGGAAATATACACACATACATATGTAAATGTTATGTACTTGCACTGAAATTTGAATACAAACATGCTTGGTATTAAATGAGTGTGAATGGGATAGATTTTTCACTAATAAATGCATATATGATTGCATATGTATGTATGTATATGCTTTTGAGGGTGGAGCATCGTAGTGCGTGTGTTGTTTGTATGGACCCCACCAAATAACAAAAAAAAAACAAGTAAGAAGACTCTAGTCGAGTAAGCTCGACTAGAAGATACCCTTAACCCTTGACCATACAGACGGACAGATGGTCGGGCTAACATATATACACAAATGGCTGTGTATTTCTGTACCAATACTATACAGACGGACGGACAGACGGACATGGCTATATCGACTCGGAAGTTGATACTGATCAAGAATATATATACTTTATGGGGTCGGAGAAGCTTCCTTCTCCCTGTTACATACTTTTGCACAAAACCATTATACCCTTTTTTTACCCATTTAATGGGTTAAGGGTATAAAAAACATGGAGTTTGGCGAAGAATTCACGCTGTTTTTGCCAAATTGTGTTTATTTAAGCTAAATAACAATAACTACCCTGTAAAAATGTACATACAGTGATTTCCAGCAGTGTCCATTGTAATTGCCTGCCTTAAACAAATTACCGTTTTTTTTTTTAAATCCTATGAAGAGTATCGCACACATTTTCTAATTCGGATTCAAGTAACAATTTTAATTGCCTGCTATAAACTAATTACACATAAACAGACCAAACTTTCTTGGTCAGTTTAGATGTTTTTTGCATCTGCCAACAAGGACTATGGGCAAACGGACTGCAAAAACATCATAAAATCAAAATGGAACACTAAAATAGGATATTCACATCGAAAAATAGCTCGAATTGTCAACTTAGGCTAATGAACTATATCATTTGACGATTTGTCCATTAAAACCTGATGAAAAACAAAGGCATAAAGGTACCAAACAAGATTTTCACCGAACAGGATGAGCGGAGGATCATCAGGAAAATAAGGGAAAATCCGAAGCTATCGCCTCCAAACCTGACTCAACAGGTGCAGGATGAAGTGAGGAAAAAGTGCGTTGTGGAAACTGCGCGCCAGGCCGTGTGCAACAATGACTTTAATGCCCAAGTCTATCGTAAGAAGCTTTTTACGGGCGCAAGAAATAAATACATTAGGATGACGATCTCCAAAACACCCTTGGACAACGATTTTAAGTCAGATAACATAGGAATTATTGCAGATGGGTCCAAATTACACTTGTACACTTGCTTTATATGAGACAGTCTAATCTAATATGAATCCTAAACACTAAAAGGCAATAGTCAAGCAGGGCGGAGGAATTATAATAGTATGGGCATGTATCTCACCAGTCGGCGTCGGAAATTTGATGTTTATTAAAACAACAATGGACAAGAGTGTGTACCTCAATATACTTTTAATAAATTTTCTTCAAAGTGCCAAGAAGCTAGGAATCCTTCGCACTTTCCGGTTCTTCCAAGATAACGACACAAAGCATAGGGCCAGAATAATACAGACCTGGTTTATCTGAAATTAACTGATATTGAGAATTTGTGGGCTCTGCTGAAAAATAACATCCGGAACCACATCATATCCAATAAAGAGGATATGAACAACGCTCTGCTGGATGAGTGGAGAAAAATCAGTCCAGAAACTACCCAGAAACTGGTATCTTTCATGAGTAAGATGTGGTATATGCAGGATATAACTGAACTGACTATGAAGGATTAGTCTATTTATACACATAATCAACCCATAATATTTGAATATTTTTCGTTAATATTTTTACAATATAATTTTTGGAATTTTTGAAAAATATTGGGAAATACGGATATGACTCGACCTTACTTCGATTAAGGTGAGGCCTACTGTATGTATGTCCGCATCGAAATGGGTTTTACACACTTGTTAGTTAAACGAAACTAATAACAAACTTAGAAAAACGGATTACCATTGGTTGTTCAATGAAAAACATGTCCTGGAACACTTTAAAAACTCATATGTAAAGCGCCAAATAGCTCATATCTGAGGACGAAATGGAGAAAGATTCCAGTGTGGAAACTGTGCACCGGGTTCGTCGTCAGCCGGTGATGGAAACTTATGCTTTTGAAAATACAATGGGTGTATATGGGTATAAATATATGTATAACAACATAATTAAATTACATTAAATTGAAATTTGCATTAAAGTAACGAGAAACTGGAAATCAGACGTTAAACATTTTTTTTTGTTTTTGTAGGTTTGAAGTCATTTATAATATTTTTGTACACTGATGAAATAGGCTGGAGCCCACTGTACATATAAAACGTGTATGTATGTAGTATATTAGATCGTTTAGGTGTTCAGGAAGATTATTTAACGGCATAGTTGCAAAAACCAAAATTAGTATTATATAAATTCACTATTTTAGTTGAAAACAAGTAAGAAGGCTCTAGCCGAGTATGATCAACTAAAAGATACCCTTGACATACAGACGGACAGACGGAATGGTTTCCTTCTGCCTGTTACTTACTTTTTCACACAACCATTATACCCTTTTTTACCCATTTTATTAGTTAAGAGTATAACAAGACCAACGATAGCGAAAGATTGACACTATAACAATATTATATCAGTAAGCAAAACGCTATTAATATTTCACTCTAACCTTATAGTTCTATACTTTTTTTTCTTTTCCTCACGACTATTTCCCTAAAAATGTAAAAACGTATATAATTGCATTTGTATACAATGCAATACAGTAGCGTAGTAGTGAGCACATACGCAAATACACAAACTCCACACCTAAGATATACGAAATCTCTTGACTATAACCTTCTAAATTCGGACGCAACCGACAGAATAATACTTTGTTACCAATACAAAAACGAGTGATAGAAAGTCTGTTTGCACAGGGGGAGAACAAGGGCGGCTGTAGAATTGGCATGATTTTACGCTGGTCTTAGGATATAGGATAGGGGAGGGAGATGGTTTTAATCATCTTCTAAGCAAATTTAGTAATTCTAGCTCAAGAACTGTGGAAAATGTTCATTTTAAGGGCGTTTTATTCAAAATGTTGATACATGATCATAGCTGAATGGTACATTCGGGGCCGTGCGGGCGTGGTGTCCAAACAGATACCAGTTTTTTGATACCGTTTTTTGGGGAATTTCTCACGAAATTTCATGACTCTCTCCTTATATCTATATTCCATAAAAACAGGCAGACATATTGACTGATATCACAACTTATTGGAATTATTGGAATTGAAGGAATTCTTAACTGATTTTGACAAAAGTCTAAAACTGAGGGACTAATTTGCGTAGAAACAGATGGACTTCGCTCGCGTTGCATATTTATAATATATGTATATACATTATGTGGTCGGATAAACTTGCTTTTATCCGTCTGTCTGTCCGTCCAGGTTTTGAATATGAAATTTTCTAATCCCTAGACAGGACAAGTTTGTTTCAAATTTTTGATAACTTTTCCGGCTTACAATATACACATGTGTCTTATAAACATATTATTCGATAACAATAAAAACTTGAATTTCAAACATTTTAAAATTTGGACTGCAAAAAATTGGCAAAACAATGAATATCTGTGCAATTTTTATTTAAATCGGTTGACAAACACGGGAGAAATAAATAAGTTTAATCATCAAGGATTGGTTCAGTAGTGCAGGTAACTGTTACTACAATATTTCATTGATTTATGAGTATAAAAATTGGCTTTGAAGTGAAAGTATATTACTTTCAAGTGCCGCCAATTTAAAAATGTCAATCAACCGGATATTTGAATAGTCCTATTGTTGCTGCTTAGGTCGAATTTGGTAACTATTCGTTTTCGAGATTCTTGAAAAAGAAAATCAGCGTGTTCTCACAATTTAATTTATATTTAAAAAAGCTTCGACATTTTATGACTCCAAATACAAATAAAACATAGTAATCAATTTTTTCTTTCTTGTGTGAGTACTTTATTAAGCCATATTTTAATTTGGTATGCACTTAGATTTTGTTAAATTTTAAGAGGATGTTATTTTAAACAAATAAATGATGGATTCCTGCGTGTCAAGAATTCCCAATGTTAATTTACATATATATGTATGTATGTATTTCAAAAAGTTCTTGTATTTCCTAATTGTCTACAACATGTCTGTTTGTATACAACGTTTCATGAGAATTCTCATTTTTTCTACACACTAAAAGCTAATTTAATTTTTATGTGTCGCACAGGAAAACAACAATTCGATAAGACAACACCGAAAGTAAAACGTATTTGCAATCGCATAGTTTCTTATGTAATATTTTTTGTTTTGGTTGTTCATATGTTTCTCTTAGAAATTTGTATCAAAACACATCATGCATGAAATTACCAAAGCAAGCGCAGATACACCTGCGCGACTTTGAATTAGAATATCTCAGTATAGGTTATTAATAAATGTTAGATATCTCTAAATAAGTTACATTTTATTAATTGTTTATCAAAATATGAAGTACCCAAGTGCTCACAATGGAATGCACATATTATTTTCATTTTATAGCATAGTGTTATTTTTATTAACTTTTTGATTACAATTATAATATATTTACTTTAAATAAAAAATAAGATCATTGATATAAATGAGCTAAGCATTTGCTGTGCTAAATAAAGAAAATTATATAAAATTATCTTTTTCAAAAGTAATTGTCTAATTTTGTAGTCTAAAAAATCAAAACAAATTTTAAAACAAATTTCTTAAAGTTAAAGTTTTTTATTTAATTTTTAAACACTAAGTATACATATTAAAAGAAAAAGATACTCTTAACCCTTGACCATACAGGGTTGGGCTGACAGACATACACATACATATGTATGTACATATGTATATACATACATCGTACGTGTACCATGTTCGTGTACCACTGTTGATTTTGATGATCTCTGATGTTTCTCAACCGATTTTTATACAAATTTGACAAAAGTTAATTATTTTGTTATAGATTTCAATCCCTATTCCTACATTTTTTAAATTCAAGATTCAAGAGACTTGAATACATACATACATGTACTCGATAGAGTCGGAGATGCTTCCTTTTGGTAATAGGCACAAAACCACCATACCATTTTTTAGCCACTCCATGGGTTAAGGGTATAACATTTACAGTCAAGCACCTTTTTAAGTCTTTGTTTATCTTTTTTTTTAGTTCATTTTAATTACTATAAAAAAAAACTATACAAATTTATGTAAGTATGCACATCAATATCGGCTGGCTGTTAATGGTGGTGCAATAGTATACTAAATAAAATTAAAAAATTAATTATAGTATTAGTACATGTATAAGTATGATTTAAAATTAGTACCGCTTTTACAATTTATATACACACATATCTGAACGAACGGTGCTTTGACACATATGTACAACGTGAAGAGAGTGCATATTAAAAAAAAGAGAACAAATCCAGGCAAACAAAATATATTTGCATTTATACATACATACATATGTGTACATATAAATACAACATCCGACGGTAGTTGAAGCAAAAAATAATGAACGATGATTGCCTGGTTTACTCCTACACCAGATGCAAACGAACTCACGCACACAAATGCAGATAGCAGATGCGCTCACGCTTCTGCACATACAAGCAAAAAAAAGCACTCTCACACACATTGGTATTTTGTTTTATAGCATCACTTGTCTCGCTCCCGCCTAATTACCACTCTGCGTGGCAATAATTACCCCATTACGCCCATTACTCTCTTTGGTTTCTGGCGCACTCTTTTTTTCTCGAACGCTTTCTCTCTCCCTTTCTATCTATCTCTCTTGCTCTTTTGAACAGTTATTCCGGTTTCTATCTCCACGCTTTGAAATAACCTGAATTTCTCTTAAATCGTTTCAAAAGAGCTGTGCGAATGAGTGTACGAGACGAGAGCATTTCTCTTAGTACTCGGGGTGCAAATATGGCTCAATGATACAACAAATAAAGATACGAATACAATTGGTAGTATGAAATCGACGGTGGAAGCGGCTAGGTTCACGCTATCGAGGTAAAGCGGAAAGTGATAATAAAACAAGACAAAATCATACACAAAGAAATAAAAAAAAAAAACAAGCACTAAAATATAAATTAAAAATAATAACTTACTCAATATTTGATTTTTGTTTAAAAAATATAATTATCGAGCATATAGCGAAACTGTGTAAATTGTGTTGCAAAGTACGACCAAAATAATAATAAATAATGCTACCAAATCAATAATATAATAGGTTTTTAATAAATTTGTATATTGATATAAAAAAGTGTATTGTGATCGATTGTTTAGTGATTGTGCACAACGATACGTGACTTAAATATGTATATGTGTATATTTACATATTTTCACCAATGTACATTAATTCATAAACTCCTTTGCACACGAAAATACATACTTACATATGTATATAGGGATTATCACTTAACATTCGAGTAAATTACTAAAATATATTTGCAACACAAAACAACATCTCACACATATGATCCATGCAACAGCGTGTGTGTCTTCCCGTTATGTTGTATTATTTGCTCGGTACGTTTTTTGTTGAGATAGCATCTTCAATTCAGTTTTTAGCTCGGTACACACACTCAAACAAAAAAGAAACTGCATCGATGCTTTTAACTGCGTAAATAAATGTAAATGTACATTAGGAAAATAAATATAATAATAAATCAAACAAAGGGACGACTTAGGGGAAATTCGTTAATTTCCATACAAACTGAAAGAATGTAGATACATAGATGTACATATGTGCTTAAATACAGACACTGAGTATAAAATTATTGGAGTGGGTACAAAACAGTAGTGCGACGACTGTCTCAGATTGAAGGAGTGATTGTTAACGAGAAAAATGAGAGAGAGAGAGAGATATATATGTAGATGCGCATTAAAGGGGTGAGAGAGCCTCGAGTTGATTACTCTCAACAAATAATGAGGCACGTGGTACATACATATGTATATATGCTAACAACAAATTTAATATATGCACGTATGTATATAAACACATTTACATACGTACATCCATATGTAAGTATGTACATTTGAGAGTAATATGACTGTATGCATAAAAAAGAGACAACTGTCTCACTCGTTATAACAAAGTAGGAGGAAAGTGTTGAGATATTAAAAATGCAAAAAGGCAGAAGTTGGCAAATTATATTCGCCGAGAGAAATGAGCGAAAATGCATTATCTTGTCTCTCTTTTGCGCCTGCAACTTTCAGCGTGACTGCTCAAGCACACCTAAGCTTTTAGAATACTATATACACATTTCTGCGGAACATACATGATATATGGCCATATATACGGTACATATTCATAGATATGTATGTATCTAACTTCGCTTATGGGTTAAATTTGTCATTGAACATTTCAACATTTATAAATTATTTAGCAAAACAGACTGTACACATCAACGCATATTCGCGAAATTATTATTATATTTTATTTTACAAATTAAAACTTAATTATACTATTTAATCAGCATCAACTCGTAAAATCCTTATGCCCAAAACTATTTTCTGTGAACTTAATTTTTCGATATTCGATACTCTCTCGGTAATGTTCAAAATTGGTTTGTCACTACACCTAATTCAGTGATCAATGTTTATTGCATATGTTGTAGTCATTCGATTATTGGTTACTATCAAATATCCTGTGTATTAGTGAATCATCAATGCATTATATACATTACACTTATGAAGGAAAGATCTCAATTTGTAATTTGTAATTGTCATAATTAATTCATTTTGATATATAAAATTAATATTTCCTCAGGAATCTAAAATGATTGTCTCAAAAAACTTTTGGCCAAACAATATGTATCGTGCTTAGTATTTGTTTTAAATATGTATGTAGATCTACATTTACGAATACATACATGTATGAATGCATGTACGTTTGAATTTGTTTTTTGCATACATACATGTACTAGTATAAGCACATAAAAACAAAATGTGTACAAATATTTATGTACATACATACATATATACAAAGCGGAACAGTAACCGTGATCGCTGTCTGTCTATGAAGTGCTGAGAGACAAGTCTTCACAAATTCCACAGGTCACCTGTTACCTGTTACCACCTACCAATTACCCTTATCGACCCTTTCTCTTTCCATTGTCAGCGCCACATTTTGGTTTCGCTCCTTAAATAATTCTGTGATTGCGAATATTGGTCCATAAATACATTTTACTATCTAGTGTCCCATATTGGTTTCTGACCAAACTTATGTGAATTTGGCATTAAATGTTTTTAGACAGATACTGGAAACAGTAGTGCGTTCTATTTGATTGAACAGAACCTTCGGTGTTATGCTTACCTAACTTCCGATCAACTTCTTGTAACGCAAGTGTCATCAAGTCATCAAAAATAAGAATGTAAATGGTTGAAACTATAAAGATAAATAGTATGAGGCATATCTGCGTCCTTTAAGCACACACATACATATACACAAATATTATATCTTTTTTCAGGTGCAATCAAGTTTGAACTCCTAACGCTACACGTTCCATTTAAAGTTCCTATAATATTAAGCTTATAATTTAAAAAAAAAAAAGTAAAATAAAAAACAGTACAAATATAGCGTTAAACACAAAAAACCCTTGCCGCGACAACACTAATTCAAATGAGCAGTTCTTAAAAAGTAACTATAAAAAGGATTCAAATTATACAAATCGCGATGTAAATGGCACGAATCACCTACAACACTAGGATTACACTTGAAATACAGTCGAAACATATTTTGTCCCGCTGTTCTAATGAGACGACGACGCATCAGAGTTCCCACAACTCGCAAAATAATGGTTTTTTAACTGGTAAGTTTCAATATTTGTATACTCTTGATGCTTTTATCAGGCACAAGCATTTATAGGGCAGCAATTAGTGTTATTGTAATTAAATTACATACATATGTTGTTAAATAGTTTTTAGTCATAGCGGCGATCCAAAGCCCTGCTTAAACGTTTTCAAGTTCAGGCAAACGTCGTTTGGTTTCTATCCGTCATGGACTTAAAATGAATTTATTCCATTCCAGTAAATTGACATTTGATGTAGTTTATAATCATAGATAGAATAATTTAGAATATTGGTATATCGGTCAAAAAAATTAAAAACGCTAAACATTTTTGTAAACTTTAAGGTGAAACCTAAGCGGCGTTGTTAGTGACGTCAGTGGAAATATCTGTAAAAGTAAACAACACAATGTGAAATGTTGTGAAAATTGGTTCTAAAATTATTTACATATATATATATATATATATATATAAGCTATCGGGATTAGGAGATCTTATATCCTGAAGTCTTTCGCTCCTATAGTTTCTGAGATCGACGCGCTCATACATACAGACGGACGATTATATCGACTGGGCTGTTGATGCTGATCAAGAATATTTATGTGATTTGTGGGGTCGACTTTTTTTTGCCTATTACATACATTTGCAGATAACTATTATATCCATTTTACCCCTTTCATGGGTTAAGGGTATTAAATTGCGATTACAATTACAACTTCGAAAGGTTTAATTTTTTTGATTCAGTATTGTGGAGAAAAACTTCCTGTTGAACGCACCGCACCGCACCGCACCCTTTTGCTTAAGTTGACTCCATATCGTTTCTGTGGAATATATTAGCTGCAAAAGTGCGAGCGTGTTCACGTTAACTTTTAAATATCAAAAAGCGATTGAAGTGCTTTAAAGCGCAGAATTGAACTCAGCTTGTTTCACATTAAGCGACAAATGAAAAACGCTTATTAAATTTTAAATTACACGAGTGCACCTTTTGCGTTTGTTATTAAATAAATATTAACAAATAAAAACGTTGCAATCGAATGCAACCAACAGCCAAATGCTTAATAAAATTTTAAAACGGGTGTTAAAAAGTCTGATTGCAATGGTGTGTGTGGTGTATGGAGGTGGTGGGATTTGCTTGGTTGCATATCCATAGCTTTCTTCTACCAGATTTGGAGACTATTAGTCTAAACATTATACATTGGGAATTTCGATATCACTAACATCTTTTAACCAAATTTGGCGACTCGAACTTAAAAATTGTGGAAGATCTACCATTCCCGTTTTTAAAAAAAATGCTCGTGGATGGGCGAGGGGTGAGCGTGGCAGCCAACTTGTTTGTATACAGATCTTTAAGTCAAAATCATTTGTCTTTTCAATATAAATAGGGGATTCAAAACGTTAATGTCGGTTTTCGGGAGCGCTGTATTCCCACAAAATTTTGTAACTAGCTGTAAGTGGATTTATCGTCTTTAAGTTATCGATTTAATCGACATCCCAGCTCCCAGTGAGCGTACATCCCCAATCTTGAAGTTTTTTTGACCCAGCCGAAGCCAAAAAAATGTGAAGCAAAATGTGAAGTCACTAGCTTTACGGGTGATTATTTTAAGCAATCAGTAAGTAAGTCTGAAACTGTTTTAGTTGACCTATTTCCAACATGTTAAGCCGGCACATAGAAAAAAAATTATAAAACAAAAATACACTACACATATATACTACAAATAAGAATTAAGTTTTAATGAGTTAAACAATTAAAATATAACTACCGTGGATGGTAATAAGCATTTGGTACCCCATTGTACTAAAAAACTTTTTTAACACGCCGATAGTTAACACCGATGTATAATTAGCCAATGACGAGGAAGCTGGGGTGTACTTGTTTTTGTTTGTTCTTGCTGTGCCATGCTTGCGTAAATGTTTCTTTAATCGAGGTGGGGAGGGGGATGAGCATGCTTAACCTCAGTTATTAAGCAGACCATCTCTTTCCCCCCTTACTTCTACTACACCCATTGGCAGTATGTATGTGTTTGAATTAAAGAGAATGGCTTTGCTTACATGCTTGAGATTCTGTTTTTCCATATGCGCTCGCTCTTTCATCTCTTGCAATCCGATGCTGGAGAGAGCCCCAGTCATAGCAGAAGAGCAAAGCAACAGTGCTCGAGAGTCTTGATTGGTCGTTTGTTTGTCGGGCGGGCCCCCTACCGGATGTTTTCCCCTTCCCATCCTCCACACCCGAGTAGCCGGTGTTGGCGTTGTCACTACATGTTCGTGCTCATTTACTTTTTTGGTTGTGCTTTTGCTCTTGACTCTATCTACTACACAACACATACATAAATACATATATACATACATTTATTTTGTTCGGCTTTTGCTGGTGCTGCTGATGTTGTTGTTGCTGATGTTTTTACTTCCACCTTAACTAATCTGAAGCGACGCTCTTGCGCTTCTTCGTTCTAGCAGTCTGCGCGTCGTGTGAGTGGTAATGTGTGTGTGTGTGTATGTGTATGGCAAGTTAATTGCTCCTTTTGCCGACCCCGTCCAGTCACATGACTTGACTCATCTACACGTATTACTGGCTGTAGAACACAAAACATTGTGATTCGTTATTGCCCATAATTGGAAAGGGGAGGAATACGAGATGCGCCCTGACTAATTGATAAAGAGCAAGCAATTAACCAACAGACGAAAGGCTAAATATACATAATACATACATTAATATATAGTATGTATATATGTACTCACATACATACATACATACGCGATGTTTAGCCAATTAAAACAAAGAGCTGTACCGGAGACATTGAAGCTTCCCGCAACCTTCCACTCGTACGCACATACATACATACATAATGCGTTCTTTGTTTTTTTACGTTCGGTATCCTTTATACATTTTATTTGGCGCTATGGGTGTGGCCGAACTCATGACAAATGCACTAGTAGCACTCCCACACACTTATGCACACACGCTGTATGTGTTTGAATGTATATACATATGCACACATACACAGCAAGCATTGATCCAGACGCTGAAAGTTTCTTTCGAGAAATGAGCTCTTCCTCTTTTTCGGTAACCCCCGCTGCAGGCATGTAAATGGAACTCAACGAACAAGGAAGTGGCAGGAAAAAATCGATAAGGCCGAACAACAAAATTAAATACAAAAAAGCGTTTTTTACGAAAAATATCCTTTGTGTATGTGTGTGTGTATTTATACACAAACATATATACATACATACATACATATGTATGCATACGTGTGTGTGTTTGTTTTATGTTTGTTAATGAATGTTGAGATTGCATATGTATGTATGTGGTAGAGTGTGCCAAAAATTTGCGTTACAATTATTTGGAAATATTGCAATTATGCACTAACTGTATGTATGTAGTGTACGTACAGTGGGTTATATTTTTACAATACATATATGTACATATGTATGTATGTATTTTACCTAGAGATAGAAGAGATTGAGTGAATGTGCAAACACTTGTAATGTGCACATCTAAGATATAAATTAATATTATAATATATGAAATTTACACAAAATGCAATTTAACACTAATATTTTGCTTTAAGGAGCGAACTAATATGAATTTGTTGACAGACTGTATCTTACTTTTCCCACTATTACATATCAGTTCGATGTATGGAGCCATTGTGCATGCAAATATTTCTATTTACATACATATATACACTTGTATGTATGAATGTGTGCGTTAGTGTGCGTGAATATATGCACCGTAACTTAATGTCATCTGCGCCGCTTATATTTAAGAATAAACGCAGAAAACACAAACGTAAGTATGTACATATGTATGTAACGTGTAAGAAAAAATAGCAACAATGGGATGGGAGCTCGGGTAATCAACATGGGTACATTCATCGCTGGTTGTACAGTAGGATGAAAATGTGTAAGCAATATAAAAAAATCAGAGCAAAAGAAATATGAAAAATCCAAACTTTAACCAAAAGCAAAAAATAAATGTACATACATATGTACATACATAAAGCGACGCGACGCGACGCGACGCGATGTGATGCGATGCGACGCGCGCGTGTGATTGTGTACTATATGCTTCTGAGCGCTTGAGCTCAAGCTCATTCACCCTCGCAGACTCTGTCCCTTTCCAACAAACACGAATAAAAAAAAACGCTCCTTGGTATGCTCAACAACGGCAACAACAACGCAAACAGCAGAAACACCCACAACAGAACAGAAACTGTGACTGTTTGAAGGGTGGGTGGGTGGTGGTTACGGTGACGCTGCCATTAAAGACGACGAAGACGAACGCAACAACAAACAACAACAAAATCCATTTTAAAATGGGTAAAACAGAGATAGCAAGTGCCAGCGAAGTCAGGCGCAGTCAGCGGCATTATGTATAAATTATTTATTTACATTATATGTGTGTTGTACGTACGTACATATGTATGCTTAGCGTTGGAGTAAATTGTCTGTGGGGAGAAGAAAGACGATGAGTTAAGGACAAAAAACCAAAGAAAAAATAAATCGCGCAGTTTTTGTAGTGTGTCACATTGTCTCCTGCCGATGTTCCTTCTTCTTCAAAACACAGTTGAAAAAAAAACAGCGACTGCTGCTTACCATAATCCGACCCCGTTGCCATGGTGTGGCGCGCATGTCTATGTGTGTATGTGTATGTTACTGTCTGTGCACTTACAAAAAAAGGGTTACAAAACATAAAAGGGAAAATGAGTTTGATATGTGAGTGTATAAGTGTATAAGATCTTGTTTTGAGACTAGTATCAATGCGCTATGGTTATTGAAAATAAGTTTTTATTTAAGAAACCCGGCATAGAGAGAGCATGAAACTTAAGAGAGTGAGGTTGCGATTGCGATATAGCGAGAGAGCAAAGATTTGTACGCTCTTAGAAAAACTGCCTCTTCCCTTATAATATGTATTTAAGCATTAATTAAAAAGCTTCTCTTTCTGTACATACTTTTTGTATATGTACCTTTCTGTCTGTTTCTCTTTCTTTCGGAGTTCTCTCACAAATCACATGTCCCCTTTAGCCACAGCACTCACTCTTTCTCTTTCTGCCTTTCTTGTCACATTAAACACCCGCGCTCACAACAACAGGCGTGAGCGAGATGGGCTGCGCGTTGAATTTCGAGCTGAGTGGCGATTATTTTTTGCTTTTTACTGCTCATTGTTTTTGGGTTTGTGTGGATGCTGCTGCTTTTCTGTTTCACTCGCGCTCGTTTAATAATGTTTTAAAGGGGGTCTCTCATTACCGCTCTCGTTACCGTAACCCTAAACTTCATATGTATTTAGACGAAAGGGTAGCTTATTGCACTGAGAATGATATGACACACACACTCACAAGCAGAAGCAGCTGCGGTGCATAGGCGTGGCTCCGATTCCGTCTCAGACTGCCTGGCTGGGTAATGCATTAAGTTCGTTGTTGCGCCTGTCTCGAAATTATTTGCATTTAAAATTTATATTTAGGTACATTTGCAAAAATATGCATGCATACAGGCATGTATATATGTATGTATTATATTGTAGTTATGTGTGCATTTAATATGTACATATGTACGTATTATAAGTGATTTTCTCGCATTTAAGCATGTCGTTCCCCCACTTGCATACATTTAAACATGTACCCCAAAATGATACCACCCACTCGTACTTACATATAAATCGTGTTTATATACATACATATGTAAGACTATATATGTATGTATGTTGTATAAAAGTGTGCACGCATACATGCAACAAAAAGTGTGTGTGTTGTGTAAAACATCGCTTCGCGATGTGCGTGAAAAAATCGCACACACAAACTCATGAATGTGACTTTACTGTCGTCGCATCTTTTGATTGGTCGTTTGTGTGCGCCAGCGTCTAAAACCTCTCCCGCCAACACTCCACTTCCCATTCATCACCGACTTGCTTTAATTAACTTTTTCATTTACCAAAGCAGACGCACTTAATTGGCCAACGCAAGTCTAAAGCACAATTGCGCTCGCTCGTTGGCTTGCCTTATTTTCGGCTTTTGGCTCCACCCACCTGTCTTGAAGCTTTGATACATACATATAAATAAAAAAAATATAATAATAGTAAATATTCTATTTATTATTATGACTAAATGTATAATAATTTGTAATGCTTCTATTGCACCAATTAAAAAAAAAAATTTCCATTATTTTACAATATACAAAAAAACCTCGCTAATTATATGAAAAATATTTTTAAATGAAACTGTGTCTGTTTCCGTCTGTTAACCTCTTGAGTTCCGATTTATTTGAATTTAGTGTATTTTATTTTACTGTAATATCATGATATATTTTATAAACATTACCACAGTACATTTTAATTCAGAAAACAAATAAACGAATACAAGATTGATTAAGATATATTACATTCCGATAACGAGTCTGACTCAGTAACTTTAGTTATTTATATCGATGACGAGTCTCACTCGTCAAATGTACTCGAAGGGTTAATTTACTTTTCATACCCCTAATCCATGAAATGGGTAAAAAGGGTATAATGGCTTTGCACGAAAGTGATTGATAGGTAGAAGAAATCATCTCCGACCCTATAAAGTATATATATGTATATTCTTAATCAGTATCAACGGACAAGTTGATATAGCCATATATCTCTGGAACTAAAAGAGCTAGAGACTCCTGCTTTTGGATATAATGCTGAAGAAGTTTGTTTTTTTGAATATTATTTTGTACTAAACACCAGAGATATGAAAAGTTGAAGTTTAATCATTATGCATTGGAGCAGTATTGCAGATATGATCGTTATGTAAAGAATATACAAGATTACTCGACTAAAAGGAAATTTTAGGAATCTATGCAAAAAATTATTTTGGAACATAATATGGGTGACATGCCAATTTTAGTTTCTTAAATCTAACTTTAGTTTAAAAAAAAATTTTACTTCGATATTATTTTACTACGTCTTACTTATTATTTTCCATTGTCCATAATATATAACAAGTCTACAATAAGTGTACAAAAAATAAGTATGGGCTATATCTATGTAATGCTCTGCTCCATTTAAATAATTAAAATATTTTACGGTCGATTAAAATACACAAAATATTTTAATAAACGTAAATAATAAAGTGTTGCAAATGTAAGGAACAAAGGGAAGCTCTTCTGGCAAAGGAGGTTGTTCAAGAACACCAGGACATATGCACGCCAAGAAGAAGAATCTTCCATTCATATATTAAATATAAATATATTAATAATTAATAAATAATAAATTAAGTTAAACTAATCGAATATTAAATACTATTTACATCATACTAATCTGTACTACTATAAATATTAATGGTTTTTATACCCTTAACCCATGAAATGGGTAGAAAAGGGCAGGCAGAGGGTGCTTTTCCCACCCCATAGATTATATATATTCTTGATCAGCATCAACAGCCTAGTTGATATAACCATGTCCGTCTGTCTGTCCGTCCGTCTGTATGTATGAACGCGTCAATCTCAGGAACAACAAATACTAGAGATTTTGGATATGAGCTCTCTTAATCCCTAGGCATAGCAAGTTTTTTTCAAATTTACGACTTTTTAGGTTTACGATATACATATATAATCGATACCAAATAGATCTTGAAATTCGAAAACTCGAAAATGGGGATTGAAACTATTTACAAAATAATAAACATCTGTGAAATTTATGAAAAATCACCGGAGATGTGAAGTCATCTAGCATTGGTACAGTAGTACACGTATGTGTATGTCTGTCAGCCCGACCTGTTTAGTCTGTTTAGTCAAGGATTGAGGAAATCTTCTAGTCGATCTTACTCGACTAGAGCATTCTTACTTGTCATCAGTTGATAATTAAACTCCAATAAATAAATAATATAAAGTCGAACGATAACGTTGTCCTCCGTAAATGTAAGTATTTTGAATAAATGACGTCAATATGCCTAAACTAGACATTTTAACGTCAGTATTTTTCTAAATATCGTCGTATACCTAATAGAATATTAAAACTATCAAGCAATACATACATCCCAGACAAGTAAATGTAGTACGCAGACTTTCTCTGAGCATGCGCAACGTCTTACAATTGAAAGTAGTGTCACCCAGAAACGACTCACTGAAGAGAGAGATATTATCAAATCAAGCACTATTGCCACTGACACGATGTATAGTATTAAATATACAAAGCATAATATATTACTTATAAAAAATTGAATTTGTTAAGTCTTTCTGGCTAATCTCCTTATGTTAAAAGTTTGCATTCCTAATATACCATTAAGAAACTTGAGTTGGAAATCATGAAAGACAATATATATATTGGTGCTAAATAATAACGTTACATATAATATAGTGTCCTAAGAAGTTGTTAAAATTAACATAAGTTTTGTTTAATTAGATTAACGAATCTAATGAAATGTCATTCATCCACTGCACGCGTACTGTAGCCAAATTGGCATACTTGTACAACAGACTGACCCGTGGAGAACTATGTTTATATAACTATAACTATGTTTTTATAAATAGATATTTAGTAACTTTGCATATTTTTTGTGCATAAACTTGATTATGAAGACCATGCACTGCGTATCAATATGAGAGTTTATATATCCGGATCGATTACAAAAACAAAAAAATCTCGACACAATTTGATATTTTACAACAGGGAGCACTCGCGTTTGGCGCTTTTGCCCCCTCCCTGTTGACCATGACTGTGTCAGGTGAAGTGTGTCGTGTTAACAGGCAACAGTATTGCATGTTTGACCATAGTTTGTTTTTGTGAGCATACTTACATATATACATATATATATATATATATATGTACGTACAATTGTATATGTGTAAACGTGTATCTGTTTTCGCACCTACTCCTTCTCGTAAGTGTTGAGTTTTATCTCGCCATAAAATGTTTTTTTGTCGAAGTATCTGATATAAGGGTAGCAATTCAGTCACACCGACTACCAGCTACACACATACAAGCCCATCTGTTTACGTACCTTATTATTAAGCATGTCGAACGGCGGTCTCTTGAACGAGTGTCTGCCGATGGTTTTGACGCCTAACACAAACTTGCTTTTTGAGAAAAATAACAAATGAAAAGAATAAATAGAGTTATATTTAAAAAAAGCTCTACTTGTAGACATCCTGCACCACATACATTACATTATTGGTTTTATGTGTGTGCCCACTGGGTGTTCAACTTAAATTGAAACTACGATATATCCGGTGTTTTTGATTTCTCAAAATATATTTGACCCAATGTATAATATAAAATTGATTTTATCGATTATATTTGTATATCGGAACACAGAAGATTTATTGATACAACATAATTGACCTTCGCGTGGTAAACACGCATTTATATCCCAAATCTCTAGTTTATACCTATAATAGAGTTTGCGATCGACGCCCTTAAAAAAAAGCACAGCAAAGCTTCTCTTTCTTACAGTATAAAATCATACATATACAAAACCATATACAAATTCCATTAAAAATACAATAGCTGGAACATTTTTTCGTACCCTGAACCCATTAAATGGGTGCAAAAAATATCTTCGTCTTTAACCCCAAGAAGTATGTATATCAACATAAAAAACCGTCTTAAATTAGCTATGTCCATCGATCTCAGTATATAATGTCACCTAAATCATAGGCGGAACAAGTTTGCTTCAAATAATTTATAATTTTTTCTGTTTCCTATGTATAGTTATTATCGGTAACACACCAAAATCTTGGATTTGAAAATTGCGGAACGTGTTTTAGACAAAATAATGAAAATATCTAAATCAGTTAAAAACACCGAATATAGCGAAGATTTCAGATAATTTAGGTATACAGTAGCGCATTTATTATATCCTTAAGCCGTGAAATGAGTAAAAAAGGGTATAATAGTTTTGTACAAAAGTATGTAACAGGCAGAAGGAAGCTTCCAACCCCATAAAGTATATAGCCATGGAGAGCTTATATCCATAATCTGGAGTCTCTGCTTTTGTAGTTCTTGACAAATACACGTTCATACATACAGACGGACGGACGGACAGACAGACGGATACGGCAATATCGACTCGGTTGTTGATGCTGATCAAGAATATATATACTTTATGGGGTCGGAGAAGCCTCCTTCTCCCTGTTACATTTGCACAAAACCATTATACCCTTTTTACCCATTTCATGGGTTAGGGTATAAAAATAGCAAAAGTATTCGAACACATACGAGGGAGAACCAATAGCAAATGGACTACTCGCAAGCTGTTACGGAAGGGAAAACAAAAAGCATTAATTAGAAGATGCTGTATTTGCCACCCTGAAATAAAAATGTTGGGGTTTAATTGGCGATTGGCGGGGCGAGGTCTGTGTAGATAGACATCTCTATGAGAAGTGTGGAGTCTGCAAAAAGGATTTGTCGAGAATGCGTTGTCATTGGCTATTACTCCTAGCTGTGGGGACAGGGAAGTTTGAGTAACTGTATTATTTTCTCTGGTGATTTTACTCGTCAGATGATTAGCCAATGATTTGGTAGCTTTGCTCTTTGTACGGTAAAAGGGAGTCTGCGAGTTGTATTTACTTTCTTTATATAGCTTTGCTGTGTGCACAAATTATTTTTGTTTTGGGAGTACATTTTTGATGGCTAATTATAGGGTACTGATCCAACTTAAATTTTGACCTTCGCTGTGTTTAATTGATAACCTTACCTGCATTGTGCATTTTAGCACTAATTACTATCCAAATTTACTATATTTGCTTCGAAATTATTTAAAACAATATACATTTAACACATGCTTTTATTTAGATAGATTTGGTAAAAGTAAAAATTTTTACAGAGAACCCATTAGTGGTGCTATAATAACTTTCGCATGTTTTTACCACTTTTCCCAAAACACAACAATTAAAATGTGTTCAATTATTGTATTAATTTAATCGCGGACTTTACGGATAAACTCTAAGCATTATAAACAAGTAAAAAGGCTCTAGTCTAGTAAGCTCGACGAGAATATGCCCTTCACCCTTGACCTTACATACAGTCATACATTTACTACTAATCCAATACGTGATTATTTATTTTTCCTTTAAATGCAATTTATGTGCGAAGACTAAGCTGGGTTAACAGGTCAATCAATTCTTAGCGCCAACTTTGTTGTTTGTTTTTAATGGTTACAGTTTATATATACATAAACTTTCCAAAGTATATTAGGTATATGGTATAGTGTCCAGTCTGGCCAATTTGGACAAATATTCAAAATTCAACAACCACGGATTTTTAATTTATTTATTTTTGTCATGAACGCACAGAACAAAGCTTATTCGACATGATAAAGTATACACATATAGCTTTGATCAGCATCGCGAGCTGAGTTGATATTTGCATGGCCGTTCCTTGCATGTTTCTATGCAAATTCTCTCACTTTTTGAGCTTACGGGCCGAAAATAGCTTCCTTGCATGTTATACCCTTAACCCATGAAATGGGTAAAAAAGGGTATAATGGTTGTAAGAAGCCTTCTCCGACGCCATAGGGAATATATATTCTTGTTCAGCATCAACAGCCGACTCGATATAGCCGTGTCCGTCTATCTGCCCGTCCGTCTGTTCGCCTGACTGTCTACGAATGAACGCGTCGATCTCAGGAACTACAAAGGCCAGCGACTCCTTATCCCTAGGAATAGCAAGTTTTGTTTCAAATTTTCGATAACTTTTCCGGTTTACGATATACACATGTAGCAGATAACAAAAAAATCTTGAAAATCGAATACTTGAAAATGTGGATTGAAACTATTAGCAAAATAATGAACATCTATGAAATTAATTAAAACCAGTTCAGAAACACCGGAAATACGTACATATGAGTGTGTCTGTCAGCCCTACCGTCTGTATGGTCAAGGGTTAAGGGTATTTTTTAGTCGAGCTTACTCGACTAGAACCTTCTTACTTGTTTTTTTTTACGTTGGGCTATATCCAACCTTAAAAATGCTCTGCAAAATAAGCCTGTAAAACAACCGAAAGCTCGTATCTTCCAAAACAATTATTTAAATATTAATATTTAAGACGAAAAGGTTTCAAACTAGGTAATAACACAGGTAAAACCGTATTCGTATGTTCAAGGGTTAGCTTGCTCGACTAGAGCCTTCATCTTATTTCAAATTGGGTAAGGATGGGAAAAAAAGAATGGTTCTTATCGACTTATAGCTATAGAATTTTTCGATCTCCCTTTAAATACTACCTGCAGCAGTATTACACTATAAAAAGTACAACTTCGTTTGGTGTAAATTGTTAAAAACACAATAAAAACGAATCAATTTCGGTGAGTTAATGAATGTGCGTATTATAAAATCAGTGCTTGGGTGAGCGAGCATCAAGTGAATGCGGAAGACGATAATGATTCGCCAATTTAATGATAATTATTCAAATAATTATCACATAACAATTGCCACATTAAATTACACCGCGGTACAAAATTTTAATTTCACCAAATTTGTGATTCATTATTTTGTATGTTCATTGTGTGCCTATGTTTATAGTATGTATAAGTGTGTGTTAATAATTATAGGTTACATTTATTGTAGAAACATTTTGAAATTTGTAGATTAGATTGTCATTAAATAATACATTAAAATCAACACATATATATGTTTATATACATATATTCACACATTTATTCAAAGAAAAACGTAATAAAAGCATATTCATGGTTAATCCAACTTTTTACATATGAATATCCTAGAAATTAATACTATGAAATACTAAAATTTGCCTTTTTCATATATACTTATAAGGCGACACTTAATATTATTAATACTTATCCATAAAAATATTATGTTAAAATATTTTCATAATACAATTGAGTATTAAAAGATCTCGAATCTTAAATCCAGTCAATTTGCATTTGTCTACTAAATTGTTAGATATATAATTTACATTATTAAAATGATAGAAATTCAATTAAATATAATTTTATTACTAGTTGTTAGTATGAGAATTATTACATTAAATATATTTGTATTACATCAAAGTTTTTAATGATTTGAATCGTACTAGTTGTTAATATGAGTATTGTTACATAAATATATATGTATTATATATATATATATATATATTAATACTTATCCATATCTTCACCAAAAATATTTCATAACTATTTTAGGGTTATAAAAATATTTTAAATTTATATTTAAAATGATTTTGTATTGTTTTATACTAAAATTAACTAAGTTGTATATTTATTTGGTTATGTAAGTGGGACTATTTTCCTAGTTAATTTTCAATTTATTCTTTGACTGTATACATAGGTATGTACTCCAAATAGTGCTAGACACATACATGCGCAAGCATTTACATCTAAGCTTCTTCAGCAATAATAATCTCTTTTAATTATGAGTGAAAAGACGTCTCGACAACATCCGTTGTGTTGTGGTCACTACTTTTATTGTTCAAATTACTTTTCGAGTCATCTTCATCAAGTTACAGTTTTGAATCACCCGCAATCTTACCTCTCAGGTCGAAAATCACACACACACACACACATGTTTCTTTTGTCGTAGAAATTTTTACAGATAGTAGCTACGGGCTTTTAAACTCTAAAACAAGTTTACGAGGAAGAAAACGACGAGAGAGACCAAATAAGGTAAAAAAATATAATTACTATTAAGACTCTTTCCACTTATAATTTGTAAAAAAAAATGTATAACCCCAGACTCAACAGCTATTATGAGAATACACTCACTGTGATACACCACACTTTGATGCACTTCCAAAAAGTAATAAATATACGAGAAACGTAACATAATGGAACGCTACATGAAATATAAAATTCACTAAGATTATTTTGCAGACTTTTCTCTATTTGTTAGTGGAATGTATGCGCAAACAAATAGAGTCTTAATTGTTATGATATTAATCATTACTGTTGTGTTTCAACCATTAGTATTTAACTATTATCTAGTTCAAAAGCTATTATCGGTCGCATTTCGATGCTATGTCAATAGCGATACTTGCGATAGTATAACGAGAGCAGATGCCAAAGTATATAATCGTACTAAAATTAAATAAAAAAATGGAAATAAATGAAACTACAGTAATATTATGAGGTACACAAACTAACCACCTTTACTAATAATAAATCAAGTTGTATTTTTATTAACTATAAGATCTTATCTATTTAAGTTTGTTATATTTTATTAAATGTAACTCAGAGCCATTAAATTAATAAAACTCATTCGAATTGGTAGCTATTATTGTTAAATTGTATAAGCAATATAAAAAAAATTCAAATCAAAAACGTTGGCCAAAATTTCACAAAAAATGAAGAGTTTTATATGATATTAAACTGAAATTGGTCAAATGTTGCCAGAAGACAACCTGGACCATATACATTACCCGAACGTATTTGTTTGAACGTACGTGTCCTTAAGCATATAAAATACCAACAAAGATGGCACATAAGCAATTTATAAACCTCTGTTTTTAGGTGTGTTTATATATTTATATTATATTATATTATATATGAATATTATATATCCATGTAATGCAATTTTTTTCTTTTCTAAGTTAGGTCATTTGTCGAAATCGAACAACTACAGCAAATAGCTGCCATACTAGTGCAAAATCTGTAATAAGGTCTGAGCATAGAACAAGTGTGTCGAAAATATAATCTTTTTAAGCGCCAATTTGTCTTATGTTATATCACATTTAAAAAATGAACTTAATTTTTTTTTTTTATTTATTAGCCAAATCTGAAAACATATCCAAAATACAGGCCTCTGCTTATTCAGAGTACACTTAAAAAAGTAAAATATTTGGCGTATAAGACCATAAATATGTATGTTAATACTTAGTATGACATCCTTTAGCCTTAATAACTTCTCTTAACCTATTATTCATGGAAGGTACCAGAGTCCGGGTAGTTTCTGGACCGATTTTCCTTCACTTATCCAATAGAGCATTTTTGAGATCCTTTTTGTTGCATATGCTGTGATGCCGGATGTTATTTTCCCCCAGAGCCCACCAATTCTCCATAACATTTAAATCTGGAGACTGTTCCGGTGGAATAATCGAGTGGGGGCTCCAAATGAGCCAGGTCTGCACTTATCTGGCCTTATAATTTGATAGAACTGGAAAGTGCTCCGGATTCCCAGCTTCTCGGCACATTGGAGTTCATTTTTTTGTAGGATAGTGAGGTACATAGTATTGCCCATTGTACTCCAAAAATTCACCAAATTTCGGGCACTGGCTGACTATTTACATGCCCATACCATGACACTTGCTCCACCGTGCTTGACTGTTGTATTTAAGTGTTTGGGTTTCTGCTCAGTACTGGACCGGCGCCACACATAAAGCGGTCCGTTATATACTTTCTCCTTATTTCCTACTGAGTTTGTTGATCCAGTTTTGGAGCCGATAGCTCCAGGTTTATCCTTGTTTTCCTGATGATCTCTCGCTCATCCTCTTTGGTGAAAATCGTGTTTGGTCCCATTCTGTCCATGTCCCCAATCCGAAGCGCATAATGATGTTGTGCTCAGTTGTGGGACTCACATTGGCCATTTCAGACATTCGGCGTTCGGTATATCCGTTTTTGAAGTGTTCCAGGACGAGTTTTCGCTGTTCAATGGTAGTCCGTTTGCCTATGGTCCTTTTTGACTGAGTCCATCCGAGATGCAGTATATAACTGAACTGACTATGATGGATTTGTCTATTAATACATAGGTAAAAATTCGGGGTTTTATGGCACGCGGGTGTCCTTAATGTACCTACACCGAATAAGCTGGGGACCTGAAGTTAGGGTACTTTTTGGTATAACCCGACCTAGCCGTTGAGCAAACCCCAGTTCATTGCGGTAAAATATTGATTCTGGTGGTTAGTATATGTACCTACCATGGGGTTTTGAAACTTTTGAAAAATATTGGGAAATACGGATAAGACAGGCATTTAACTTTTTGCTTGACTTTACTCCGAGGTGCGGCCTACTCTATGTACATTATTTTCTTTATCTGCTGCTATGGCTGTGTGCCACTGTCGCATAGTTGCGAGCTAATTCTAAAGATATATGCGAATATACATACATATTTATAAATATCTGTAGTAGACATACATATATGTATGTATATTCTTATACGATATTTTTGCTGTCCATTTGGTTGGCGTTGTTTCGTGCATTTGAAATAGTTTAACACCTCTTTGTGCGACACAAATTATGTATGTACATTTCGTTACCAGTTTTTGGGCATTGAACTCATTCACTTAATACCTAACATGATCGTGCGCAACTTAGATTGAGGCTAATACTGACAGAAAACACTGTATATATGTATGTATGATCACAATTTACTGAACACGCTGTGTATACTTTTGCTTACAAGTACATAGGCACATACATAACTATGTATGTATGTCCACATGTTGAAGCCACTTACGTGAACGCAATATTTAATTACTACTCAATAATAAAAAAAACGGAGGTAAGGGTTAAAAGGAAAACAACGAAGTAGCAATAAAAATGAGCAAAAAGCAAAAATAAATTAAAAGTCGAACAGTGTACACTCTGCATTGGTACGATAAGAAGAAATTTTCCAATCATTATTCTAGAAATAACTAATAATTAGGAATTTTGTTTGTTACATTTACAAAGTATTCTTTAGATACTTTTTAAAATATAAATAAAAAAAAATGAAGTATCTTATTTTACGCCCAACAGCGATTATTTATTTTTATATATATTTTTTGTGAGTCAAAATGTGCGTAAGAAGCTACAATACTTCACTTTTCACCCTATGTCTTATGTGCCCCAAAAAATAATTGGATATAATAACACATAATTAGGAAAGAACTTGCCTTGCCTTGTGGTTATTGTTGACCATATGGAATTGCAGAAAAAAGGTGTATAATAGCATTTGTGGCTGATTAAGTCCAGTCCTTGAGTCAGTCCCGAATTCAGATCCGTGATTCAACCACTAATCATATGTCTGTGTGTGTGTGGAGTAGCTAAAATTTTGCTGTCTGGTCAGTTATCTACCTAATTGACTTTTGAATTAAAACCAATAACGACCCAAACCAACAACAGTTTTGGACATTTGTAATTAAACTTTTGATTTAGCATAGTGTGAAACTTTTTGAAGCACTATATAGATAACTAAATATTGATGATAATTTGTAAATACGCATTATGTAAACTTGCGATTGTGATTTAGCTGAATAATAATAAAATGCTTTCTTTGAACACCTTGTTTTACTTGTTTATATCTAAAAATGTTTTTGGGTCGGAGAAGCTTCCTTTTGCCTGTTACATACTTTTGCACAAAACCATTATACCCTTTTTTACCCATTTACGGTTAAGGTTAAAATTAGGTTAAGGGTATAAAAAGTTAAGTCATTCTCGATTACGAGTTTATATCCAGAACTCGGCAATATGGGCTAATCAAAAATTTTGATTAAGTTTGAACTTATTGAAGCGTAAAAGTTTTTGAAAACCATATCATTTGGGTTTTTGGCTTGGTAAATTACAGAATAGCAAAAAGTTTTCAGTAGGGAAAGTACCACTGTTTTTTGCATTCATTTTCATTTTTCATGTCGAAAGTAATAAAATATTATATTTCTTACAGCGGCACATATTTCTGTGATGGGGTAGAAGCAAATTCAAAATTAACTGGTAAGTTATAAGGAAAATTTAATACAATTTTCAAGGTCTGATTTATAAAACACCTTTGATAACTTAAAAAGGTCTCACTGTGGACAGTTGCCATGCAGTGACGATGCGCACCGAAACTTCTATATATACAGTATCTCACACCTTATTTTATCATAAACCATTTTTAAGTCCTATAAAGTTTTAATAAGAAAAAATAAAAAATGTTATTGGTTGCAAATTTTGAGTTGATTTAAAAGAAATCCAAAAACTGACAACATATTTAAAAATGAGGTCTCAGCTTATTTGATGTGGTCTTAAAAAAGTAACATATTTGGCGTATAAAAGCTTAAATAAGTATGTTAATAATTTGTGTGATATCCGTTATCCTTAACTTCCCCTAAGACATTATTCATGTTAGGTACCAGCTTCTGGGCCAATTTTGCTCCATTCATCTTGCAGAACATTTTTGAGATCCTGTTTGTTGGATTTGCTGTGCTTCCGGATGTTATTTTTCAGCAGAGCCCACAAATTCTTAATATAATTTTAATATGAAGATATGAAGTAAGATAAGAAGTAGAATAAGCATGTGGGGCAGTTCCAGATAAGCCAGGCCATATTCTTTAGGTCGTTGCTTGGTAGAACCTTAAAGTGCGTATTTTCCTTTAGTATATTGATGTACACATTATTGGCCATTATACTCTTAAAAACACAAAATTTTCGGCATTGTCTGATGACTTTCATGCCCATACCATGACACTTGCTAACCGTGCTTGTCTTTTGCATTTAAATGTGAGAGAGGTTCTGGTCATTATTGAACTTGACGCCACAGATAATACCGTCCGTGCAAGCTAGAATTGTTGAAGTTGGACTCGCAAATATATATACAAATATATGCAAATATATCTGTTTTGTTTTCCAAGTTGAACGCCATCCTTGTGCCTTTATTTTTGAGCTTATAATAGGCTTTGTCTCCAGTACTCGGGCATTGAAGTCATGGTTGCGCAGAACCATGCGCACAGTTGTTCACACTACACTCTTTTCCCATTTTTCCTGCACCTGTTGAGCCAGTTTTGAAGCCGATACTGGATGTTCTTGTATTTTCGTGTTCATCCTCCGCTCATACAATTCGGCGAAATCTTCACAGGTTCTATTTTGACCTTGTCTTCTTCCAAATTTTCGCGAACGAAGCGCTTAATGTTGAATCTACTGAGCAACAGTAGAGGTGCTCAGATTGAACATTTAAGCTATTTGGCGGTGTAAATATCCATTTTTGAAGTGTTACCGAATGAGCTTTCGCTGTTCAATGGTTGGCCGTTTGGCAATAATTTTTGTTGGTTTGTTACATGGCTATATTAAATCTCTAGGATTGATTTATTTAAACATCAAATATTCCAATTTTAGGTAAAAAATCAGGGTTTTATGACTTGCAGGTTTCCATAATGCAACCACATCAAATAAGCTGTGACTGGAAATCAGTTTTTACATAACAATTCATTGCGATCAAATATGAATTTTGGTATTAGCAGCTATAAGCTTAATCTTTCGAAATCAAAGAAAAGTGACAGTGACAAGTCAAACCTTCAACATCCCAATTTTTTGATATCAACATAATAGGTTTTTTAAAAATCAAGTAAGAAAGCTATAGACGAGTAAGCTCGACGCCCATGGCTCAAAAATATAAAAATTGACCTCATATTCAGATATGCTTTAATTTTTCTGTTACATGTACAGTGTCTCACAGCTTATATTAAACAGTATTGAGCAACAATTTAATTAGCCTGCCATAAACTAATTACACATTATTTTTCAAAAATTCCAATGACCGCAATGAACTGTGTTTTCCCCACTTGTTAGGCCGTGTTATGTTATGTAAAGTAACCAACCTAATAGGTCACAGCTTATTTAAGCAGTGGTTTTGTGGATATAAGTGCCATTTACCCCGAATAAACCAATTATTCGTAGTCAGTTTAGTTATATTTTGCATCTCTGTACATGCCAACAAGGTACCACAATATACCAAAAGAATATGTACAATATCCGACGCGATTTCTCGTATAATTGGCCACAAGCATAAACTCGGAATAGAAAAGTACTGGATTATATAGAACTGCCCCACGTACTATTTTTCACCGGCCAATATTTCAGATTTTAATGTTAGTGAAAATATGTGGGCGCTGCTGGAAAATAACATCTGGAAGCTCAACATTTCCAACAAACAGGACCTCAACAATGCTGTCATGGATGAGTGGAGAAAAACAAGGACAGAAATATGTTGAGGCTAAAGCACATTAAAATAAGTACTAACATCCTCATTTAAGTTTTTGTACGAAGAATACCGTACATTTTAAAACTGCCTTAAATAAGCTTTGTCCTAAATATTTTCAGTTTTTAGCTATTATTAAATTAACGAAATATTTAAATGTAATAGAATAAATAACAAATTGACTTTACAACATTTCAAGAAAAACTTTACACACTGTTATATATTTAATTTATTTTACTTTTAATGTGAAAAACGCGTTGATCCAAGCGACTATAAGAACTATATCCTTAAATATATAAGCTCTTTTAAACCAATCAATTTATCGATAACTGTAATTAAAATACACATGTAATTAAGAACACTTACATCTTAAATTTGATACGCTTTAAATTTTTTTTTAAAATAAGCAAGCAGGCAGATCGCGACACTGAATTCGATAGAAACTCTTCCCAAAGAGCTTGACGATGTATATATAAATCCGTCGATCCGCAAATTAATATAAATTATTATGCATATACATATAAATAATAATAAACAGATCCATACTCAGCCTTAAAATCTGCTTGCATGTTATACATGTACATAACATACATATGTACATAGAAATATATTTAAGCGTACTTGTACACTGTTCGTCAACTGGCAAACGAAATTTTTGCTTTGCCACGACGACTGTGCCTATTGTTGTCATTGTTGCCATCTTCCCTTTTAGTAGTTACTGGAATGAGCGACGCTTAAGTGGCTGGCTGGTTGCTCGTTGCGTTCACTATGTCTGTGCTGTCATCTTGTTTTCGCCAGTGTTTCCCCTTCTTACTTCTTATGGCCCGTTGTTGCGGACTCACCGTGCGCGTTTCTTTTTGTATGGGATACATCAGACCACAGCACCCGTTTCTCAGAACATGAGGAAAAAGAAAACAATTCTTTTAATACAATATACGTACGATATGTATTTCCTTTCTTATAATATCGCTTTTTGTTTTTGTCCTTACTGTGCACTGTATCTATATACATATGTATGTATGGATGTATGTATATATATTTACAGTGCATTAATTCGTTTTATTATTACTTTTCACTCTTACCCCTCCTTCTTTTCTGTTGCCTCCTGTTCCTCTCTTTTTTTTTTTGTTAGTGTTGATTGTGTGTGCAGCTCGCTTATGAATTTATGGATTATATGTGTGGTGCTTCCTTCAGTGTTTTGTTTCTTCTTTTTGTTGCAACGTCTTAAGCCCAAAAGATAGGGACGAAGTACATACGTGTGTGAGTGTATGGGCATTCAATCTGGCCCCGGCCATTCATTGCATAGAGGACAGTTGTGACTGAGTATCATCAGTAATTTCATCATCTACAAATGTATACCTGGATATGTATGTATTTTTATACCCTTAACCCATGAAATGGGTAAAAAAGGGTATAATGGTTTTGTGCAAAAGTATGTTACAGACAGAAGAAAGCATCTCCGACGCCATAAATTATTATTCTTGATCAGCATCAACAGCTGAGCCGATATAGCCATGTCCGTCTGTCTGTATGTACGAACGCGGTGATCTCAGGAAGTTCAGAAGCTAGAGTCCAGATTTTGGATATGAGCTCTCCTAATCCCTAGGCATAGAATTTTATTTCAAATTTACGATAGCTTTTTGGGTTTACGATATACACTTGTAATCGAAAAAAAGAAAATCTTGAAATTGAGGTTTGAAACTATTAACAAAACAATGAACATCTGTGAAATATTTATTAAAATCGGTTCAGGAACACCGAAAATATGAAACTGTTAAGCATTGGTACAGTGGTACACGTATGTCTATGTCTGTCAGGCCGACAGTCTATCCGTCAGTATGGTCAAGGGTTAAGGGTATCTTCTAGTCGAGTATTCAAGTACTTCTTACTTGTTTCTTGTTATATAATAGAATGATTGTAGATGTAGTATTGTCACATCATGCAATAGTGAACTTACAATAAATATGACTGCAACTATGCTTGTCCGTTGAATGTGTATTTGGAGACATTTTTATGCACCGTTAGAGCGAGTCTATTCAATCGGTGCAAATAATATTTTTCCCAAACATTTCGATACTTTTGGTTAAATCACTGATGGTGGCAAGAATCAACTTATTCTAGTTCAAAACAAAACAAAAAATCGGACAATTGCATGTCCACTACCAGTGGACAGCTTACGTAGAAACAGTTTTTTTTAAGCTGTAAATAAATAATAAAGTTCTGCTGTCTCTAACACAAGGAAAAGTAAACAAAAAACAGCTGATTCTAAAGACCTTTTGCCAAGAGAGTACGTGGGCGGTTGGAATTGGCATGTTTTTACGCACAATTTAGGGAGATGTTTTTAGTCATCTTCCCACCAAATTTGGTGAATCTAGCTCGAAAACTATGTCTCGGCTGTTAATGCTGGCCAAGAGTATATGTATACATATATACTATATAGGGTCGAAGTTTCGTTCTGCCACTTACATACATATGCACAAATCTATTATACCAATTGTTCCCCACTTCATACGTTCAGTGTAAAAAAAATATTACACTTAGGCAACTCTTCCCTAATGTAAAAGAACAGGAAAACATGCGTATGGCGTATTCCATATTTGTTCATCTGTAAATCTGTAGTAAAATATACTTTTTTTTAAATAACTGTAAACAATTATTGTGAAGCCAGTAATATAAGCAGATAGCATTAAAAGGCGGCTACGATTTCTGATCAAATCAAACTTACATACCATTGAAAGATTTTAGTCTATTCTTTGCCAAATAAGGCAATTTTATTTCGATTTTAAATATATATATAAAAATAATATATATATATATATATATATATATACATATATGTATAGCTTCATATATATACAATGTATATATACACAGGTAACGGATACGAACGGATATACATACATACCTATGTACATAAATGATTAAAAGTATGGTTAAATAACCTTGGAAGCCGTGAATACTGAGAACGTAAAAGGCCAACGCCAAAACAATGGACTCACACTTTTTGTGATGTTTCTGCTCTCCAGTAGTCCTGTACCCTTTTGTCGGTCGTACGATTCCGGTTTGGTTTTGAGGCACCATGCCGCGCTAGCTCTTCCACCCAGAATTCGGAATGATGATGACAGTACAAAATACGCCTGGTTGGATTTAATATATGTATGTATGTACATGTATGTATATACGTAGACGACAATAATTCATTAACATATTCATGCATTAAAAATAATTCGCGACAATTTTAATGAACGCAAACGCGCGGTACCTTTAAATAAATGATATTTATTGTTTTTTATTTTGTCTGAAACTGTTTTTGCGTCTTGATCACCGAGAGAGAATTGTGAAAACAGTTCATCACCGTCTTAACTATAGACGACAGTCTGCTGCTCCCCAGCTTGCCTTCCTTCGTTTCCTTTTTGTCGCATTGTCAAGGTATCGTATCGATCCATTGATCTTACCGAAATGAATGATTGTAAAGCTTTTGTTGAAAACGTAGAGGCAAAAAAAGCAAATGAGCACAACCAACACTTTCATATACAGACATATGCACATGCACATATACTTGTATAAACATACAAAAAAGTGACCACAACATCAAACACTAACAATAAGAGAAACAACAACAATGCACAAAAACAAAAAAGGAAACAATGCAAGTTCAGACTGCCGTTGCCTCGTCTTCGGCAGAAGCCAAAACGAACAGCAAGTGACACTTTTGTTTTATATTCGCAACTTTTTTATGCTGAATTTAAGAACAAAGGAAATTTCTTAGTAAAAATCTGCACACTCTTTTAGACTCTTACAGATAAGTGAGTGAGACAGTGTATTATAAGTGGAAGGTAGTACTGAGTTTCAATGATTGTAAGGATATTTATGTGTACATTTATACGAATAGGTATGTATGTACATAAAAATACACAACTGTTTTCCATGCATTAGTCCTGCAACATGAAAAGATGAATAATGATTTATAATTTTATATAATCCTTATTTAAAAGCTGGTATAATTGGTAAACAGTGAAATATGTTTAGCCGTACACTCGCTTATTATACTCTGTAACCATGAAATGATTGAAAAGAATAAAATTATATTTTTAAAAATGTATGTATGGACATATATTAGAGGCAAATGGAACAATGGAATCAAGTAAGAGCGCTGTAATCGAGTAAGACTCTTAGCCCTTGACCTAACACATATGGTCATACGTGCACTACTGCACCAAAACTTGTTGATTTGAGAGAGAGATAGTACGTATCCAAAATCTGGAGTCCCTAGCTCTTATAGTTTCTGATTTCGATGCGATCATACATACATATAGACGGACATGGCTATATCGACTTTGCTGGGTCGGTATTATGTCCATCAATTCTCTCCCAAGTTTAAATATTTTGGGTAAAAATAGGTCAATAATTTGTAGTCAGTTTAGTATTTTTCTGCATCTTGGGTGCAACAAGGATTATGGTCAAACTGTCTACCATTGATCATCCTGGAACACCTTACAATGGTTATTTACACTATTCCGCTCAAATGATCAATCTAGGTTAATCAACTATGATTCGGCGCTTCGTTCGCAAAAATCGAATAGTGAACAAGGGAGGAATGGCAGCAAATACAATTTCCATCAAACATGAAGAGCGGCGGATCATCATAAATATATGATAATCCTAAGCTATTGCCTATAATATAATTGACTCAACAGGTGCGAGATTAAACGGGGAATAATTGCAGCTAGTTCTAGTTTCTATGATTAGTAATTGGAACAAAATTAATGAATAGCTGCGCTTTAACAGCGCGAGAAAAATTCTCTGAATACAAATTTAATTGTCCCATTTTTTATGGTAAAGATTAAAATTGGTTGCTTTCGTAAATTTACTAAAATTAATTAATTGTATTTACATTTTCTGTTGCACTTTGCATTATAATAATCAGCTGATCAATGTTACCACATTGAAAATACATATATGCGTAAAAGCATAGCAAAATTGCCACCTACTGAAAAATATATACATATTTTACAAACACAATAATAAATAAGTTACCAGCTGGAAAAGTATGGTTAAACAGCTACCTTTTTTACCACCTCACTTTGAGCACTGCAAGTGTATCTTGTATAGTAAATGCAAGGAAAAAAATTTCATCACATCACAGTATCTACTCTCAGAAAACGAAAAGTTCACTGCCTTTTTGACTGCGTAATAAACAAAACAAAGGGCAAGTCAAGGTTCTTCTTGCATCAAATCTTCTTCTTCTACAACCATAGCCCCTTTGAGCTTTTGTAGTAAATCTGAATCTGCAGAAAGAGTGGGCATTTGCGATTTTTGCCTATACATGTTCAACATATGTATGTATGTATGTATGTACGCATACTTGCATACAGTATGTCTTTAGGCTGCACGTGCCTTGTTGCCGGTATGTCTTTATTTGTGTGTGGAGTCGTTATCTGTTTTCATATTCCTTAACTGGTTTATATATTCAGTTCGCCTTATGCTTATATGCAGTCAGTACACCCACACACGAAATTCCGTGATATATCAACCACCACCATCGAGTGGCATGCGGCGAGCCGACAGGCCGGCTATCACGATGCCTTTGCTGCTTATGGCTCTGGTGTTGATCTCGGATTGGGATTCTTCGGGCTGGTCCCGCCATCGTCTCTTGCCTGTCTTTTGGTTTTTTCGTTGTGGTGATGATGATGGTATGCAAAAAACCTCCAACACACACTCTTCGGATCTGAAGTCAATGGGTTGTTGTGTGATCTTGCGAGTCTTTTCATTACAGCTTGCGGTCCTCATAACTTTTGCTCCTTCTCTTATAAATTTTGACGCCAACGTTGGTCGCAACGCACTGCTCATAATTGCTTCTTAAAATCCTTTTCAAAATTCAGATGTACATATTTCCATTTGATAGCAAAGTTAATTGTAATTAGCCAAATTATAATTTTGAATAGTTTTTTTGTGTACATATATGTTTATATCTGAGATATGCTTTGGATTCAACACGCACAAAACTTGAACAAACTGGGTTCTAAACTAGACATTAGCTGCAGTTATTTTTGTAATGAAACCTAATTAAAATCGTTCAAAACAAAAAACATCAATTAAAACTATTAGCCTTGAATACATCATGTACCAGTAATAAAAAATTTTTGTCATACTAGTGTCTTCATTTTTCACTAATAAAGAGCTTATGAGGTAGTTGGGCATTGAAGTCATGGTTCCGTAGAACCCAGCCCATCATTCTCCGCTCATCCTGTATATCTAATGTATCCAAATCTAATAATAAACTTTGACCTGAAATTCCGGTACTTTTTTGTATAACCCGAATTAACGGGTGGGGAAATCCCAATTATTTTGCAGTCAAGTATTCTTTTGGTGGTTTATATATGTACCGACCATGGAGCTTTGGATTTTTGAAAAATAATTTGTAATTAGTTTATGGCGTTCAATTAAAATTGTTGCTTGAATCTGCATTAAATAAGGTATTATTGGACGTAGATGTACTAACGGTCTGTACATTCAAGTGGCCCAAAGATACCAAGCACCGGTTTGCTAACGCGCGGACCCTAGCACAAAGCCCGTCCGACCGAGGGCCGCAGCGTGCGGTTACGAAAATCGCAAACAAGTAGACAAGTGACACAAGACTAGATTTTTAAGAGAGCAAATAGGAATGGCATTATGTATTAAATAGGAAAGATCGTTATATGTATCACATAAGATCCGAAAGGGGTAATGGATAGCATAGTAAGTGTAACAAGGATGAAGAGCTATAGGTACAAAAAGTCTAGAATTTCTAATAGGAACTGCAAAGTTAATTTGGTTGATTAGTAATGAAGAATCAATTTTACCATTTATTAATTTATGGAAAAAGATTATTGCTAGCATTGTTCTACGGTTAGAAAGAGAGGGAAGATTTATTAGTAAAAGTCTACTATGATAAGGAGGCAAGTTAATAGAATTATCCCAATTAAATAAACTATTAGTATAAGTAGTACTATAGTAGTATTATACTAGTATTCTATTGATGAAACTGGGAATATTTACTAACGACAGAGTGTGTTCAGGTGGCTTGTTGACGCGTGGAACGAAGAATTAGCGATCGGTCACCTGACCAGCCAAGGGCTCGACGCTTAATGTGTGTTTACGCAATCGGGAACTATATTTTTAAGATATCAAGTAGGAGTAGCCCTTAATAGTAAGCGGGAAATCTTGTTATAGCTACCCAAAAAGGGTTATGGATATCATAGTTAGTATAACAAGATTGAAGAGAGATTGAAATAGTTGGAATATTTTTAGTATTTCTGATCAGTCACTTCAGAAAAGTCACTTAGCACAGTTTTAAGATCAGAAAGAAAAGTAATATTTATGAAATTTATCGGCTCAGCTTAAAAACAACTCCCGGAAGAACATAAGTTAAGCAAAATAAGCTCACAAACTAACCGGAAGCTGGTATCTTCTATAAACAATATGATAAGTAGTTAAGGCTTAGGATTTCAAAATATTATTATTATTATTATTGGACGTAGATGTACTAACGGACAGTACATTCAAGTGGCCCAACGATACCAAGCACCGGCTTGTTAACTCGCGGACCCTAGCACAAAGCAACCCACCTCCCGCCCGTCCGACCGAGGAGCGCACCGCGTAGCGTGCCGTTACGAAGATCGCAAACAAGTAGAAAAATGAGACAAGACTAGTTTTTTTTATAGAGCAAATAGAAATAGCACTATGTATTAAATGGGAGAGATCATTATATGTATCACATAAGATTCGAAAGGGGTTATGGATATTATAGTTAGAGTAACAGGGTGGAAGTGCTAAAGGTACAAAATTTCTAGTATATCTAATTGGAACTGCAAAGTTAATTTGGTTGTTTTATATTGAAGAATCTATTTCACCATTTATTAAGTTTGGAGAAAGGTTATTGCTAGCATTGTTCTACGGTTAGAAAGTGCAGGAGATTTATTAGTAAAAGTCTACTGTGATAGGAAGGTAAGTTAATAGAATAATTTCTTTTATTTTAATTTAAAAAAAAATATTTTAAATATATTTTTAGTGAATTTATCACATTTTACTAAAACATAATTTTTTTTATTTGTAATACATAAAATAAATTTTCATTAAAATTTTTTTTGTTTATTTCCTAGCTTAATTACTTTTTTTGACACCCTCCAAAATACTCTGTGACTCACTGTTTATACAGTTTGTCAAGAATCTCTTTACATGCAGTGATAATTTTTGATATTTTCACTTCAGAGATATACGGTCACACTGGCTGTTATATTATTACCTTTATTTTTATTTTTTATAAGTTATTCAGGTAATTATCTCTTAAACCCATAGATCTTAAAAAACATAAACATTAACAAATAAACATTAAAAATACTAACAAAGGCTCAAAATTCAACCGAAATACAAGTGTTTACACACTTTATTTTTTGGTTTGTTTTCGTTGTAAATGGCATATTTACAGTTACTTCTTTAAAAAATAAAAACGTCCAGTTCATGGTGATGCAATATTCTAAGAAATTTCATATTTGGAATATAGAATTTATATATAATCGGGACAGTTTTAGACGGTTTTAAAATGCCAGGCAAGCGGTTATGGTTCGAAATGAACCAGTTGGTTTATTTGCAGAAATGTTTGTAATTAACAGGAAAACTGTATACAACGTTTTAAACCGCGATAAAAAAAAGGGAAGGATGGAGGCGAAGCCTTCAACTGGTCGACCGCGCGTAAAAACTCCAAGGGCAGAGCGAATTATGGTCAGAAAGATTAACCAAAATCCAACTATTTCGACCAGAACGCTTGCCAATGAGATGAATCACTATATGTCGCGAAACTGTCAGAAAAGCCATTAAAAGAACCGACTTTTCATCTCGAGCTGCTCGGAAAAAACCATTGTTGTCGGCGGAACATGTTAGAAGACGTTTAACTTGTGCCAGGATCCACGTGGGACAGCCAGATTCATATTGGGACGACGTGGTTTTATTAGGACAATGATCCCCAGCACAAAGCAAACATGGTCAGGTGCTGGCTGCTTTATAACTGTAAAAAGGTGTTTGATACACCTTCCCAAAGCCCAGACCTCAACCCAATTGAAAATCTGTGGGCCTATCTGAAAAAACGTACTGCCAAGCGCCATCCGAAAAATAGGAATTATCTCAAGGCAATAATCTTGGAAGAATGGCAAAATTTTTCATTGGAATTCGTCCAAAATCTAATAAAATCGATGAAAAGGCGATTGGCAGCGGTTATGAAAGCGAACGGTGGACATACAAAATATTAATTATAGTTTAAAATCAAAAACTGATAGAAAGATTAACATTGCGGAATCACTTTATGGGCAGTTGAATTTTGTGCCTTGTTTAAAGAGATAATTAACTGAATAACTTATAAAAAATAAACAAAAAGTTAAAAACAACAACCAGTGTGACCCTATATCTCTAAAGTGAAAATATCAAAATTGTTCACTATGGGGAAACAGTTACTGGGCAAACTGTATATGTATATGTATACATATAGCTACAATTATAAACCATTTGAATGCAAATTGCAGTTACATTGAGTGCACACACGACACATATACTTACAAATATTCACATGCATTTCGCCTCAACATATGTATGTTAGGCTTCTACGAAAATAACAATATAACAACAACAAAGGTGGATGCACTGCACATACACACAAATACACCATATTTAAATTGTCATCATGCCACAGTTGTTATTAAATAGCTATAAAGCACTTTTGAAAACGCATTTCAGGTAATTGCTAAGTAATTACCTTTTTTACATTACATTGTTAGAATTCTTACCGGTTGTCATCGCTGATGATGTGACTAGAACTTTTCAACATTTAAATAACCTGATGTCTGGTTTGAATTTATCAAGAAATTACAAAATAATACAAAACGTACAACGCGCCTGGTGTCTATTATTAAATTTGGCCGAACCTAATAAAATATATGGATAAATTCATGACATTGAACTGAAAAATCATACACATTACGAGTTGTAAAAATGTCAAATTAGACGAACTTTCAAAATAAATGTTGCCCAATAAAGTAGCTTCTGATTGGCCCTATAATTGGTCAGATATTGAGAGGAATAGGAACTGTTCGAGATTTTTGAAAAAAAAACATCTCCGACCCCATATAGAATATATATTCTTGATCAGAATCAACAGCCGAGTCGGTATAGCCATATCTTTTCGTTCGTCCGTCTGTCCTATTTAGAAACGCATTGATCTCAGAAACTATCAGAGCTAGAGATTTCAGATTTTGAATATGAGCTCTTCTAATCCGTAGGCAGTACAAGTTTGTTTTAAAATTTCGATAACTTTTCGGTCTAACGATATACACATGAAATCGATATCAATAAAATCTTGAATTTCGAAAATTAAAAATTAGGAATTGAAAATATTTATAAAATATTGTGAATCTGTCATATTTTTATTAATATCGGTTGAGAAACCCTGGATGTATGATAAGCAATTAAAGCTTCATTTTCTGTCTGTCCGACCGTCTGTATGCTCAATGGTTAAGGGTACCTTCTAGTCGAGCTCACTCGACTTGAGTCTTCTTTGTGTTTTTAAATTAAGAAAAGTGGATGTTTTGTCAAAATCCTGATCTGGACTAAAATGCACCAATGCACAAAGAATTATTATTGGACGTAGATGTACTAACGAACAGTACATTCAAGTGGCCCAACGATACCAAGCTTGTTAACGCGCGGACCCTAGCACAAAGCAACCCACCTCCCGTCCGTTCAAGCGAGGGTCGCAAATTTCTATTATATCTAATAGGAACTGCAAATTTAATTTGGTTGATTAATATTGAAGAAATTAATTAGTTAATAACAACACATCAGTAATGATATTACCAAAATAAGAACAGATTTGATTAGTTTAATTTGATAACCTGTTAATCAAAATATGCAATACCCATTTTTGGTTTCGATAGCCTTTTCGGTGCAACTGACCATTGCAAGCTGAGTCAACGGATGTGTGGGTGCAGTTTTTGAGCTATCGGTCAAGATTGGTCAAGATCATTTTATATCAACAAGATGCTTCACTATATATAATATAGCTTGAAGATCTGCGAGCAGTGCTTAGCTTTATCATTGCTAGAGATGGTAAGACCACCCATATTTTGGTTTGCATAATTTTATTGACAGCTTGTATTCAATCAGAAACTGACTAATAATTAATAATTTACTTAAGTTGTATCTTTTTTTAGCACTCCAATAATGCTAACGACGGCTCTCCAATGTCCAGCTCTGATGTTGAAACTTTCAATGGCAAAATAGTTTACAATCTTGACGGTAGTGCGTTTATAATCGATGTAGGCAATGCGACTGCTGCTTCTGGCATAAACTTAAGTTCCAGCGGTGCCATAACCTCACCATTAACAACTGCACAAACATCATTTTCGTCTACACACTCAACAGCTTGTGATAAAGTAACTGAAACCGAAAAGAGGGAACAGAAAAAACGAATCAAGTCGGACGGTTCGCCGAGTATTTCCGAAGATAACCAGCTGAGCCCAAAGATACACTCGTTTCGTGTGGTATCAGCCCAAGATGCCAGCACACATTGTCAAAACGACCCAACAAATGCATTTCAAACACATAAACCTATATTGATGTGCTTCATGTGCAAATTGTCCTTTGGTACAGTCAACTCGTTTAGCTTGCATGCGAACACGGAGCATAGGCTTAACCTGCAGGAGCTCGAACAGCAGTTGTTGAATCGTGAATATTCAAGTGCTATTATTCAGCGTAATATGGATGAGAAACCGCAGATATCGTTTCTACAACCCATTGATGTCAATGCTATTGATACGACCGCAGAACCTTCTACCCGCAACACCCAATTGGAATCCATTGCACATAGTAACAGTACCAGTACCGTTGAAAACCGGATCGAGTGCAGCGATGGTGATGGCGATGAAGAATGTGTTGAGATAGCTATGGCGGACACACCGACATCGTCATCATTTTTGAAAGTAGTAGCACCAAAAATAACTGTGAAACTTGGTTCCTTAAACTCAAAAACAGCAACAGCAAAGACTAATACTAACCCATTAAAAGCATCAGCATCATCGTCGGCATCATCATCAATATCATGCATCTCACCCGCGTCGGCAACAGCATCAACGCCAATACAATCACCGTTACCGGCACCAGCAGACGCTTCCGAGGCCATTGCAGCCACACCTAGTGTAGGCAGTCAAGAGGACGGTATAACTACGGCTGATCTAAGGGCTAGTACTGATAATTTAAGTAGCGATAAGTTAAATAAACTCAGTCATAAGCCAGACTCGATAGTCGGCACCAATCACGACACAACAACATCTACATCGGGTTCTGATACTCCTCCACCACCACCTCAACATACTACTGTAGAATTGGATGCAGCACCGACAACAGCTAACGATATTTTGCAACACCACCTTCTGTCACTCCAGCAGCAGCATCAAATAACTACAAGCACTGGAGGAGACATTTTCCCACCGATACCTGCCCAGGCTCAAATACAACTTAGTTCCTTTCAAGCATCTATTGCAGCATTGGCAAATGAACAAAATGCAAGGGGTGTTAAACTCCTAACAGAATTTCTGCAACAGCAAATACATCAGAAGCAACAGCAGCAGCACCAACAACAACAGAAGCTTCTAATATATCCTAGCAAATGCTTGGAACATCCAGATTTCAAAGGAGTTGACTGCAAAACATGCGAATTGATTGAGATTCAACATCGAACCAAGTCACCTACCACTAATCCACAATCTTTTTCCCAGCAGTCTCAGCGATCTCCAAATGCCAGCAGTGGCCAGCAGTTGTCTACGTCCATGCCAATCTCGCCCAGTGCATCAGTTGGCAATATTGGAAATGCACCTGCATCAAGCTTTACAATTGGCGCCTGTTCCGATCACATTAATGGCCGACCTCAAGGCGTTGATTGCACTCGGTAAGTAAAATCTATTTTGTGCAAGTAGTGGATCTTAGTCTGTCCCAGACTATAAAAAACCCATTTCATGGGTTAAGACTATAAAAAATGTCTTACGAGAACTTTGAATAATATTATGTAATTTTAGCACATATGAATGCACTATGCATAATTTTGCGGTTTTAACTTATAAATTGGTTGTTTTTTTTGTGAGAAATGTCACTATTCAAGTAAATGACTCCTAATGTAGTCTGACATGATTTTTTCTTGAAAATCCCGAAATCCCTTTACAATGGGCTTGCGTATAAATAAGGATACAACGATATTAAAGTAAAACCCTCCTCCGTATTTTTTTTGTAATCAGTTATACACTTTTTTATACAATTTGTATTAAACCAAAAAATTTCCACATATATATATATATATTTTGTTAGACAATTAAAGATGTATGTATATTAAAGAGAATGGTGCATATAAAAGAACTGCAGCTGAATTATATTATTCAAGAGTATTATTACCAATTTAAGCGTGAGAAAGCAAGTGCTGCCGGCGCTTCATTTGCCATTCGTTTAAGGGTGTTTTTTTTATTTCTAGGCCCTGTCTCGAATCTTTCCAGCATGTTTTTATGATGGGGTTTAACTACGTGCTGACAGGCGCAAAAGGGTTTCGCTCAGCATTTGTATGTATAATAGCGTGGTTATTAGTGCTGTTTGAACTTTGACAGGGCAAAAGGGGCTTATCGACATCGGTGTACGGCCACTATATACAATAACTCATTAGTCTAATTTCGGGCAGGACGTCTGTGCATTACGTCCCTAGCCGCTGGCAATGCTGGTTGTTCATTTAAACGCAAATGAACCCAGGGACCTGATAATTTAAATTTTGTGGGATCACATTGATTGCATCAGTGAGAAACAAAGCGAATAAGAATAAATCTCTCACATATACATTAATATCATTATCACAAACAATACATTCGAGTGACACAATGTTAATAACCTACAGTTCTATTGACTAGACCAAACATTGTGTTTCGACTAGGCCAAGCTGGGGCGAGCAGTCTAGTGTTATGCCATTTCAATGTTTTTATTCTATTTCATTTTACATATGATGTCATGAAAGAAGTGGACGTTTCGTCGGCCTCTGTAGCCAACTAGTCAAACAAAAACAGACAACATGCGAAAATTATTAGACTCAAATATTTGTATATTTAATTTTCTTTTAAACATTTTGAATATCGTAAAACCAAATATGGAATTCTTGATTCATTCATCAACTAGTATTGCTAGATAAATAATTATTTTAAATTGAATGAAAAACAAAAATAAGACTTACCGGAGACGAAATATGAGGGTCTGCGACGTGATTTTAACTTGACTCTTGTTTACAAAAGCCTTAGTCATAGCACCGTTATAAAACATTAATCGTGTGCAGTAAGTAATATGGTAAAGCAGATACTCCGAGTCCTATGCTCCCGTATCTTTATAATATATAACGGTTTTGTGCAAAAGTATATAACAGACAGAATGAGGGTTCTCCGACCTCATAAAGTATATATATTCTTGATTAGCATCAACAGCCGAGTCGATATAGCCATGTCTGTTTGTCCGTCCGCCTGTTTGTATCCTTCCCTATAATAGTTTCCCCTTATCTCAGAGAACATTATTCAGTCTTTGGACAAATCTTAAATTTATATATTTTGTGCGGTAGGAAATGCTTCCGTCCTAAGGTTACCCCTTAAAATTAAAGAAGGTTTGTTGTGATCAAACGGAATGTTAAAAATTTTTACTTACTATACCTGATATAAAGACAAATAAATCAAAATTATTTGCGAAGGTTTTTAAACCTCTCCTCTCATAATCAACCTTATATATGAATTGCATAACTTATTAAATGATGAAACTTTTCGATTGAGTTTAATGTTGTTTGATGTTGATGCCTCCATAAATATGACTACAATGCTCTGGTATAAAATAAGATTTTTTAACTGAACTTATTTTAAACCTCTTTTATTATTATTTGGGATAATAACGTGTTTTTGTAAAGAAGATGTGACGGTGGGTTGGCAAGGGAGAAGGCAGCTTAACTAGTATAAATTAAACCAATTGCGCTGATTTCACTTCATAAATTCTATTATATTCAGATTCATAGTCTGCTTCAATTGGCGCAATTTACGACTGGGTGATTGGGCACCATGGGATCATAAAGTTCCATCAACACTTTGTAGGGTGTCGGTCCCAGTGTCTGCCGCTATTGTACAAAATAATTTGTGTGTTCACAATACAATACTGTTATGGCTCGAATTCATATAGTAATTATGTTAAGCATATAAAGGCGCAAGCGGTATGTACCGAATTTTATTCAATGCTGAGATTGAAGCCCCTATAATTTTAATTAAATGCATTTCTGTCATCAGCGAACAGTATCTTTTTATATACATTTAAATAATTTTACAATATTTTTTAAGGAGATTTAATTATCAAAATTATTGCGATATATATCATATTATATATTTTATTTTCATCTATGTAATCTTGCAGTTGCGAAATGCTATTAAGTTCGGCTCGGCTTAACAGTGGCGTTCAGATGTCCACACGTAACTCATGCAAAACACTTAAATGTCCGCAATGTAATTGGCATTACAAATATCAGGAAACATTGGAAATTCACATGCGTGAAAAACATCCGGACGGAGAAAGCGCCTGTGGATATTGTTTAGCAGGTAACATTGTGAAATACCCACTTAATCGATTTGATCCTTCTACGAAGGTTTTTATAAGATCTGTTTTGTGCTTAGATTTGGTAAATATAGTTTAAAAACTGGGAAGATAAGAGTTTCTCTATTGTAAAAAGCTGGCGGTCGTGGCATCCAAAATGTTTTTATGTCGATGTTTGGCTCCAAAAGTTCCTAGCTAAATACAATTTTGTGACTTGTTTCTTGTTTCTATAAACCGATGGGTTAGCGGTGGTCGTGGTATCAAATTTTTTAATGTGATTTTTTGGGGGAAGCTGTCAATTATATTCTTACCAAATTTGACTAGCTGTAAAAAATATGTGTAGAAAACATGTGTCCCGCACTTTAAAACGGGGAATCCCTAACCACAGTTTTTGAGTTAGAGCGGTGGCAAGTTAGCTACTTATTTTTCCCAAAACTCTTCTCAAATTAACTAAAACATTTGCAACGAAACACTGTTAAAATCAGAAAATATTAATACCGTTTTCTTTCTTATTTCCGCAAAAATCGACATTTATTCACCAACTCTAGGACAACAGCATCCACGGTTAGCACGTGGAGAGTCATACTCCTGCGGGTACAAGCCATACCGTTGCGAAATATGCAATTACTCAACGACTACGAAAGGCAATCTCTCCATACACATGCAATCGGATAAGCACTTAAACAACATGCAAGAGCTGAACAGTTCACAGAACATTGTGGCTGTTGCAGCAGCAGCAGCAGCAAGCGCCAAACTGATTCTTCCCAGTCCGTCCCCTCAAGGATCTAGCAGCAGTGGGCCTGGTATAGCCATCGCATCTGCATCCGGATCGCAACAGCAGGGCGGCGCTAGCGCTATAAGCAGCGCCACCAGTAATGCGTCTAGTACAGTCGGCGGATCAACAGTATCATCGGCATCCATCAAACCGAAGCCATCGTTTCGTTGCGATATTTGTAGCTATGAAACATCTGTGGCGCGCAACCTACGGATTCACATGACCAGTGAGAAGCACACACACAACATGGCTGTGCTACAGAACAACATCAAGCATATACAAGCATTCAACTTTTTGCAACAGCAACAGCAACCCGGGGTCGGAGCTACAGCCGGAGTTGGAGGTAGCAATCTCAACACCTTTCTGCCAGTACCAGAAGTTGCTTTAGCCGACTTAGCCTATAACCAGGCACTCATGATTCAGCTTATACAACAAAACGCTGCCAGCGCTCAGCATCAACAGCAACAACAGGCGACTTCTAGTTCCAAATTGTCGCCAACGTCGCCTTCGCCAGTAAACACGCCCGACCAGTTGCATGCATCGTTTTCATTTTCACCAAAACTGCTAAAACTTCCACAAGCTGTAGGTATGGGCATGGGAATGGGAATGAGCGAGTCAACGATGGCATCAGGAGCGGTTGAGCCACAGGACTCTTATCCGGATAGCTTGCCGGAATTGTGGCCAACTGCACTGTACAGCTGCCTGATTTGCGATTGCTTTAGCACAAGTAATATGGACGAACTTAATCAGCATTTGCTAATGGATCGCTCCAGGCAATCATCGAGCGCATCCACCGACATTATGGTTATACATAACAATAACTATATATGCCGCCTGTGCAACTATAAGACGAATTTAAAAGCTAACTTTCAGCTACATAGCAAAACGGACAAACATTTGCAAAAGCTCAATTTTATTAATCATATTCGTGAAGGCGGCACGCGCAATGAGTACAAGCTACAGTATCAACCGCAGCTTGCCACTAATGTGGTGCAGCTTAAATGCAACTGCTGTAACTTTCACACAAACTCAATTCAGAAACTAGCGCTACACACTCAACAAATGCGACACGACACAATGCGTATGATTTTTCAGCACTTGACCCTAATAATCCAACAAAGTTCGGAGAGACAGTCTCCATTATTGGTTAATGATCAAAACCACCAAAAGCAATCCCAAACTTTAACAAAAAAGGCGCTTTGTTGCCAGCTTTGCAATTTTGTTGCGAAAAATCTATACGAAATGGTTCAGCATGTGAAAGGATTAAGACATTTACAGATTGAACAGTTTGTATGCTTGCAACGCCGTAGTGAAAATTTAGAAATGCTGGGACTTAACGAAGTATTTAAAGTGACTGAACAACCACCACGCAGCACTGAAGGTATGTAGTATATCCATCTACTGTATAACGGTTCATAACTCAATTTACTTTCAAATTAAGTGATACTGAAAGATTAACCCGATAATCAAAAATACGAATTATTACTGGCGAGTCGAAATAAATCATTATTGCCTATTATACGCAGATATTAGCAAAATGTTACTAGCTATCTTTGCAGCAAATTTGGTAACTAGCTCAAAAATTTTAATGTGGCAAGGGTGGATGTAGATCATAGGGGGAAGTTAATTCCTATCTTGCAACCAAATTTAAAAGATATGGAAATATCCGTTTTTAAACCCTTAACCCATGATATGGGTAAAAAGGTTAAAGGTTTTGTGCAAAGAATGTAAATGGAAGCATCTCTGATCCAATAAATTATCTAAATATATTCTTGATCAGCGTCAACACCTGAGTACTCTCGGTACGACTCGGCTGTTGATGCTGATCAAGAATATATATACTTTATGTGGTTGGAGAAGCTTCCTTCTCCCTGTTACATACTTTTGCACAAAACCATTATCCCTTTTTTTACCCATTTCATGGGTTAAGGGTATAAAAATTTACAATTTCAAAAATCTGAAAATGGGGATTGAAACTATTAACAAAACAATGAAAATCTGTAAAATTTTAATCAAAATCAGTTAAGAAACACCGGAGATATGAAGCTATTAAGCATTGGTACAGTGGTACACGTACATATGTGTATGTCTCTCAGCTCGACCGTCTGCTCGTCTGTATGATCAAGGATTAAGGGTATATTCTAGTCGAGCTTACTCGACTAGAGCCTTCTTACTTGTTATGTATGAACGTGTCGATCTCAGAAACTAAAAAAACTAAAGACTTGTGATAACTTTTCCGTTTACGATATACATATGGACGGACGGACATTGCCTTAAGCCTTACCTTTTGTATCAAAACATAAAATTGCAATAATAATTTATTTTTACTGTCAAAATAATAAATAATTTTATCTGTCTATTATTTACCTCAATATTAGTACAAAAATAAATTTAAAACGTAATATATGTTAACAAAACAATTTAATAAGTTGTCAACGCTTTAAAACTGCTTCCAAAAAAAATAAAAAAAATATGATCAAAGTGTATATTATGTCTTCTAATTATGAGAATTAAACTGCAATAAAAAGGAAACTTTGACCAAAGTTCCAGCTCGATAGCTTATTTTGAGCAGTCTCAAGTAAAAAATTTGATGTGCTATAACGTTTAAACAAAGATATTTTAATTTGTTTTAAAATATTAACTATTAACTTAAAATTAGTAAAAAACGGAAAACATATCTAAAATACAGGTCAGGTTTTAAACAGTCTTAAAAACGTAACAAATTTGGCGTATAAAACCATAAATAAGGATGTTTAGTATGATATATTTGTAGCCTAAATCACTATCCTTTACATATTATTCATGGAAGTTACCAACTTCTGTGTTGGTTCTGGACTGATTTTGCTCCACTCATCCAGTAGAGCATTTTTCAGAATCCTGTTTGGATGTTATTTTTCAGCAGATCGCACAAATTCTTAATAACATTTAAGCTTGGAGACTGGGTCGTAGCAATTCCAGATAATCCAGGACTGCACTATTTCCGACTTATGTTTGTGGTCATTCTGTTGGTAGATTACCAATTTCTCGGCTCTTTGGAATAAATTTCCCTTTCGGATATTGAGGTACATATTACTATTGTCCATTGTACTCTCAAAAAATACGAAGTTCCGGGAACCGGCTGACGACTTACATGCCCATACCATGACACATACTCCACTTTGCTTGACTGTTGCATTTAAGTGTTTGGGATTCAGCTCAGTATTGGACTGACGCCACATATAAAACCGTCCGTTCGAGCCATAAAAGTTGAATTTTGACTGTTCTGTAATAAGTAATGTGTTTTAGGACTCCAAATGCGTATCCAAGTAGGTTTTGGCGATCGTCATCATAGTGCTTATATTTTTTTTACTTATAAAGGTCTTTTTCGTGGTACTCGGACTTGGAAGTCATGCCTTCGCAGAGCCCGGCGCATCATAACTGTTAAAAGTAAGCCTTGACCTAAAATTATGGTATTTTTTTACATAACCCACCCTAGCAAGTGGGGAACCCCAGTTTATTGCGGTCAAATATTGATTTTAGTGGTTATTATATGTACCTAATTTACCTTTGGCAGCCATTTTAAATTGTTGCTAGCCACCGCTTAAAATAAGGTCTGTCTCACTGTATATTTTATGGCGTCGGATATGACAGTCGATGTAGCATAGCAAAATCACGATTTCGGAGATTTCCGTAGTCGGTTGCGGCTTTACTGAAGAATTTTTTTTATTAATCTTTGCAAATGCTTAAACCAGCAAATAAAATAAAATTTATATGCATGTAATGTACAAATGTATTCCAGGCAATTTTAATGCATTTAATCTCATACTTGCGCATATACAAATAGTCGCCCAGTCTTCACGCTGAAAGTTAAGGACTTGGCATTGTACATATAACACTGAGTGTTTGTAACTCATCATTATCTGCTGATTTTAGTTCAATTTTTTTTTTGCGCCGTTCTTCGATTTTCATCATCCATTGTCCTCTCCTGGCCATCAAACCCAAACTTAAACTCATCCTCTTCGTCGTTCGGTCGTATACGTACGAAAATTCTTCACTGCGGTACCTTTGCGTTGCCCTTGTTGCGATTTATATGCGCTGTGAGATTTATACGCTGACGTTGACCCTTGAGGAAATTATTACAAATTACTTAAGAATGCAAAAACGATTATATGTATCCATCGAATTTGCAATTAGTGACGTGCACACTTTGCTCCACACCATCCCCAACCTCAGTTCAAGTTAAGGTCCATACGACCACGGTTTTGATATACCAAGGCAACCGATACATACATAGCCACAGTGTGATATTCTCATATCAGATTCGGCTTTAAGCGTTGCCTGAACCGCAGGCATCGCACCTTACCACAGAGTAGTATCTCAGAACCCAACTCAGAGACACAACACAACACAACAAAACAAAACAGCCGCGGCACGGCACCACACCGCGATGTTGCCATACATATACAGACGAAAGGCAATGTTGCAAATCTGGATCTGGAAATGCACTCGATGACACCCACCTCAGCTACAGGGTATATATAGTTGTACAGATAATTGCATACGCTGCTCTTCTACCAGCGTGTTGTGTAAGCTTACAAGCCTATATGCAAAATTGAAAATGATGCAAAACGCGCAGTACTTCCTTTTATCGGAGTGTAAGTATTTTTATACATTCAAGTAGAAGATGAATGCATTCGAGAGTGGGGGTGAATTCATGTTAATTCCAAGCACAGTCCTCTAAATAACTTAAAATTGTATTGAATTTAGTTTCTTACAAAATTGATCATTGGAAAATGTATGTTAGTAAACATGGTATTTAAATTAAAATGTTTAAAAATTTTAAATTACATTTCAATTTTACTTATTCAATTGTAACAAGCATTCCAAAGCACGTAAAGCAAGCAAATATACTTACAAAACAATCGATTCAGGGCACGAGGATTTTCACCTTAAAATGTTCGATTTAACACAATACAATATTTTTCTAATGTGCTCTCGTGCCCTGAAACGATATAAGTAGATCTGATTGCTTTACATATATGAAATTCAGAATGTTACAATTGCAAAAGCAATATTTAAATGTAATTTGAAATTTTATATACAAATGTATGTATATGATTGATCAAATAAGAAGCTTGTGTGGCTTGCGTCTTAACTGCTGGCTAATGCTTAATCCTGGCAAGTATAGTCCTCGTTGCCGTTGAGTCATACTATGGTAGCCAGATTATTTTCATTCTTGACCTAAGCTGTCAATGCTCTGTCAATTTATTTTTTTTACAGCCCATTTAAGTTTGTCTTTTATTCTAATATTGGTCGACAATGCAATAATATTTAAAATAATTTTAACTTACATTCGTAATAGAAATATAAAAAATATATGTTCATAAAGGGTATTGTTTAGTCTAGACGGACATTATTCGATTAAATTGTTATTACTTTGTTTGGTATGGTGTTAGTGTTGGCGGTAGTGGCCAGCATGGCTTTGGTCATGATAAAGTTGGTAACAGCTGCGCATGATTATTGCAACAAACAAAAGGAACAAAGGAACAACAACTTCTGAAGCAGAAGAGCACAAGAAATATCCATTCATATAGTATCAGTTGGGTTAGTTTCCGTTCGCATTCTCTCTCTCTCTCTCTCTCTTTCATTCTCTTTCTCTCTCTTTCTCTCTCTCTCTCTTACACTCACATGCATTCTCAATTTGGCTTTTGGCTAAGTGAGTTCATTTTCATCCTCTAACTTCATGATACATACACACACAACGCCGTGACCGAGACTATGGTCTTCATTTTTTGTCGGTTTTTTTAATTCGATGCAATCATGCTGTATGGAAATTGCTTTGAAATTGGTAATGGAATTTGAAATATATTCACATTTGGTATTTTTAACGCTGGTGCTGCACCCTGGCTCTTGCAATTAACTTTACGCAACTGAGACCTGACATTTAACCAACACCAAGGCCGAACCCATGACTCGAAGATGGCGCACGTTGTGAGAGCAGTGAGACCCTTGCCAAACCGTTCATCAGTTTGTGATGCGCTTACTTTTAAACTGCGATTTGCTTGGTTTCTTGCAGTCATTCGTATTATCAAAATCAGTGGTAAGCCAAAGAGGTCTCGGTCTTTCATGATTATTAATATTAATGCACAGTCGATCTGATCTTAGGAGGACAACAACTTCGTTATTGAAAAGATTCATAATATAGAATTGTTTATAATAGAACCAAATCGTATGTACATGTACAAAATGTATGTACATACATATATGTATATAAAATTTGTATATGTATATAGAAAACAAATATAAAAATGGAAATATATATACATATATCGTATATATGTATATCGCTCATTGTATGGGTATAGTATATAAAGTACACACATACGTATACATATATACTTATTTATAAAATAAATATGTACATATCTATACAAATACACATGTACATATGTATACACTGGCTTACCAAAGCACAACACAAACACAACAAATTTTTTGCTTTCACAGTTACCTTTTCCAATATTCCCTCATTCTCTGACCTTCGCTGTACAATTTGCTGTCGCTGCAGCCGGCATCGATACAACATTCTGTTGGGTTTGCTTCAAGTAATCACTTGTACAAATTTTTCAGCTTAATTTGACTATATAATTTAGTGATTTTTTCTTTTTGCACAAAGCACTTTGCTATAATAGTTGACTTAAACAGATATGTTAGTTATAAGAGACATTTTAAACATGAATTAATATACCTGCAAAGCACTTGTTGCAAAGTACATGTATGAAAACGCATCTTTGATTATTTTCAGTGCACGAGTATAAAAATTGCTGTTTTGAATGTGTTTGTGTAAAATTTTGATTGTATTGATGTTTGCTCAGCCATAGCGCATTTTGAGAAAACTTACTGAAAATGAACAAAACAAAAAACAGTTATAAGAAAAGTTTGAAAGAAATACAATACATAATATACATATACATAATGTACATAAGTAAAATTAGTTCAGAGCAAAGCAAATACGAAGTAAACATATTAATTAATTGTGAGGCGTAAGGGCGTAGGTCTATCTAAGCGATAGACATATGCATGCAAAAGACGTTCTCCTGCGGCCTAGGCAGTACAAGTTTACTTTATAGTAATAATGTTTTCGGAAACTGGGTATTTTAACTTAAAATCTTTATCTGATTGCATTCAAATTGCCGAATATTATATACACTTGCAACAAAGCCTTCTTGTTTTCTTTATATACGCTTAACCCATGAAATGGGTATAATGGTTTTGTGCAAATGTATGTAACAGGAAAAAGGAGGCTTCTCCGACCCCATAAAGTATATATATTCTTGATCAGCATCAACAGACGAGTCGATATAGCCGTGTCCGTCCGTCCTTCTGTATGTATGAACGGGTCCATCTCAGGAACTACAAAAGCCAGAGACTCCAGATTATGGATATAAGCTCTCCTAATCCCTAGGCATAGCAAGTTGGTTTTTTAAATTTTCGATAACCTTTTCGGTTTACGATATATACATGGAATTGATTAAAAAAAAAATCAGGAAAATCTAAAACTTGAAAATTGAGATTAAAACTATTAGCAAAATAATGAACATCTGTGAAATTTTTATTAAAATCGGTTCAGAAACACCAGAGATATGAAACCATTAAGCATTGTTTCAGCGGTACACGTACATATTCGTGTGTCAGCCCGACCGTCTGTCCGTCTGTATGATCAAGGGTTAAGGGTATCTTTTAGTCGAGCTTACTTGACTAGAGCCTTCTTACTTGTTTATATTAAAATCTTATTACAGAGTTGTGCGGTAGCTACATACATACATATATGATATATTTGTTTGATTAAAGGTTGAGTTCGAAACATTTTACATGTGTACACTGTCGCACAATAAGTTCTTTATAGTCTAATAATGTATAAAGCGTTCTTTGGGACTTAGCATTAGCCTGTGATTTTCCTTGCTATATTTGGAAGGTCAGATAACAAGAAAGAACCTAAGATCTTATAATCTCGCAGGAGGCTGAAAATTGCGGAAAATGTAAAAAGCTTTTTACTCCTTTTCCTTGTCTAACAAGTAAGAAGGCTCAAGTCGATTAAGCTCGACTAGAAGATACCCTTAACCCTTGACCCTACAAACGGACAGACGGTCGGGCTAACAGACACACACATATGGCTGTGTACTTCTGTACCAATGCTTGATGGTTTCATATATCCGGTATTTCTTAACCGATTTTGATGAAAATTTCATAGAAGTTCATTATTTTGCTTATAGTTTCAATCCTCATTTTTGTTGTTGTTTATCGATTACATGTGTATAAAGTAAACCTAAAAAGTTATCGAAAATTTTTAAACATACTTGCTATGCCTAGGGATTAGGAGAGCCCATGTCCATAATCTGGAGACTCTAGATTTGTAGTTCCTGAGATCGACGCGTTCATACATATAGACAGACTGACTCAGCTGTTGATGTTGATCAAGAATATATATACTTTATGGGGTCGGAAAAGATTCCTTCTGCCGGTTACATACTTTTGAACAAAACCATTATACCCTTTTTTCCCATTTCATGGGTTAAGGGTATAAAAAGCTTTTTGTTTCAAGGGATGCTGCTGGATCAAGTAGCTTTGTTTTCCATTATATTACTGATTATTTACTTAAACAAAAGTGTGCTAAGTGTTTTTATATTACTATGTGTTATATTTCCCATTTTAATCTGCTAATTTCAGATTCAAGCGTTGATTGTGGCCTCAACCTCGCAAATGCAAGTTGCGCTGAAGCACCAACCGAAATGGGATACGGTGTGGCTGGTGGGGCATTAACATCCGAGAGTCATATGTTTTCGCCTGCTTCTGTCTCCAGTTGCTCGACGATATGTGCCAAAAATCAGCCGCATGTTTTATCACCGTTACCATCTAATATAAGCGACTTGCATTTAAGCGCAACAACAACGGTTTTCAAATGCAATCTCTGTGAATATTTTGTACAATCAAAAAAGGACATGGAAACTCACATTGTGACTATGCATCCAACGGCAGAAAGCGATGAATTTATCAGCATACCGACTAATGCAGCTGCTTTGCAAGCTTTCCAGACAGCAGTCGCAGCCGCTGCTCTTGCAGCCGTCCAACGTTGTAATGTTGTTACACCTACATCTGTGGGAATGGAGGGAAACAGTAATGCCGATGGTGATGATTGTCCTGTTGATATTAAGCGTGAACGACTAGATGAGAACGATTATGTAAATATAATAATGAATAGTGCAGAGGCTTCGCAAAGTAAAAATACTGCAAGCTTTATACCAGAGAGCGATCCTGCAAATAAGAATTGTCATTCACCCAAGACTGAATCGGTGGTGCTACAATCAGGTGTATCTTGTCCATTGTGTCTGGAGAGCGGCTATAGTGAAAAATCTTTATTGGAGAACCATCTTATAAGCGTGCACAGCGTGACTCGAGATGGCCTTGCCAGACTTCTGCAGCTGGTAGATCATACCGCTTGGCCACCATTATCTAATAATAATACATCACCTTCAATTGCATCTACTAACGAACAAAATATAGAGGAAAGTGCAATCGAAACAAGTATAACAATGACCGCAAGTTCATCTGGTGGCATACAGGGTGTATCATGCCAGCACTGTAATGCAATCTTTAAGCATGAGGAGCAACTTCTTCAACACGCTCAACAAACGCAACACTTTCCCATGCAAGACAGCGAATACAAGTGCCTTGCCGTAAGTCAGGGTAGCCGACCCTGTTTTTTGACCTTTGCCACTTTACCGGCAATGATTGCTCATTTCAAGGACCTGCACATGAGCTTGGTTATCTCCGAGCGGCATGTCTACAAGTATCGCTGCAAGCAGTGCTCACTAGCGTTTAAGACACAGGAAAAGTTAACCACTCACATGCTGTACCATAGTATGCGAGATGCTACCAAATGCTCTCTTTGCCAGCGCAACTTTCGCAGCACGCAGGCCCTGCACAAGCACATGGAGCAGGCCCACTCAACGGCAGAAGGAGGAGCTGTGTCTGGTTTAGGTGGCAGTCCTCGGGATATGTCGCCTGGTTTCAGCTCAACAGATCGAGAAAAGATCCAGCATGAGCAAAATGCTTTTGACTTAACCACATCCAAGACGAGTGAGTCAGGTACGTAAAGTTTTCTTTGTGAAAATTTAAAAACATTTAAATAGTTTTGGTTCTGGGATTTTGATTTAGATTAGGTAATAACAGTCACTTATTCATTTCGAGGCAAATGAGGATTCTTACAAAAATTAAAAAGTGCTTTAAAGCGGTGGAATAGTACCTTCAAGGAAAAATACCTCAGATTGAAACTAAAGTTTCTTATGTCACATCGTCAAGTATGATAATAATTTTCCAATTCACTTTTATTAAATTCACATTATACTTGAGTTTTTGGTTAGACGGACTTAAATTACATTTAAGCCATATGAAATTAAATATTTTAAAACTTAATGAGATATGATTATTTGAATGCCTGTTAATAAAGTCAAACTTCCATGAAACAAATCTTGAGGTGACAAAAAAAAACTACTGAGAACTGTAACATAGAATTAAATTTAAACTTATCCAATTTGCGGTGTTCAAGTAATTAATTTATTATAAAGTAAGCATTAATGTACGAAAGTTCATAATAAAGAAGTTTCACTGTATATACAAATTTAATAACTATTTATTTCTTTTTTTTTGTTTCAGTTGTCCGCAGCCAAGAGAATATGCAGCAATCTCCGCAGCAACAGCTATCGCCCCATCAACTAGTAGATGCACAGTTGGAAAAATCTAATCAGGGCTCTGAAATAGTATTATCACCAAGAGCTCCTGAGGAACCGACAACAGAGCAGCAGCAGCATTTAGCCGTACTGACCGCAGCATTGCTTAAACAAAAACAACAGATTTCTCACGATGCGGTTGATGTAGTTGGTCCGTCGGCTGATGATCAATTGTCTATGTCGCCACTCGAATTGCATCAGTTGCAGTTAAAGGAGCAACATGACGCGTTTAACAACATAAATCAACAAAATCCACTGCACAGTCTGCAAAATCTTCAGAACTTGCAGCAGATACAACAACAATTAGGTGCGGCAGCATCGGCTTCTGGGATGCCTATAAATCCGGTTGACATGCTCAATCTGATGCAATTTCATCACTTGATGTCATTAAACTTTATGAATTTGGCACCGCCATTGATCTTTGGTGCTAATGCTACCAGCGGAACTTGCGGAACTGGGGCAACAGGTGGTGTACAGAATAATGGCATTGCGTCATCCTCATCGGTTAGCTCTTCCTCTGTTTGCATTGCCGATCATCAACAAAAATGTTCGGGCAGTCAGCAAACAGGCGATACAATGAATATAAATATCCTTGCACAGTCAAATGTGACCAACAATAATCAGGTAAATTAAAAATCAATCAAAACATTCATATATTTGTAGTGCATTAAATTTTTTGTTTTTTTTTAGCAACCACTCAGTAGCAATCAGAAACGAGCACGTACCCGCATAACCGATGATCAGCTAAAAATTCTGCGTGCTCATTTCGATATAAACAACTCACCAAGTGAAGAGAGCATAATGGATATGTCACAAAAAGCGAATCTTCCAATGAAGGTAAATTTTACATACATAGTATAAATATGCAATCCAAGCCCAAACAACTAATAACAACTTCTACAAATTTGTTGTACAGGTTGTTAAGCATTGGTTCCGCAACACTTTATTTAAGGAACGACAACGAAACAAAGATTCGCCATACAATTTTAATAATCCGCCATCAACTACACTTAATATTGAGGAATACGAACGTACTGGCCAAACTAAGGTTACTCCCTTAAATGAGACGGCCAGCGCTGTTACCTCTGCATGTGACGTCATTACTGCAACTATGGCAACGACACCAACACCACCCACTCATGTCCAAAATACAAACAAACCACCATCTTCGTCATCTTTGCTTTCAACAGCTGCAACAAACACCTTCCTCCCAACAGCAAATCCAAGTGGGAACATTTCTGACTATTTTAAAACGCAGTCTGATATGATGATAAATTCAAAGACAGAGCCGGACTATTTGGGGGGTGGTTTGCCGCTAGATGTTCAGATTAAGTCTGAGCCTCATGTTGATGATGTTGAAAATGCATCAGCCAGTAATTTTACTTTTCACAATAAACAATGCCAACTGCAACAGCAAGCGGAAGTCTTTGAGTTTCTTAAGCAACAACAGCAACATAGCGACGCAACAGATTTAACACAGACGTCACATCAAAATGCCGATGACCAGTCAATTCAACAGGTTGGATCTGGATCGCATCATCAAGCCAACCCAGCAAACCAGCAAACTCAACAGACTAATTGCTACGAGACGAAGTCGGAAAGCGGCAGTTCCGATGTCCTTTCGCGACCTCCGACCCCGAATAGCGTTGCAGCTAGCAATTTGTATAGCAGCATGAATGATTTACTTAGTCAACAGTTGGAAAATATGGGTAGCAACATGGGTCCACCAAAGAAACTGCAAATATCGGGTAAATCATTTGAAAAACTATCCGGTTCAGGATCAGGAATTATATCGTCATCATCAGCATGTACGCAGCTAGAGAGCAACTCTTCAAACTCATCCAACTCATCATCGTCGACGTCGGGAGGCAAGCGAGCAAATCGAACGCGTTTTACAGACTATCAAATTAAAGTGCTGCAAGAATTTTTTGAAAACAATTCGTATCCCAAGGATAGTGATCTTGAATATTTAAGCAAGCTGCTGCTTCTATCGCCACGCGTGATTGTTGTTTGGTTTCAAAATGCAAGGCAAAAGCAGCGTAAAATTTACGAAAATCAGCCAAACAATTCGCTTTATGAAAGCGAGGAGACTAAAAAGCAAAACATTAACTACGCTTGCAAAAAGTGCAACTTGGTTTTTCAGCGTTACTACGAGCTAATCAGGCATCAAAAGAACCACTGCTTTAAGGAGGAGAATAACAAAAAATCGGCAAAAGCTCAAATTGCTGCAGCACAAATAGCTCATAATCTAAGCTCCGAAGATTCAAATTCATCAATGGATATACACCATGCCGCTGGTACAGCTGCCGGATTGGCTTTAGCCCCACAAAATGTTGCAGCTGCCGTGGCTACTGCAACAGTTGCCCATTCTGGGGGTTCCCAGCTGTTCGGTTCATCGCCCTCACCGCAGCATTTATTTAGCAAATCGTCATCGCTTACTGACTTTAGTCCCTCGACCACGCCTACGCCACCACAGAGAGAACGCAGCAACAGTTTGGATCAACAGCGGTTGCCAAAATTTGATTGTGACAAATGCGAGCTGCAATTTAATCATTTAGAGCTACTGCGTGAGCATCAGTTAATGCATCTAATGAATCCAGCACTCTTTGCCGCAGCTGGCCAAAACTCAGTCAATCAGTCGGAAGTTAGTTATGGTCCATTTGGCAGCATATTGCAAGGCTTGCATCAGGCAGCGTCCCAACAGCAGCAGAAACAACCACATTCACAACAGCCACCAGCAAAAAAAAGAAAATTTTCGGAAAGCTCGTCAAATGCAGAGGAAGCAATATCTATGGGAGGATGTGAGAGTTCGCATAAAAAATACGAGTTCCTATTTCAATACTTTTTGCAGCATGAAACCAATATCGAAGTCAAACAACAGTTCCTATTACAACAGCAAAAGCAACAACATCAGCAGCAAGGAAATGCTACAGACTTGGAATTGCAATTTTTAAGCAATTTCTATCAAAAGAGTGAACTGAATAATGGTAGCAGCTACGATTATTTACTACAATATTATCGCAAAAATGAAGATAACTTGAAGCATCAGCAATCATCATTTAGCTCCAGCAAAAAACCGACAATTGAGTTTCTATTGCAATATTATCAGCTTAACGAATCGAAAAAGTTTTTTCAAATAGCTGCCTCGCCCCAAGCAATACCTGATGATGGCATCGAATTAAAACCGTTGTCGCAGCAGCCGATCTCGATGGCGGATGATAAAAATAATACGATCGGCAGACAAGAAAGTGACAGTGTAGCGCAAGCAGACGATATCAACATTGATGATCCAATGCATGATTCAATACAACTTTGTACAACAGGTGTGGCAAAGATCGATGAAGAAGAGTGTGGTAAAAATTTAAATACCAAAAATGGACTTTGTACACCTAATGTAATTGTGCCTAAACACCTCGATGAAAAGCTAAATAACAACAATCACATTAATATTAATGTAAGCATAGACGATGGATGCCAAAAACACTTTGACATAAGGGGCACAAAAGAAAATGAAAGTGAAGTTGAACGTCCGAAAATAATGGCAATCAATGATGTAATCAGTGAAAGAAAATCGAGCGACAACGATAAATCGCATTACTTTCAAAATCTCGAAGACTTTCTTGATGCAACGATGATTGAGAATAACTCACAACTGCTGACATTCAATGATGACGATAATAACCCAAGCCCAAACATTGAAAGTGTCAACTTATCCTCTGTCAGTGCTAATGACTGTTTGCCCTCAACAGACTCGTCGGTTCAGTTGAGCGCTCCATCATCAAAACAAAACAAGAGGCTGCGCACTACAATACTTCCAGATCAATTGAATTTTCTGTATGAGTGCTACCAAACTGAGTCCAATCCCAGTCGTAAAATGCTCGAAGAAATTTCTAAGAAAGTTAACCTGAAAAAGCGTGTAGTACAAGTAAGTTTAAGTATTTACTATATATTCAATGTACATTGCCGTTGGACGCAACCGACGGATACAAAATTTAAAACTCAGTAACATTTTGAAGGGGTAGGCATAACTCAACTTTTTATTGAAGTTGTCAGTAAGTAACCATTAAAGTTAAAAATACTTTTAAAATTAATGCGTAACAGGTGAATCTAATTCCTTGGAAGTTTTTTCCCCTATTTCAATACAAACAAAAAAAGGTTTTAATTAGCGTATCAATGAAAAAATTATACTTTCTGTTAAGGGGAAAAACTTGGCATTGCAAAACAACTCACTTAGAAAAATTACAAAACTTGGGGTTTGCTTTTGAATTGCACAGCATATAGTCTGTTTTTAATTAGGAAAAAGCAGGCAAATTCATTTTATTATTTATTTTAATATGGAAGGGCTAAAAACACAACAAGCTCAAACGCTATACAAATACTTTGGCATGCCAAAGAATAAGAAAATTATTTGTAGTTTTTTTTATGATTTCATCATTTTTGTGTTTTTTAAATTATTACATTTATTTAATTTAGTGAAATATACACACCGCATCCCAGCTCAATTTAAACCAAATGGAATTGTCAAAAGTAAAAACCATGACGAAACTTTAAGTAAAATCTACGTCTTGTATCGTACAATGATCATTCTCTTGACCCCATAAAAAATCACTGCTGAAGATTCCACGAGTAACTTAAAAAAGCTTTTTATGTGGCACTCTGCTGAAAAAATCAAATAATTATCGGAATTTATAATAAATGGACAAGGAATTGATTACGAGCGTTTTTTATAATAATTGAGTTGTGCAGCAGTCACCATCCCAGTGTAATAACGCAGTAGCCATCAACATACGGTGACGTGACTGTGTTGGTTTGGCACTACAGAGCTGTTAAATGAATCTGATACAGGTAATTCTGAACATTACAAATAGGTAGAACTACTTATAGCCAGCTTTTTAACACAGATTACATTCGTAAAATGTATAAACAAAAAAAAAAATTTATTTTATTTTATTATAGCGAATTGAACTACAAAATTAATCCCGTCCTGCTCCTTGTTTGTTTAAAGTTTTAAGTTCGATTGAGTGTTTATAACGTGTAAAACTTATAATAGGAAAAAACTTTGGGAAAATACAGGAAAACTCTTAATCAAATTATCTTGACTAGGACCGTCCTTTATCAACCTGTACACTACGGTCGTAAATTAAAAAAAATTTATTTCAATGTTTACGACAGAAACATGATATTGAAAAAAATAGAATTTGGAACTTCATCATAATATATAATCTGTAAAAATTGCAATAAAAATTAGATCGTACATATAATTGAAGTACATGATGAGACGAGCTATTAAACTTGTGCGAAAATAATAATTTTCATTTGGAAACGTGCAATCGTTAGCGTTAATTTTTGTACTACCACTTCTTTCGTTATTAGCTATTTTTTGCATTGGTACTTCTTTCTTTCAGGTTTGGTTTCAAAACTCTCGGGCCAAGGATAAGAAATCAAGAAACCAACGACAGTACGCACACATTTCGGACGACAATAATAGTTTTGACGGTTCGAGCGGTAAAGAAGCCAGCAACAGCAATAGCGTAAAAAGTAAATCATTTCCACTGCAAAAAGAATCTGCAGCAGCCACCAGCTCATCTCACATTGAAGATGATACCGATATGAAACTGCAGGACTGTCAATTATGCCAGGTACCCCAAGTAAACATGCACAAGCATGCATTCACTGTCGACCACATTTGCAAAATGAAGGAATTGCTTGAGCAAACGAGTGAGCTATATGCCCATAGCAATGCCAGCGGCAGTGATGACACTGACTCCGAAAGGGAAAGGCGTGTCTATAGCCTCTCCAAAGCTTTTCTCCTGCAGCACGCTGTCTCCGCCAGTGCGAATGCAAAAAGCATTGCAACAGGGCCAGCAGAACGACCATTACATTTTGAACCCAATTCATCTTCTACTGTGCCGGAGCCGGCGTCTGCGGATGATTCGGACGAAGGATTGATTTTGGGCAGTCGCCACATGGCTAGTGATATAGCTGATCGTGGCGATATGGTTGAGCTTAGCAAAACCAATTCATCATCAGCTAATCGGGACCTCATGCAACAGATTTTTAATCGTAATCACATCACTGGTAAGATTGAACACCGATACATTTCCCTGGAGTTCGTCTTGCACGTACTCTAACTCGTGTTAGAACATTCATTCGTTTAAGTGTATCGGCAGCGGCATTTTTTTTTCCAATATTTTTATTTATATTCGAGTATGTATCAAGTATAAATGTTTCATTTCTGTATATGTATGTATGATTTCGAGATTTTGATTAGTTTTCTACATTTAATAAATAAATAACAGCTCATGTACCACATGTATTTATAAATATTCATGTATGTGTGTATGAATGTACACATCCTGCCAGTTCTGCTTAGATTCATTTGACGGTTTTAGGTATTTCAGGTTAATATATCCCTTGTTGCACTACTCAACGCTTAGTGATATACATGTAAAAACAGTTAGTTCGTCCGCACTGCTACACTGCAAATAAGTCTGTTAGTATCAACTCTGGTATTGAAATAGATAGAGTAAAGGTAATAAGGGCAATTGCTCTTTATATATATATTTTCCTTTTGTGTTGCACTTATTTCGAAGTTTGTTCAATTTACATTAAATACGAGTGTCCGGCGTACTGTCTGTCAGGCCGTCCGTCTGTATGTACGAAATTTTTTCTTTGGCCACCTTGCAGTCATTGATTTTCCCACATTTGTACATTTAAATTTACACAAAAATAAATGGTTGGTGTCTACCAAAAATTAGTTTTAATAATTTGTAGCAACGGTCTTTAGTGATCGCACAAAACCTTACATCCCCAAATATTGAATAATTATTAACAATTTGAGCACTAGAGGTATCGAAAACATTTACTATTGATTCCATTTCATGAAATAACTTACTATCAAAGAATGTCCGACCAAAACTTTTTTTTTCTTAACTTACTAACCGTTTGATAGTGCCTCCGGTGCACTTGACAATAATTGTCAAGCTTGGAAATAGTAGTAGCTTGGCCAGAGCTAACGCGTCGATAATTACTAGAACTTGCGGGATGTTCTTACATACATATGCTTATAGAGAAATAGCTTAGATATGCTACATACATAGATTAATAATATGTTGTTAATGTTGGCATATGAACACATGTATATAATTTGGTTTATGTATTGTATAGAATTCACAAAAAGTAATGTCAAAGACTTAACAAAATTTTGTTTTAAACAATATTTAAGTTGAACACTATATATTTAAATAAGGAATAAAAAACATATGCCTCGCAATTTATTATTTATAAAAGATATATACGAATGTTACATACATATTTACATAATATATAGAGATCATATTTAAAACAGCAACACTATACCACCACAATCTTGTTGAGTTGAGCAAAGAAAAGTATGCCTCATGTGCCCGTTTGCTCAAAAAAAAAAAAAAAACAAATTAGAAGGATTTAGTTGAGAAAGCTCGATTAGATGATACCCTTAACCCTTGACCTTACACATATTTCGAATTGAAATTTAAATAAAATCGAAATTCAAGATTGTCTTGTTATGGATTACATGTGTATATCGTAAATCGGAAATGTTTTGAAAAGTTTAAACAAGCTCATATCCAGAATCTGGAGGGTCCAGCTCTTATAGTTATATAGATCGACGCGTTAATACATACAGACGGAAAGGACGGACATGGCTATATCGATTCGGCCGTTGTTGGTGATTAAGAATAAATATATTTTATGAAGTCGGTGAAAATCAATATATGGTGCTACTTGAATGATGGTACGTACTACTTGAATAAGCTCGACTAAAAGATTCCTGAACACTTCTCCTTACACGAGCTTAGCCCATGCCTTCAATAGGCGATGACTCCAATAAAATCTGGAGTCTCTACATCTTTAAAACTCTTACGCGTTCATACAAACAAACAGATACGATTCGGCTGTTGGTGCTGTATACATATATACTTCAAAACCATTGTAAGCTTTTTAACCAATATTAACGGTTTTGAGTATAAAAAACTGCAAGACATCAAGTAGGCATTTTGCGAAAGGAATGTCAGTGTTCTGTTCTTACGACGTAGCTAACACCGGAAAAGTTATCAATAATTTTAGACAAACTAGCTGGGCTTAGGAGATCTTACATCGATCGACACGTTCATATATACAAATGAACATGGCTATAGCTATTGGGCTTTTGTTGGTGATCAAGAAGTTACTTCTCCTGGTGCGTCCAGCTCTTTCCCTTTTTAAAACGAGAATGGGATTAGGGATCTTATATTGGTCGACAATAGGGATCTTATATCGAGTGGGCTTTTGATGCTGATCAAGAAGTTACTTGTCCTGGTGCCTCCAGCTCTTTGCCTTTTTAAAACAATAATGCCCGTATCTTTCAGAGTTTTTGCTGTGGCACTTGCCATCGCCGCCTTTTTTCTTTTTCAGCTAGAGTCACAAAAGACTGTAACAAACATTTGGATTAGACGCTGATGGCAACTCCATTTTTATACGTGAAAAAATATACTTCATTTAGCGCTTTATACAAATCTTTAAGAACAGGAGATTTTTATACCTTTTTGGCAAGTTTTAAATAAAAACACGATTCCATACAATAACGTGCACAAAAGACCTTTGGACCATAACATCAAACCTATTTGCTTTGTTTTTTGTTCACAATTTCTTGTTTTTTTATACTATGAAGCGAAAGTGTTTTGGCTTGTCTAATGTAAAATGTCCGTCAAGGTGTTTGTTCGTCTAAACCAGTGTTGTGGGCGCTGCAGGTCTCAAGGGGGGCGGTAAGAGACCCAGAAAGAGCCCGTAAGAGTTAACTTGAGACCTAAGCGCCGTTGTATGTTACCTACTGCGCTCAGGTTGGGGGGCGCTAAAAAAATATTTATTCTCAAAGTGGGCGGTAGACAAAAAAGTTTGGGAGCCACTGGTCTAAACTGTAAAGCTAGAGACTTAAAACTTTGCAAATGTTTTTATTTATGGCCGTGTCAAATAGTAAATAGTTTCAAGATTGGGCGTCGACTACAAATTCCCATATAGATGGTATGAAAATATTTACACGCGTTCCCCAAAAACATGCCCTTAAATTATTGGAGCCACGCCAACTTTTTTCGCCCGTAAGCCTCCTCATTTTGAAATCAAAAACGCCTCTACATTTTCCATAATTTTTAAGTTAAAGCATCCATACAATTTAGATAACACGAAGCACCGCCACCGCCCATACCTGTTTCTTTCATCATTATTAACTAAAGTGAGCAAATGTGTTGCGAAGATAGCTGGATAACATACCCCGCCGTTTAAAATTGGGATACCTGTTTCTTCCACTGTTTTTAAGCTAGTCACAAAATTTAGTAAGAAAATAGCTGGTGACATCCCTCTAAGAAATGCATCCATAAAATAAACAAGTAAGAAGTCTCTAATCGAGTAAGCTCGACATACACATATGGCTGTGTACTTCTGTACCAATGGTTGATGGTTTCATATCTCCGGTGTTTCTCAACCGATTTTGATAAAAATTTCACAGATGTTCATTTTTTGAAATTCAAGATTTAACTCGGCTGTTGATGCTGATGATACCCTTAACCCATGAAAGGGGCAAAAAAAGGGTATAATGGTTTTGTGCAAATGTATTTAACAGGGAAAAGGAGGCTTCTATGGCTTAGCTATGTCGTCTGTCTGTCCGTCCGTCTGTGTGTATGAACGCGTCGATCTCAGGCACTACAAAAAGAATTTCAATTTGAAAAAATTGAAAATAAGGATTGAAAATATAAACAAAATAATAATAATAACTTCTGTGAAATTTTTATTAAAATCGGTTGATAAACACCGGAGATATGATTAAACATTGGTACAGTGGTACACGTACATATATGTGTATGTATATCAGACCGACCGACTGTCCGTATGTAAGGTCAAAGGGTTAAGGGTATCTTCTAGTCGAACTTACTCGACTAGAGCCTTCTTACTTGTTTTTTACTCATTTCATAGGTTAATGGTATAAAAGTTGCCGACCCAGCCCATGCCTTTTTAAAACGGGAACACCTATATCTCCCACTGTTTTCGAGCTCGAGGCGTCAAATCCAGTGAGAATATATATAGTCATATAGTCACCAAATTTGGTGGGAAGATGACTAAAACTAATTCTATCTGCGTTAAAACATGCCACTTTTCCAGCCGCTTTCATACTTTTTAAAACCTCTTTATATAATGGTACACGAGCATTCCTCAGTCAGTTGCGTCCAACTTCAACGTTTTCACTTGTTTTGTTTTTGGTTTTGTTCGTTTACACCAAACGGAACAGTTTTGTGCTTTTTCCTATTTCGAATACTTTCAAGATCATATGTAACTGATAACATATCTTAATTGTCACTAAAAACACAACTGCAAAATAAGTAATAGACTTAGTATTTATGTATATATATACATATATTTAAACTTATACTCAACTCATAGGTGCTCTAGCTTCTTTTATACATTCATATTTTTGAAATTTTAATTAAAAATATATATATATATATATATGATTTTATTTGTATGTATGTATGTATGTTTATATGTAATTTACTGAAAGTACCTCTGGCTTTATTAATCAACTCTGGTGACTACACAATATACAAAATTCAAGATATTATTGGTATCGATAATATCTGTATATAGGAAATGCACAAAGATGTGAAAATTAAACTATATTTTTCTTCCAACTCCCGCTTTTAAATTAAGCTGGCTTTGTGATAGCGGCGAAACTTCTCTTGCTTTGGTAAAGAGTCTTTAGAATCAGATGTTTTTTTTACTTTTAGTTGTGTGACAGACTGCAGCTTTGCCTTTATTTGTCCACAGATGGAATTAAACCGTTTCTAGATCAGCCTATTACCGCTATCTCTTTGCCGAAAGTCCACTTAAAAGGAAGGTAAAGGCTTCAATTTTCTAAGACTAATCGCTTGCTTGCGTCAGTGTAAATACTCTATATGGTTGAGAGCATGGTGATATTTTATAAGATCTCACCAAGACAGTCCTTTGAGGTGAGCAAGTGTGGTGCAGAAGCAAACCGCAAAATTCTGTTTCTGCTTTTTTGGTTTAACACTTTCCCATAGCTGAGTAGAACACCTTAATATAATATCACCATGGTGGCTTACATTAAAAGAATGAAAAATTTAAGAAACTCGAAATGATTATATCTTTATTATAAATTTATTTAAGTTTTAAAAACGCCTAATGATTATTTCATTGACCTATGGTTTAAAAATTAAATAAAACAATATTGTTTAGTTGCTAAATTTTCCAAATAATCCTGGGCAATAACTATGAGTAGTCATAAATTATTAAACAGATGAATAGGCAAGCACGTTTTTTCGGCGTAACAGATAAATTGAATTAAATGAAATAAGTTCAATTTTAATTGCAGCATTAGGATCAAGTACAATACTTGTATATAAACAAAATTCTATATAAAACTAAATGTATTTTGTAAATTTATTATGCCTCGATCGGTAGCTTAAGTAGTACATATACTTAAAAAAGAACAATGTTTTATTTGGGTATTATATAACCGCAATCAATTAATGACACAACTTATTATTTTATATTAAAAATCATGTACAAAAAATAAACCATTTACTTTACTTAAACTATTGTATTATTTTTTTATTATAATTAAATTCTTTTCTTTTTCTATGGTTTTGATTGTATCGATTGACATTTGCTTAATTATTCTGCTCTTTAAATGCTGATGTCAAAGGAATGAATGATAAGCACGCTAACATTAGTTCAAACAGTAGTTAAATATTTTCACGTCCGCTTTGGTTCACTTTAATATTTAAAAATGCAGTTTTCGATTGGGCTTTAGTTCGGCTACAAAAAATGGAAAATATCTAGAGGCTTATATTGTTAGATTGCTATTTTAGTTAACAATTACAGTTTTGAAATAGGGGAGTAGTTCGTCAAAAATTTATGGAAATTAGCTACATATATATAACTTAACTTAAAAAAACCAAGTTTTTGGGTTTCTTTATTTTATAAAAACTTATTAACCAAAAGGACTTTTTGTGAACTAAATTCCAAATTTAATTTATTCTTAAATTTACTTGTAATCAAATCAAAAAAAAGTAAAAGCTCTTAATAAGATTCTTTTGAGAAAATAAATTATAAATAAATAAACCCCTTCATCCGAGTATTTAGACCGAGGGGCCCTTTGTATTCGGGGTCATCTACGACTGAAGCACTTTTTCTTTTTAATCAATAAGGGTAGATAAAAAGCTAATAATAATGTCAAAAGAAGAATATGACAAAATGTTGAATAATAAGTAAATAAATATTTTAACAGTTATAGGTGGCAAATAATTTGGAATCATTTTCGATGGGTGTTTTTGAATGTCAGTTGGTAAGTTGGTAAACGTAGAGTATTAATGGTACTCTTTAACATTAACTTCTTTACTATGACAAATAACTTCTTTACTTTTTACAGGTTACTTTTCTGTACCTAAAGATCGTTGGCATCTATCGTTACCGTTGCAAGGATTCCAACGGGTTGAAAATGTAACCCTTAAAGCAATGCGATACATATGCATAATATATATACATTAATATATATTAATATATATATTATATATATCTTACATATATATATATAACTTGAAAGTTCCTATTTTAAACAAATTAAAAGCATACAATTTTATGTGGCGAAATATACATTATTATAAATAAGTTAATTGATAAAAGGGAGATTATCCATTAGTAAGAATAACAAATTAAACGGAAGTGTTCCTAACTATTCAAAATATATGTAGCAATAATCTTTATCATTATAATGAAATACAATTATACCAAATGAATCACTATGATAAAGCAATTCATACAATATAATGATATGTATGTATAGCAAAAGCATCTCTCCTTACACGCAAACTAATATTTTAGTAAGAACAAAAAAAAATTGTTTTTTTAAGATCACATATATATACATTTTTCTTATATTTACGGTCCGAATGTAACGAAATATGGAATTAGAGAGATGCAAACTGAGTTCCTAGCATTATATTGCTTTATGCCTTTTTTCTATTTAAGTATAACACCAATATATAAAATACAAACGAAATACATATTCTGATAAATTATTACAAGTTATAGTTCGGCGTGCCGAGTATTTCATACACCTTCCATGTAAAAAAAACGTTGTTCTTATGGTTCTTACGCTTTTAACTCCACAAAGTACTCATTTTTATGTCCAAAACATTTCACAAATGGTAAGTCAAATTGTGGTTTGGAAAGTGTGTGTTTTAAAATAGTTTTATTTTAATAAAATTGTAATATGTAGAAATATTTTTTAAATGTGCCAATATTTACTTTGCCTTGCATTAAAAATAAACAAAAGGTATATATTTTTATTTGTTTTGTTTTTACTCTTAAAACTTATTAAAACTTACATCTCTGATCTTTTCTATATACATAATTTCACGTCGTCCAAGCATCACATTAAAAAACATAAAGTCTCTCGTGAAAAGGGAATTAGAAGAGCCGATTAGGATTTAAACGCTTACAGTTAGTGCTTTCATGTGTATGTGTGTAAGCAAATATCATAATTTTGTGTATTGTTAAAATTCAAGATTTTGGTATCGACAATAATGGCACTTGCTTAAGCAGAGCGGTTTTTCAAATCGGACAAAATATGAAATATTCCCCATTTAGTCTGACCTACATTTTCCCATGAAGGTGAAAATTGATGAGTTAACAATCAGTTCTTTTTGAATTGTCAGCAAAATCGATATAACCTTGTTTTGTCCGTCTTTCTGATCCACAAATTTTAGGTCAGTCCGTCTGTAAATCTAAAAAAAAAATTTTGGGATATTGTATTAACAATCATAAGTTTGTTCCTTGAAAAGTTCTTATCCATATTTTCAAAAAATGTGTTCCGAAGGGAATAATATATGATGCACACAGAAAATTCAAAGACCCATGAAGACAGACAAATATAAAATATAATTTTTATAGTTAGAGGTAAATTTAAAACATTTGCAATTGTATTTTTACTTTGTATTACATATATATGTTTTTAGTTATTTTTCCAAAGGAATCTAAACGCTTATTAAAATTGTTTCAAAGTAAATTAGGCTGGGAACTAACTAGTTAAAATGGACTAAAGTAATTTAAATTTATAGTTTGATTTAGTATATATTATGCTTCCAGTGTCCAGTCGAGCGTAAAAGCTCACCTGAAACTACTATAATACCGTTATGTGTAAAACAATCAACATACAGAGGCTCACAGATTTTTTTTAAATATATAAAAAATTACTTATTATTTTTCAAAGTTTTCAAAATTTACAAAGACCAACCGGTGTGTATAAATATTTAGCAACAAAAAATATATGAACTGAATATGTTGAGGTTGAGGTTTCTCCACCTGTTACGCCAGATTATGCATAAAGATACACTAATTCTGCGTCATTACATTGTACACCTCATTTAAACTTTAAACCCCCGAAGAAACTTACAATTAATGCATTTACATTTGACCTCTTCTTTCGGTAACAACAGCTAAAAATCTGTCTTGTATTGAGTCAATCAATTTGTTTTTTTGTTTCTGGCCTTTTTACCATTCCTTTCAAATCACACATTTAATGTTTTTTAACGCATTTTAAAGCGAAAAAGGGAAAACCTTTTTTAATATCATCGACACTTTTGTATTATTATTCATTTTGGTTAAATTTTTAAAAATTTATGTGTAATTAATGACAACCAATTAAAAATTTTCTTGACACTGTCCGAAATATGCCGTGAGCCACTGTTTATTTCAAGCATACAATCTCATGTATGTATGTAAATATAAATATCAGAGCATGTATTCACCTGAGCTTAAAATGTCGCATCGGAGCGTTTTACTTTACTATTTGGAGTATACACACATATTCAAAATATTTGCAAACTCACAAAAAAAAAAAAAAAATTTAACAGTGCATGTTGATTATTGATCGTTACAAATATATTATTTATTACAAAATTATTTTCTCAAATTAAGCATTATTTGTATTTTTGTTACTTAAATATTCCTAAAAATAAAAACAAATTTATATGCTATATACCAATTGCTCTATTGGTAATGATGACAAAAACTCTTAAATGTTTATACATATATATAAACCTATATATACATTATACAATGCAAAATACCAAAATCACGCATACTCAAAAAATTTATTGATAAGAAAAAACTTTAATTACAAGTTCCTATAGTATTAAAAAAATAAAAACTATTTTAAGCTATTAGAAAGCAGAAATGTATTTAAAAATACAACAAACGAATATTTATGTATATTTACTTATATATACATATATATATATATATGTGTGTATAGGAATACATTTAGTATTTGCACACAAATAATATTAAGAGAAATACTTCAAATAAGACACGAAACCTCGCAGGAAAATAAATAATTAGTTGTAAGTGACGACATACATATGTTGTCATATAAAAATGCGTACGAAATTCGAATAACTATACTACTTACTGTGTTTATTTATTTAGACAGGAAATTAAAATACAACAAAAAAACCCATAACATAAATTAGAATCATCAAAATAAACTATCATACGATTTTTATTACGTGAAATGGTAAGCATATAACATATCACTGTATCACGCAAGAGTGTGCTTACTACAATGTTTCTGCTGCTTGAATTGAAAAACAAATGTTAAAATTCGTATGTACATACATGTACATGCTTTGCAATATCGTAATGGTCACATTATTAATCTTTGACTCAAATATTATTTGCATGTACATGTATGGTATTCATATATGTACAAAAAGTAATATATAAATCATTCAAATATTATTCATTTAATGTTAAAAAGATATAGTATATATACAAAAAAAAAAACCAAAACGAGCTATTTTATATGATTTTCTTCCGAAATGTATACATAAGAACAAAATTTATACTTACATACACAGAAAGAAAATGCATCATAAAAAAAGCATCCATAGAAAGAAAAATAATAACTTAGCTTCTAGGTACGAAATATTCATAATGTTAATCAGAGTTGCTGCAATAGCTGCATTGAATTTACAAAATAAAATATATGCATATTTATCAAGTTCCTACATATATAAAAATGCAACAGATGTGCAGATATAATAAAATTATAAATAAAGACATGAAACTATACCTTCCTATTTTACTATTTTTCATTAGTCATCGTACTATTACAGCATTCAAGAATTTCAAACAACACATGTATGTATGTACATACATATTAATGATGAACAAGTGCAGCTTAAATCAGTATTCGTTCAGTGTACTCGTTTAAAATAAAACATCGTTTGTGGTGTCATTGATAAAGTCCACTTCAAAAGGACTGTAGAGACACCATGGCCTTTGCATCGATCGTATTTCCAGATATACTAGAATTGTGTTGTAAATTTAATTGTTTTGTAATCGTATAATTGTGCAATAATTTAATTAGATAAATTGTATTATCTATGTATCGGTTATGTATCGAATTAGAAGCAGCACAACACATATACAACGAAAAAATAAATTGCAAGCTTTACTTGCTTATATATATTTGAGTAGCAACCATCTTGATTATCTCTGTCTTCGTTTACTTGTTCATTGTACGTTATTCCCATGATATTTATCTGTCTTATCTGCATTCAGCTCTGATTCATATATCAGTGAAACAGATTAGAAATCCAATTATTATTAAATAATAAGATACCAACAATTATTTTTTAATTATAATATAAATTATTATTAAATAATAGTTTACAATAGAAACAGTGATAATTATTTGAAAATGATGGATATAAAAACCGATGTAATTTTTAAAGTAAAAAATAAGAAAAATAAGGGCGTATACATTTTTAGGCAATAACCTCCCACCGCAATTATATCCATGAAAAACCATGAATCTAAAAAAATACCTGAGCTATTTTTCCTAGCGCTTAGTGCATTGGACTAACACCGTATCTCTTACGAAATTTTAATGAAAACAGTATACAATTTTTTTCCAGTATTTTACCCAATAGGAAATTTAATTACACAATTTTTTTCAATGCAGGACAGTAGTTACCTTCTTGTGAGAAACATGTAGAATTGTCGATATTAAACTATCTATGTTCCTGATTCTTATATTCACAGTAGGCGTAACCCTGGCCATAAACAAAGATATTTGAAAATATATGCTTTATGCTTGTTTCCAACCAGGCAAAAAATGAAAATAGCTTATATGCCAATTTATATTGGACGTAGATGTACTAACGGACAGTACATTCAAGTGGCCCAACGATACCAAGCACCGGCTTGTTAACGCGCGGACCCTAGCACAAAGCAACCCACCTCCCGCCCGTCCGACCGAGGGGCACACCGCGTAGCGTGCAGTTACGAAGATTGCGAACAAATAGACAAATGAGACAAGACAAGTTTTTTTAGAGAACAAATAGAAATAGCACTATGTATTAAGTGGGATAGATCATTATATGTATCACTTAAGATCCGAAAGGGGTTATGGATAGCATAGTTAGAGTAACAGGGTGGAAGAGCTAGAGGTACAAAATTTCTAGTATATCTAATAGGAACTGGAAAGTTAATTTGGTTGATTAATATTAAATAATCTATTTCACCATTTATAAAGTTATGGAGAAAGGTTACTGCTAGCATTGTTCTACGCATACAAAGTGAAGGAAGATTTATTAGTAAAAGGTAAAAGGAAGGTAAGTTTAGAGAGTTATCCCTGTTAAGGCCCCGAAGAGCAAAAAGCAAGAATTGTTTTTGCACCGATTCTAATCTATCCTGATGAATCCTGTATTTGGGATACCAAATATGATTTGCTTCCGGCGTTATTTTCCACCAGAGCACAGAAATTCTCTTTTTTAGGATATTGGGGTACATATTATTGCCCATTGTACTCTCAAAAATCACCAAGATCCGGGCACCGGCTGACCATTTACCATGACACTTGCTACATACCATGACTGTTGTTTTTAAGTGTTTGAGATTCTGCTCAGTACTGGACTGACGCCACATATAAAACGGTCCGTTCGGGCCATAAATGTTGATTTTGGACTCATCTGCAAATATAACTGTGTTCCAGAACTCCATATCCTTGTCCAAATGGATTTTGGGGTACGACATCCCTGTGACTTTTTTTGCTTTAAAAAAAAGCTTCTTCTCGGGCATGCAAGTAATAGTTCCGCAGAACCCAGAAATCAGTTTGCACACTATACTCTTTCCTTATTACATCCGGAACCTGTTAAGTCAGTTTTGGAGCCGATAGCTTCGTTTTCGCTTGCGTTCCTGATGAACCTTCGCTCATCCTCTTCTGTGAAGAACTTGTTTGATGCCATTCGGCCCTTGCTTCTTCCGTGGTTCTCGGGCATGAAAATAATGGTTCTGCAGAACCCAGAAAACAGTTTGCACACTATACTCTTTCCTTATTACATCCGGAGCCTGTTAAGTCAGTTTTGGAGCCGATAGCTTCGTTTTCCCTTGCGTTCCTGATGAACCCTCGCTCATCCTGTTCTGTGAAAATCTTGTTTGAAGCCTTTTGGCCCTTGTCCCCCATCCGATTTTCGCGAATCAAACGCCAAATGACGTGCTACACAGTTGTGGCCCTCAGATTAACCATGGCTTGTTGCACCCCAGATGTCGAAAAAAACTAAACTGACCATGAAGGATTGGTATATTTATACAATAAATACTTAATTTTGGGTAAAAAGTCGGGGTTTTATGGCACCGATATTATCACTGTGAAAATTCTTTTTATTCTTAACATATCAGTGGCTCACAACTTAGTCAAGCAACAATTTTAATTGGCTGCCATACATTTATTACACATTATTCCTATGTGCTAGGTTGAATTATGCAATATATATATAGTACACTAATGTTAGGTCACAGTCTAAATACTTTACATTTATCAAATAATATTTGACTTTTTTTTTAGATATATTTTCAATTTTTAAATAATTACTAAATCAACGCAATATTTTAGCAACAAATAAGACAGTTTTTAGATTTTTGTTTATTTTTGCTCTAGTTTAATCTTTATAGCAGTTTAATTTTGTTTCTTGACATTGCTTAAAAATAAGCTGTGTGCCACTGTATATTGTTATTGGCCTTAAATACTTTTGCAATGCTTCACGAGCGCCATATACAATGTATTTGTATCTAATCCAGGCAGCAGGGCTATGATAAACAGTTTGTAATGTGTTATCTAAATAAAATGGTTGAGCTATGCCCATTGTAAATAATGGTTGCGACATGCGACAAAAAATTTAACACAATTTTTAATTCATACACCAAATCAAATTTTTTGGTAGCTGCGATCACCAATCAAATCAATCAGTTTTCTTGTATATTATAAAGTATAATCTTTATAAACAGAATATGATTGCTTAAGAAATTATTACACTACGTCTAAAAGTTAGGCAAATAAATTGTTTCAACCAGATTTATGTAAAACTTTTAAATATATACATATTTCTTTTACATTGTGATCGCAAGAATTTTAGAGCATCTTTAACAGCGATTTATCAGAAGAATTAAAAAAAAAAGCCGTTGAAATCTTGAAAATCCTAGAAAGCACTTATATTTTTTGTGTTTAACACCATAATTAAGACTTTTCCGTATCACGATTTATTTTAATAGGATTTGTTACGCCTAAACTTTGTTGTTTAATGTACAATATTAAAAATATGAATATAATTTATATAGTTATTATTCCTTAAATATTTACTCGTAAGATGTTAAAATTTTGTTGACCCTAGCTGATCTTAAAGCATTTGCGAAAAAGCCAAACAGACAGTCCGACCGGCAAAAGATCAGAAGCGCATTTTATGCAAGATTATAAATACATAAATTAGTGGTAGTAGTTTGAGGAATATTTTTAATTTGAACAAAACACATTTAATTAATTCGGTTATATAATGAATTGATGTGCTTTGTTTAATGTATGAACTAAACATGCACACATCACATTTTCTCAGTTATCTGAAATTGTATTTAATAATTTATATGTAGAAGAAAAAATCATTTATAATTTTTAGAATAATATACATACATACATTAAATGTTCTAGCATATAAATTATGCAGACATACATATTAATAAAATTTATATCCTTATAGTAGTATTGTATTCTTACAAAAGAAATTTTATTAGGCGGAGTCTTTGGTTATCTTATTTAATTGTAAAACGAACTTATTAGTCTAAATATTTAAGTATATAAGCGGCAAGGCCGGAGATTGCTGAGCAACGGGCGGCTAGATTAAATTGTCAGTAAATTTTAAATGGTGCCGCTGAATTCGTATCGTAGTTGTTGCTTGGATTGATGGGTTTGTTCCTGTTGTCCTTGTTCTTGGTGCCAAAATCAGAAACCACTATATCCACTTATATCGGACGGTTTGAGTCGTTCGAAGACGCTTAGATGGTGGGCTGCATGACCATGATGATGATGGTGGGGATGGTGATGTGAATGGGCAAAGCCCGTATAATTACTCTGTGACGGCGTATGGTGGCTATAATGAGTGTACGGATAATTCGGACTTGGCACATGCAATGTCGAAGCCGTACCCTGCACAACGCCATAATGACCATGTGTATACTCGGGTGCGGATGTCCCATGTTGGGGCCCATATGGTGAACCACCGTACAAGGCATTCACATTCACTGACGGCATATGGGCTATGTGTGGTGAAATGTGCGCATGATCCATATACATTTGTGGATGTGGAAGCGGATGTGAATGAGCTGCCGGATTGCTGGTTGTTAAATGACTGCCATGATGTGGATATCCAGTTGGACTATGAGTAGAGTATTCGATACTGTTGTTGTTGTTATTCAGACCGCTTTCGGGTCTGATGGCTGCGTTGCTAATGTTGTTGTGACCTAATTGGCTATCGATACTTGTTGGCGGCGCCGCAGATGCTGCCAGGCTACTAACCGAAAAATTGTTCGCTGAATTAGTTTCCGATGGCGCATTATTATTGTCCGGATGGCAACGTTTTTGATGCTGTTGTTGTAGTCCTAATAAACGATTTTCGACGGCTACTGCAGCGGCCGCCGCAGTTGCCGATGATATTACGTTCGATTCGTGTTCACTTATTGATGGTATTTGATCAACCAAAGATTCCATTCCCGACAAACTTTTGCGTGAGACATCGGATGCAGTTATTTGCGTTGAAAGTTGAAGTTGCCCCGCTGAGCTACTTAACTGTGGGCTAAGATGAACGTGTGGATGGGGTTGATGGTGTGGAGATGCTAACATACTATAGGGTCTGGCCTGCTCTTCATAACGTTGCCAGTGGTCTGGTTGATGATCCGATTGATAGTTTAAGGGCGCGTGAATCGTTTGCGAGTAATGTACGACAGCTACGGGCGACAATTGGGATTGTAGATGTGATTGTTGGTTGTTCTTTTGATTCTGACTTAAAGCCAGCCACTGTTGATAGTGATCCGGGACGTGCGATTTTTCTATAGCAACTGGAGACTGTTGCGGTATAGTAATACTATTTGACTCCTGTACACGCACAACATTTACGCTTTCGTCGTTATTCGGTGGATCAAAATCAACAACCGAGCACATATGCGGTGAGCTAGGCGGTGGTGTTTCGCCTAAGTGCGGCTGATCTCTTCCAACTGCATCGGCTATTTGGTTCGTTTGGTTGCCTTGGTGATCCTCAGTATTTTGCTGCAAATTTGGATCAACTTGTGCTGTTACCGGTGGTGTTCCATGTGAATGTGTGCTGTAATTACAATTCAGAGCGGGAGATGCCATCGGTGATGCTGAAGCCGTATACAGCAAGTGAGATGGTGGTGGCGTATTATACAAGCTAGGTGGCGCTTGATGGCTGCTTTGTGGCGACGACATTGACATCGTTTGCATGTTGGATTGTGTTGATTGCTGCGGTGTTGCATTGAGAGTCGTGTGTGTAACTTTTGGATGCTGCTGCTGTTTGTTATTTGTTGCTGACAACATACTTTCAATTGTGGGTTTAAGTTTTTTTGGTCTGCCACGTTTCTTTTTGGTGGGTGTCTCAGCAGAGGCAGCTCCACCAACACAAGAGCTGCTGTTATTAGTTGCTGTAATCATTGATAAATTTAATATGTTATTGAAATCATGTTGCGGCATTAGTTGACCTAGTTGAATCTTACTACCGCCTGATGGATCAATTATATCTTGCCCTTTAATCTTTTTCGGTCGTCCACGTTTTTTTTTCTCCGGTAGCAATGGTTGTTGCGGCTGTTGCTGTTGATTTTCAAATACGCACAAATAGTTTTGATCATTCATAGGGACTTTTATTGATTCATTATTACTGCCATAGATGAATCCAGCGCGCGGGATCACATTTGAGCTGTTTTGGTTGGTAAAGTGTGGTAAAAGTTGTTTGTCATCCTGATTTGAACAAACTGCGCTGTTATCAGTATTATTACTGCCACCGATATTACCATCACCATACATTAAATTCGAAGGCTGTTGTTGCTCCATGTTATTTGTGTTTGTGTTGCTAATAGATGCAGATAGACCCTTAAGGTGCTCCTGCTGCTCGCAACATTGCCTTATACGCTGCTCGGTGAAAACACATTCCGATTCTTCGATATGCGGGATTATACCATTTAGAAAGTCTCGAAACTTCTTTAACGCTGTATAAAATGGTACTTTATCTGCAGCACGTGGAAGTTGAGCGCAGCGCGCCGACGATGATGGCATAACCCAAATATACTGAAGTTAAATATAAAAAGAATTGGTTTTAGATAATTACGTCCTCCAGCAATAGTATACAGGCGAACTACGTTGAATGTACCAGACTTTTAATTTGATTAATAGTGAATATATAAAACAGCAATAATTTTGTGACTGTGAAAAAACTGGAATACACGTTTATAAAAAGGCGGACGGATGGGAACGGTAAAGGGCGTTGTATCCAGACTTTTGTTACGAATCTTTAGGGAAAGTAACCAGCTACAGTTTGTCAAGGAATTGTTTACACATCGTGAACATTTTTGATATTTTCACTTTAGAGATATAGGGTCACACTGATTGTTGTTTTTATTTTTTATAAGTTATTTAGTTAATTATCTCTTAAACCTATTAAACAAAACTCAAGAAACATAAACATTAACAAAGAAACTTTCAAAATACTAACATAGGCACAAAATGCAACTGTCAATTCACACTTTATTTTTCGGTTTGGTTTCTATGTGCATGGCATATTTACAGTTACTTTTTTAAAAAATAAAATCGCAGCTCTTGGTGATGCATTTTTCAAAGAATTTTCATATTTGGAATATAAAATTTATATATAATCGGTACAGTTTTAGACGGTTTTAAAATGACAGGCAAGCGGTTATCATTCGACATGAATCAAGTTTGTGTATTACAGCTCCACCATCGGGAAAATGGTCTCTGAGATTGCAGAAATGTATGCAATTAGCATAACTTTATACAACGATATAAGCCGCGTTAAAAACAAGGGAAGGGTGGAGGCGAAGCCTAAAACTGGTCGGCCGCGGGCAATAACTTCAAGAGCAAAGAGAATTATGGTCAGAAAGATCAACCAAAATCCAACTATTTCGAATGCTATTGCCAATGAGATGAAGACGAAATTTGGAATAACCATATGTCGCAAAACTGTCAGAAAAGCCTTTAATAGACCGACTTTTCATCTCGAGCTGCATGAAATAAACCATTGTTGTCGGCGGAGCACATTAGAAGCCGTTTAACTTTTGCCAGGATCCACGTGGGACAGCCAGACGTGTTATTTTTTTTTTTCTAAATCCAAGATAATGCTTTTCTGTAATGAATTGAAAACAAAATTATTATTTGGAAAATTCTCAGTGATGGTTTGGCGGTGCATCTCGAGCTAAGGAGTTGGAGAATTGTGCTTCATTGCAAATACAATGGATGCCCAACAATATTTAAGTATTTTGAACACACATTTGGTAGCCAGTGCCAACAAATTTGGATATATTAATGACGGCAAGCCAACTTACGAGTTTTAGCAGGACAATGATCCTAAGCACAAAGCAAACATGGTCAGGTGGTGGCTGCATTATAACTGTAAAAAGTTGTTCGATTCACTTGCCCAAAGCCCAGACCTCAACCCAATTGAAAATCTGTGGGTCTATCTGAAAAAATGTACTGCCAAGCGCCATCCGAAAAATAAGAATGATCTCAAGGCAATAATCTTGAAAGAATGGCCAAATATTCAATTGGAATACGTCCAAAATCTAATAAAAAGCTTAAAACCAAAAACTGATAGATTAACATTGCCGAAACACTTTAAGGGCAGTTGAATTTTGTGCCTTGTTAATATTTTAATGTTTCTTTGTTAATGTTTATGTTTTTAAAGTTTTGTTTAATGGGTTAAGGAGATAATTAACTGAATAACTTTTAAAAAATAATAATAAACTTTAAAACAGCAAGTGTAACAGTATAAAGTGAAAATATCAAAAACTGCATGTAAACAAAATCTTGACAAACTGTATATTCCAACCAAATTTCGTCAACAGCTGTTAATATGTGGAAAACATGTGGGTCTTATCGATATGCACGTCGAGATGTATTGACTTGTTATCGATTTAAAAGCTTTTTAAGCATTTTAACATTTTGACGAATACATGGAACACAATTTTTGAAAACACTTACTTTAGGGATGTCGAAAAAAGTTGCGTTCGTACAAACGGATGGACATTGTATAAATCTAATATATCTTTTAACTTCGTTATCACAGTATAAAAATCACAGTAATATGTCTTACTTTGCACAATTTAACCTTACTACCAATTTGAAGGTAGGCTGGTGAAACAAAAAGGATTTATTGACCATTTTTTCAGAGTGAATTTTTAATGTTTAAACACTCATGTAATTTTATTTAAAAAAAAGTACTTACAGTATTTGTGCCGTCGACACGATCCGGTTGTCGACCGAAGTGAAACTCTTTTTTGCCCGAAAAAACTTCGAATATAAGCTTACCGTTAAAAACGGCAATTTTTGGTTGGAATCTTTGAAGTTTTTCAAGCAAAATGCGACTACCCTCTTTAATTTCCTTCCGCGTTAGATCAGCAGATCCCTTAGTGGCACGTGCAACCATATTGGTAAAACCGATGCCTTGTTTTAACAACGTATAATCGTCATCAGCGCTCATTTGTTCCTGGGTTAATCCAGATAAATATAAGCACTTCCAGAAGTGATTACCAGGTCCTGCATAATGATGACCTTTGTATGCAGCAAACAACCCGGGATTTATGCCAACCTGTATTGGTAATTTTATAGTTTTATGATTTTTATATGATACATACATATATTGCACAGATGACAAAAGTCTTGATTTAACAAGACGAAATTTACAACTCACGATAACGATATCTAGATTTTCACACAGATGGTCGGGAATGGTGCGCTTAATGACTTCTGCCTCGGACATTCCATTAAATCGATCATGCTTTTTTCGCTCTCTTGGTTTCATTGTAAGAATATTACCAGCAGATAAGCCGCTATTCCTTTCATTGCTGTTTGAAAGTAAAATCAAAACAATTTTTTTTTATAAGTAAATCATTAAAATACTACGTGTGAAAATTAATCGTATAAATAAATGAAACTTGTTACCAAGAAATCATCATAGACAATTTAATTTCACTCAAATTTAATCTAACTCCGTTTCTCTACTATTTATGTTAATATTTTCCTAAAAATGTAATGTCCATACGAAATGTGACTGAAATGTATGTTTAACTGCAAAAATAATAAGCTACTTTTTCTTAGTGGACAAAAAACAAACATCGAGTTTTGCAAATTTTTATGTAATTTTTTTTTATGCACTTCTGATAAAAAGTATATATATTCTCGAACTGCATGGCAAGCTGTGTCGAATAAAGCATGTCCGTCTGTTTCTATGCAAACTAGTCTTTTAGTCATTGATCTATCAAACTTACAAAACAAGTAAGAATGCAAAATTAGCTTCCTTACTTTTTATATTATGCTTACAGTGTTCTTTAGAGAGTAAACCTTTTTTTAACGATAATAGGAACATTTTTTTTATGCTTGGTAAATTAAAAATCGTTAGGTTTACGAAATAAATCTAACTTGATAAAAGCATGTGTGAAATAAATTTAACTTCCTATTAATATTATTTTAATCACTCAGGAGTAAAGCGGGCAAAATTTTAGAGAGAACAATCGTAAAAAAAGGACGAAACCATTAAACAGTTTTTTTTTAATTTTATAGGAGTTATTTTTCGATTAAATTTATATAAGTGCATATCGGAGTTAAATTAATATTTATAATACAAATAATAATAATAATAATACAAACAAAGTAATAATTTATTCATTTAATTTATAATAATATTATTATTAAAAATAACACGAACTAAATATATATTTTTTTAAATTTTAATAATATATTTAAAAATTATAATAGCTTACCACTGCGGCGAAACAATTTGCACGCTTTCGGCAGTAATTATTTTTTTTTTACGACCTCTTCTTTTTGGCACTGAATCTTGCGATCTTGTATTTAAATCACAGCTAACATTGTTGACATCATGCGATTCTCTATTAATTTCTATGTCACAAGAGTCGGATACAAGCTCACTGTTCGGCGGATGCTGCTCTGATTGCTGCTGAATATTATCATTAATGATATAAACGTCGCTTGTCTGCGCCGTATCTGATCCTGAAACGGGCGCAGGCACAGGCACAGGCGTATAGCTCGATGCGTTAGAAGTAGCAGGTAAATCGACCAAATGGTGACCCCCTGCCCTTGGTGACAGAATGCTCATTTCCTCACTCATAAAGCTATAAGGATCGTTTGACAAAGCAACTTCAACATTATTAGCGATTCTCGGATTTACGATCTGTGACATATTATTAATGTGAGACAGCGTACCACTCTGACCATTTTGTGCTTGCACTTGCGGGCTATTCGAATTCGATGCAATTGATTGAATTTGTTCGGAGTTCTTGGATGACATTGGGTCATCTTGTTTGCTCTGTGTCACAATGCCAAGATTACTATGTTGCATTTGATGTTGTGGAGTAACCGAATGTGTGGATGACGTATGTGAATTTGGTGTCAAAACATCTCCAGCACTTGTTTCATATCCATCATCTTGATTTTCCGGTTTGGGATTGCTTGGTGAAAGTGATCTATAATAAAGTAATTATTTACCCCTTAACTCAATAATTGTGACTTAACACAGAAGTTTCAGTTTTACCATAGAAAACTTGTACGTTAAGTTTTAATTTCAGAAACTTTTTCTGTGTGGAGTGCCGCTACTCTAGCAACCAAATAAACACTTTTGGCCGGCAACTAGAGTCAGTTGATTTTAACAAAATAAAAAATTTAACTACAATGGATGGCAAGAAACAAAACTGTAGGTCGGCTGACCCGAAAGTAGTTTATTTCAGCTACTGAAAAAATGTGCTGTCTTTAATACAAAGTTAACCAAAAACAAGTAGTAGTGAAGGCTTTAGTCGATTAATCTTGACTAATAGATACCCTTAACCCGGACAGACGGTCGGGATGATATACAGACATATACGTGTACTACCAATGCTTGAAGGTATTTATTAAAAATTCAGTCAGCTAAATTAGTTGTGCAGTTTCTATCAAATATAGCATACTTTTTTTTATATTTATTTTTAAACTTTTAATACTAACTATCCATAAATATTTTTGTTCAAATTCGTATTCCTTACCAACCGATCAAAGTAGCACACGGTAATGCAGATTATCCAGATCTGATGTTCTGATTACAATCTCACAAATCACTTATTTTTCTCAAATTAAAGATTAAAGATTGATGCGAAATTTCCCAAAACTGGTTACTTGCAGTGCTTCCAAGTTAATCGATTGAAAACCCCTTGGAAGTTTAAATTATACATTCACCTTTCAATTTGACAGTAGTATAAAAAGCAAAGTCCTAATGGAAGTGTGTACTCACAACTTGTAAGTTGAGCATGGATCCTCGTGAAATTCATCCATCATAAGGTCGTGATAAGCAGTCTCCTGCATTTGTTGTTGATGTAGATGCGGGTGGTCAATATGCTGCTGATTGGGTTGCTGCTGTTGTAAATGTCCGTGATATTCGATATGCCGTTGGTGCAAAATACGTGCTTGTTGCTGATGTTCCTGTTGATGTTGATGGTGCTGAGGTTGATTATGAGTATGATGAATTCCAAACATTTGATCGTGAGCAAATTGCTGGTGGCTATAATCGGCATAATGAATTGGCAATTGCCGCTGTTGATTATGCACATTTTCTTGGTGTATGTTGTGATGGGGATGGTGTTGTTGGTGATGTGGTTGCTGCAATATTTGTTGAAAGATATTATTTTGCTGTTGATTTTGAACATCCGTCGGTTGCTGCATTTGGTGTTGACTAAAATTATGATGGTCGATTGGATTCATTTGACCTCCAAAAGTATCCGATGACGTTGGTACTGCCTTTTCGATTTGTAGCAAAAGTTCGGTAGGATGTCCTTGATGATGTTGCTGCTGATTTGCGCGAAATATATCCGACTTATAGCCATCAGAGTCACAGCTTAAATTGGCGCTTGAACTTTCGTTAGTTTTCTCAGTACCATGGCTCTGATGATGACCTTGATCTTCCATTAACTGACCATGCGGTGCCCATATTGATGCTGGACGCCGATCCGTAGTCAAAATATCACCCGTCGCTGTTGGTATATTAGTAGGTATACTATTCACGTTTGAAGAGGAATTTGGTTCACAACCATTGTTTTTATGAGCATTGGACTCTGTAGTGGAAGAAGCTGAATCTGAATTGAACACCACTTCCGTATTATACTGAGATTCAGAATGCGACAAGGGCAATATTGTATCCATTCTTGACGACGCCGCAGTTGGTGCTGGCACAACTAATTCAACTCGAGTTACGAGCGCTTGCTCTGGTGCAATATATTTATTTGTTGTTGTTGAATATGTCTCAATAATACGATCAGATCCTCTCGATAATTGTTCATCATTGTGAATAGGCGGTTGATCAGCTAATCTCACTGTATTGGCTTGTGTCTCGGAAAAATGAACACTGCATCGATCTCTCTGAACTATGTTATTTACATTTTCTGCATCAGTTATTGGTATTGTTGATTTGTTATTTGCTTCTCTTTCCGCCGATTTATCTGCAATAGTTTTACCGATATTACTGATATTGGCCACGCGGCAGGATTCGTTTCCTTGATCATCCTCGTTATCGTTCTCATCGCCGGCATCAGTATTATTACACCCAACGCATAATTTTGTTCGCTTTGTATCAACAACAGTTTCCGTTGAACTATGTAATTTTTTATTATTTTTTAGTTGCTGCTTCTTAATATTGCTGTTGCTATCACTTTGTATGCTCAAGTTGCAATCTGTATTGGAATCATTGCATTCAATTACATCTGTTTTCTGATTTTCGTCTGTGTTCGCATTTGAAGCCATTACAGAACCTCTAAGTTTAATTTCTAATGACTTTTTCAGCCAAAAAATAGGGACAACTCGAATTTTCAATTGGATTGTTTGATTTAAAAATGCTCTTATGCACTTAATCAAATCCGCACTGTTGTATAATATTCGTATTTTTAGTAAATATATTAAGGAACTTCTAATGAGCAGGATGTTCTCTTGTACCAAAATGACCAATTGCATCTCCCTTTTAATTAGACGTCATTTAATGATTTAACTTTTTTGTTGTTTACATTTCTTGTGTTTTTTATGTTCGCCTAATCTGAAATAGTAGAATTTTATATAGTTTATTGATGAAATTTTGATACAAGTTAAAACATTTCCAATAGGACGCAAACTGCAAAATACTCTGATACCAGTATTAAAATATTGAAACGGGTTCTCTTACAAAAGGGTTCTTTCATTTTCTTTTTTTTTTTGGTTCAAGTTAGGCCTTCAAAAATAGATTTATTTGATACATTTTGGTAAATATTTTAAAAAAATATACTAAGAATAGATAAAAAAAAAATTTCCTGTATGTTACATAACCGTAATGTTTTAAAATTTTGTATCCATACAAAATAGTTTCTGGTAATTTTCATGATTAGGGGGCTATCTTTATATATATTCCGTCCGTCCATTTGTATGTATGAACGCGGCCATCTCAGAACCTATATGAGCGAGGTCTATAGATTCGATATGATGTCTTTCAATCCCTAGGCAGTGCAAGTTTGTTTCAAATTCTATTCAAATTGATAGCTTTTCCGGTTTACGACATACACATGTCATTGATAATATTTTTTAAACTCTGATACCGAAGGTATCAAATATTATATTGGTTTTGTGTCATGTCTTTCTAAACTAAAACTTTGCAAATGTCTTTATCTACGGCCGTAGTGCTACGCCGGGGTTGAAAAATTGATAACTAAAAATCGATAAATCCACATAATTCCCACATCCCTACAGTTAAAGATACTAGGAACAAAGATAATTACAAGTGTTTCTCTTTGAAAAAAACTGCTTCAATTTGTTGGTTATGCTTGTTTTTTCAGCCCCCCGCCCCTTGGTAAAATCGGAATCACCGATAGCTTTGACAGTTTTTAAGCTAAGGTCAACTAATAAAAATAATAATTTAGTGACATTCTTAACATTCCTTAGCTCTGCATTAAAAATTTAGATGTCTCCCAGTTTTTGAGTAGGTTGACTAGAGCCACTAAAGTTGGTAGGAAAATAGCTGGTGACATCCCTCTAAGGTTTGCATCAATTTGCCACGCCCACACATACCACACCGTAGGTGACTCTAACAGCATTTTATATGCTGGGTGTTATATAAATACATATGTACATATTTCGCAATCGCTTTCATCCGCCAGCAACGTTTTTAAGTGTTTTTCTAAGCTTATTGGTTTTTTGGTAACATTCATATATGTACATAGATTTACATACATATGGTTGTATATACTAAAAATGTTTTAGTTGTTTACTGAATTTTTGTGTGCACAATAATATGTACATAACCTGTTTACCTTTATACGTAGATTTTTGTACATACGAGTAAGGACAATCACATTAAACATATTTATATATACATATGTAGCATTTGTAGACCACGATATGGAGTGAAGGGTGATGGCTGCAAGGCACCGGCAAAACAAACACTAACAACTAGAAAGGCAATTTTCAGATTTCTCTCTCGTACAACACACATCTACAATGCATTTTTGTATGTACATATATGTATGTATGTATAAACCTGTGTGTTGTGTAAGTATGCAAATACTGATGGCAGCAGAGAACTAGATATACATAGTACGAAAGGTGCGTCATACCCATATACATATGCATTGGTTATATACATACTTAGTTATCTGTCCTCAAATTCTGCCATGTTGTGTTTCTGGCAGGCCTATATCGAAACACCAGGGTTTCCTAGCAAATAAAAAATGGACTACAGTAGCGGACTTTTTTTTTCAACATTGAAAAAAATATGGCTATACATATATATAACACTATAATAATATAGTTAACATAAATTAAATGTATAAGTAATAATGTGATTACAGGCTTGTACCAATTTAAATATTATTAATGTATACATTAAAAAACATTTATAAATTCTTTGCTATTTTTTTTTAAATCAATAAATTAAATTAATTATTTGTTAAGATTATATTATATAGAAATGTTTTTTGTGGAACCAAATTCAAGTTCTGAATTTTAATTCGTTATATCAAAAACTTCGTTATATCTTTGTAATAGAAAACTTTTATTTGCATTCGGAAACGCCTATATCTTCTACACTTTTACTACTAAAGCACACGATTGTTATTCTAAGCTAGACTACATTTCGCCACCGCCCACGATTTAAAAGTACTTGGAAATAATAAATTGTTTATTATATTGTTTACTAATATTTTCTATGTACCTATGTTGGTTGACAGATTCATATAATTTTAAATTTTAAGAAATTTTGCTTAATTTGAATGTGAAATTGATAAAGTTTGCAGTATTACAATTATTGCATACGTTCTAGAAGTGATACAATTAGGTACACAATTCAATGCGCAACTCATTCTCTGATTTTCTCAGCTCGCTGCGTGAGAGTCATATTCTGTCTGTGTATGTTTATACATACATATTTGTATATGATGTATAGGATGCTCGTGTTTTCATATGCAAAATGTACAAAAAGCTAAATATGTATTTTAGATTGAAATGGTAATAAATAATTTGTTGTGTCTTGAAAATCTTGTATCATCAAAATGTATCTTGTAAGAAATTAAAAATATGTCAACTTTTTTTTGTCAAGTTTTAATATATACAACTCTATTTTTTACTTTTATTAAAAAGTACGAATTTTTTGTATGATATATCCAAAAAATATATTTATTGGTTGAACTAAACATATAAAACAAAAATAATTATATGTAACCAATTTTAAAAAAATATACGATACAAAAATTTCTTATTTAACAAGTAAGAAGGGCTCTAGTCGATTAAGCTCGACTAGAAGATACCCTTAACCCTTGACCATACAGACGGACTACAGACATACACATATGGCTTCTGTACCAATGCTTGATGGTGTCATATCTCCGGTGTTTCTTAACCGATTTTAAAAATGTCACGGAAGTTCATTATTTTGTTTATAGTTTCAATCCTCATTTTCAATTTTTTTAAATTCAAGATTTTTTTGTTATCGATAACATGTGTATATCGTAAACCGGAAAAGTTATCGAAAATTTGAAACAAACTTGCTATGCTATATAGGGATTAGGAGAGCTCATATCTAAAATCTGGAGTCTCTAGCTTTTGTAGTTCCTGAGATCGACGCGTTCATACATACGGACGAACAAGGCTAAATCCACTCGGCTGTTGATGCTGATCAAGAATATATATATTTTATGGGGTCGGAGAAGCTTTCTTCTGCCTGTTGCATACTTTTGCACAAAGCCATTATACCTTTTTTTACTCATTTCATGAGTTAGGGGTATAAAAAGGTAAGAAGTAAGAAGATAAACTTACCCTTGACATAAAATACTTACACTAATGTACCAATGCTTAATGATTTATCTTCAATCTTTTATTACATTTGTATATCGTTAACCCGGAAATTTGAAAACAAACTTGTACTGCATAGCGATGGGGAGAGCAGACGGACGGACATGGCTATGTCGACTCAGCTATTGATGCAGATCAAGTATATATATACTTTCTGGGGTCAAAGGTGCTTTTTTCTGCCTGTTAATTACTTTTGCACAAAACCATTATACACATATAAGGATATAAAAAGTTAAAATTAAATTATAGTTCGGTTTGAATGACCTGAAAAAGGTTACGCAGTGTACTACTGTAATTTTGAGCAGCTTGTGTCGCCTGCCCGTTTCCTTTACAATATTTGATAAGATACCCTTAACCTTTGACCTAACATAATCGGTCATACTTGCACCAATTTCTCAATTGATTTAAAAAAAAAACTTCACATATCTGCATTGTTTTGTTAATCTTTGATGTGTACATATGTATACAAAATGTCGTAGTTTCCACTGGAACTGCATTTGTGTTTATTCCTTTGGATTTGGGTGGGGAATGGTTAGTTGAAGTTCAAAGACTGCATTTTTTTTACCGTTGCCACGTATTTTAAATGTATGTATGCTCTGAAATTAGAAGCGTGGCTCTTTTTTTTGTAAGTTCAGATAAATTACTCTTAATTGTATATGCTTCAGAAACAGTTTGAAAATCTTTCTTTTTACTAGCGAACATACACAACACTTTTTATGATTTGGTGACCGATCTTCGAGCTTCATGAGCTGGCGAAAAATCGCATGTACATACATATTTTGTTTTGTCTCGCTTGCTGGCTATATACTCTGTTTGTGTGCAATCCAGCGTCATACATAGTATGTGCACACATATTTACACTGGACACTCAATTGTCCTCGGAAACCATTCTATTATAATAATAATACTAATGATGAAAAGAATGCAATACTCATTCGCATTTTCAGTCATTGGCATGTAAACATTTGATAAACCTACCATTTTTCGGCACATAAGTAAAAACAATTTTAAAATTTCAGATAATCGTTAGAAAAATACTTTAAAAAAAACTACTTGTCTATTATATTAAGTTCTCTAAAGTCTACAATTCGAAAAGTATATTGTAAAAATAAATTCTGGATAAAAGTTAGTAAACAGTTTTTGTATGAATAAGACATTATTTTCCATGAACCTTTTTCATTAATTAATTTTATTGTAAAAAATTAGTATTTCCAAGCACATTAAATAAAGACAAACCCTGCTTCTGCCAGGAAAACTATAACTACTCCAGAAACCAATTGTTCTTTATATGCAAAAAAAAATGAGACAAATTTATTTTCGACATGGCGAATATAACTTCAAAGGCAAAATGCTAGCGGAGTCAGTGTTAATAAACTCTTGCACAGGCACCACTATCATTTCATTTTGAGGCCCTCAAAAATGTAAACAAAGTGTGTTTTTTGCTCGCGCCGCTACATTTGTAATATTTGTAGCGGCGTCCGTGTAAATTCAGTATTACACTAGCCGTTTCCGATATAAAAGTTGTACCGATAAAACAAGAATATCTTAAATTTTCTAAATCATTGAACTTGCATTACAATATTTTGTGGAAAAAATTTAATTCAATAACCATTAACAACTTTATTGAAATCGGTTAACAACAATATTGAAAATTGTAGAGTTGAAAAAAATAGAAATTTAGGTGATTTGCTATTTGTTATTTCACTTAATAAACCAAAACACATTAATACTATTTCAAGCATTTTCTGTAAGTTTTGCAAATCGTATATGCAATTTTTTTTTTTCTACTAAACGGTACAACTGGGAGTGAGTAACTTAACCGTATTCTATCCGAAACACTTTTATATACATATTTTTGACTTACGACGGAGTAAGTTTTCATATATATATTACACAGCTTACTATTTAGTATGGAATATAATTTTACTTTTAAAGTCGCGATATGTAGACAAAAAACAAATCCAGTTTGACCGATGAAGTATGATGAACTAAAATAAAACAGTCTCACACATACATACCCTATTTAAAGAGTTATATTTTAAATATATATGTACATACTTTGTTTTCGTAACATTCGAAGCATCAACATACATGCGTATACACATACTCATCTACAAAAAGTCGCATACATACCTGTGTGTATGTCAAACATATGTACACATATAAAAATGAGTGTAACTAAATATATGCATGTAATACAAATGAACAAGCATACAAACATATGTATATAACACATATATACATATTTAGTACGAACATTTATTTTTATATTTTGACGATTGTTAAAGAGAAGAAAATTAAAATACATAAGTGAACTCTTATTGACATATATGTATGTACATATATGTATGTGTGCATTTACATATTTTGTATTGTATTAAAAGCTCGACAGATACTTTTTGGCTCTAAGCATTTCCAATACCAATACATTTGCAATGCATACACACCAAAAATGAGCGTATGCTGTATGTACAAACATATATATATAGTTGCATGCTCATGATAGACTGAATGAATTTATCCATTCAACGCATTTTTGAATGTGTCACAAATCTTGCATGTTTATATGTGTGGTTGCGCACACAAATGTAATTTATGTATTTTTATTTACGGGGCAAACACAGCTTCTGTATATGTAAGATGTTGATATATATATATACATATATATATATATATATACGTGTGCATTTATTTGAAATTATTTATTACACAACAAAATATTCAAAAAACACACGCCCTCTTTAAATTTAAAATGTTACAATGTTCAGTTTACATCGGCAGTCAAAACAAAACATCAAATACACTATATTATGAGCTTTACCAAATTTGCCTTCTGTGTGCAACAACGACGAACCGAACCGAACGACCGAACAGCAATATCGCAATTATAAATACATGCTACGTATATACATAAATACATATCTATGTATCTACATATGATTGCATTGTGGTAAACACATATGTATATAACAGGCGTCCGCGGCAAACGACCGTACGGATGGGCTGTGGATTCTTCTTTACATCTAATTAACATTTTTAGAAAGAAGTGATGCATTTAGCAGAATGTTAACTAACCTCTTTTCTTCAAAAAATATAAATACCAAATATACAAAATACGCCTAATTGTAAGCAATCTTAATTAGCTTATGTATTAAAGTAACTTACAAAGTAATTAAGTAATGGTATATTATTATTTTATCTGAATTTCGCTTTCATAACAGCTGTTATTGTACGCAAATAAGAGCAATTGTATTTTTCATGAGGATTACTGTTAGGTCTATCAACAACCTACTCGATATTAGTACTCATTTCTGGCATCGGAAATGGTAAAGTTACAAAACATCGAGTACGCTTCCCAATGGATTTTTTTGGTGAGCATGAAAAATCATCGTGCTTCAAAAATCCTCAATAGTCTAAATATACGGTTTCTATACCCTTATTTTCTTTTGGATGTCTAGTGTAATTGACAAAACATTATTAAACTTTAAAATTAATGTTGCTAAAAATAGTAAGACCAATTAATTTTCTTCAAAGCAATATAAATAATGTTTGATAAGAGCGCAATTCTTAATTCGTATATTTTAGGTTGCTGTGCACCGTTTGAAGATATCTGAAATTATTCTAAATCATGTACATAATCGCTAGCAAATTACTCCATATTTCAAACCACCCTTATTTAAGCATATAAAATTAATAAACATCTAAAAAAAACGTAATGAATAAAATCGGCAAGGTTTTTTTTTACTTTTTGATGACGGTTGACCATTTTATTTAAGTCAGCTGATTTGCCTTCGATAATTTCACGTTATCGATAATAAGGACTGCCGTCAGAAGTATGGAGCTGCATAAGTATGGAACTGTTAATGCTAAAATAAATGAATACTTAAAGAAAAGGATAAAATTTTAATTTTCAATTAGTATTTTGAGATTCATATACTGCCATTTAAATTTCTCCCCATTGTTATCGAAATCGAAAATATCTAATTCACCTGTCATCTCGAATTAAGCGTTGTCGTCACTCTGTTCATGCGTAAAGGTGTGCGTAATTTTTACAATTTGTAACATCGTTTATTTTAAGTTAGATTTACATTTGCTTTTTTTTTGGCTTTTTAAAACAAGTGAAAAAGCGCTTACTAAAAATAAATAACAAACGCCCAACACATTAAGAGATCTTTTGAAACAGTTCGTGCATTTGTGTATATATGTATAAACCTGTATGCATTGTGTGTGTTATGTACATATATGTAACTATACATCCTTCAGTAAAATAAGAGCATTTGTAATTATTCGTTCGAAACTTAAACTACACTTATAAATTATTAGTTGGAAAAAAATTACATAAATGTTATGATCGTGTCGAATAAAACGTTTGTATATGCATATACACATACAATTGTCAAAATACTTATGGTAAAAATGTGTGCATATGCAGCGTGTTCAAGGTTGTTGCCAGAGTAGTTCATTGGAGAGTTCTCTTGCACTTATTTATAATAGTGTGTGTACACAATACATACATACAAATAACAGTAACCTCCTACGGATTGAGAGTGTTTTATGAATTCCCGTTTGTTTTGTTCTATAATACGATTAATTTTATATGATTTAATAATATATTTTCTTTCATCACTTTACTTTAATGTAACAATGACTTGTAATTTCAGTTGGAAGAGTTGAGCTGTGATCCGGCCAAAACGTTAACTGTGAAAGTCGGTGAAGGCCAGAGGCAAGGGATAAACCAGATAAACGGACGCGTGATTAATTACGCCTAGTATTTCGCAATGTCCGATCTTGGAAGCGGTGATGATGGCATCTCAGGATCAAGTAAGTACCGAATAGCTATAATTAAAAACAAACATAAGTTATTGATCATAGAAAGATGATTTAGTCATGGTTATCAACTGTAGCATATGCTAAAATATAAATTTGTTTGTTTTTTTTTTTTGGAAAAAAATTTGCTTGGTGGTACAATATTAAAGTTCGCAACTATAAAAAACCAATTTTCGAAACTGAAAAAGGATCGATGCATGCAAAAAAGCTTGAGTCTAAAATTATTCTTAATAAAGTTATTGAATCTTTGATTTTTATGACACTAAAATGTGTCACAGTGTTATTGAAATATTTACAGCATTACACTCTTACATTTCAGAGTACAATGCAAGTAATATGGAAGGCTCTTTAAGCAGAAACGAATTTGAATCGGCTGGCAAAGGTTAGTACCAACATAACTTACTTTTTGTGTGTATTAACATCGGCAGGCAAAATTCAGAATATATTGTGTTTTTATTTAATTTTTTTTTGTGGGTAAAATTTTTCCTGCCATTGTATGTATTGAGACAACAATTTTGTTACAAATTGCTTAATTTTGTATTTATTATGTCTGTGGAGGTCCTAAGAAATAAAAGCAAAGCACGCGCAGCAGGTAGCACTGCAGGCAATATTTGAAATGTGGTCGACTTGTGAAATACTTGGGTCTGGGTATCCCTACTCAAAATCCCTTTCTCTTTATATATCTGTATTTGTTTATTTAATGAGTTACTTGAGTATACATTAATATTTATTCTGTTGCAGCTGGAAATGCAGTTGAGCAAGAGCTGGCTACAAAAATGCTTCAAATACAATCAAAACGTTTTTACTTGGATGTGAAGCAAAATCGTAGGGGGCGGTTTATTAAAGTCGCTGAGGTAAGACATAGTTATGTATTTATAAAAAACTGAAGAATGCAATTAATAATTATTAAAGTCACATTTATTATATATATATAGGTTATGTATAGATTATAAGAGCTGTAGAACATTAATTCTTTGAAACTTTTTCGGTAAATAAAAGAAAAAACTCGGAATATTTGTATAAACAATAAAAATATCGTATGTAAAATTAACAATCGGTCAAGAAACACCAAACATACCTTCTTTTTACATATTTTATATAAATGTTTAATATGTATGTATAATTTTTTTACTTTAGAATAGTTTTTTTTACGCCCTTTTCAGATTGGAGCTGACGGCAGACGAAGTCAAATTTACTTAGCGCTATCGACAGCAGCTGAGTTTCGCGACCATCTATCAGCATTTAGTGACTATTATGCTTCTTTAGGTAGGAATATAAATTTGTTTACAATCAATAATAAAGAAGCTCTTTATAATAACAAAAAAAAACAGGCCCTCCAAATACAGAAAATTTGCCAGAGGATGGTAAATTAAAATCAGAGATGATGATAAAGGATAATAGAAGATATTACTTGGACTTAAAGGAAAATGCTCGTGGAAGATTTCTTAGGGTAAATACATTAATTTAAAGCTTTCTTTTACCGTATTTTTTCTTTGAAAAAAAAAAAAAAAAATATGCAAATGTAAAACTTCTTAGTTAGAAATAGTTAATATTTATCATCTCGAAATTTAATATCACAAAACTAAGTAACCCATATTTGTAAACCAATAAAATGGTAAAACAATAAAATGGAAATTTTGGCTTCTTAATAAATAAAATAATTGTAATAAGGAGTCAAATTAATTAATGCTTTAATGCATTAATGATGAATTTAAATTTTGTTACTAAGAATGGTGGCGCTTATATTTCTTTCAAAATGTTTTTTTTTGGTCTGGAAGCTAAACTAGCTCCTCAGTGCTATTTCATGTTATCAGTATATATCTGTATATAACATAACTTTAATAATTCTTCCAAATATTACAAAATTTAATGGCTTAGTAAAAATATAAATATTATCGAGTTGAATCAATTTCTTTCAATATATAGAAAATTTTTTTTCAGGTATCGCAAACGATTACAAGAGGTGGACCCAGATCTCAAATTGCGTTGCCAGCTCAAGGCATGATTGAGTTTCGTGATGCTTTAACTGATTTGTTGGAAGAATTTGGAGCTAATGACGGCGGGTAAAGTTTTGTGATCCATACAACCAGTATTTATTAAATTGATATTTATATGATATACATTTTTGATTTGTGCCAAATTTCTAATAATTTGAATGTAAGGCAACGCCAATAAGCTTTTTCGTTCTTGTGTTTCAGATATAAAGGCGATTTACCCGAAGAACGTCACATGAAAGTAGATAATAAAAATTTTTATTTTGACATCGGTCAAAATAATCGTGGAGTTTACATGAGAATAAGTGAGGTATGACTGTACATTTTAGCCACGTTGAATTTGTTGGGGTGAAATAAAAACCTATTCTTCCACAAATAGGTAAAGAACAATTTTCGCACTTCAATAACTATACCTGAGAAATGTTGGTTACGGTTCCGTGATATTTTCAATGATTATTGCGATAAAATGAGAAAATCGTCAGACTCAATCACTGCCGACAATAATCTACCGACAACAACCAATAACATAAAATAAATGACCGAGCAAGCAAAACCCACTAAAAAGTTTTTCAACTATGCTGCGCACACACCATGCATATGAGCAAATTCCAGTCTTTTTAAGTTGAGCATCAGCATTAAGGAAATTAAGTGCTCAACATGTAAATTGTTGATATTTTCGAATGGATAATATGTTAACACTATTTTGCCAGCTGCTAATAAGTTATGTGATTATTTTTTTAATCATTGTTTATTATAATTATAATTTCGGAAGAGTTAACAAATATTCTTTTAATTTAATATATTAGTGTGTATGTATATAATTTCAAAATTAACTAAGTAGAATTTACGTAATTCATTTTTGTTAATCTATTCCCTTCACTAATTTATTTAAATATTTTTAAACTGTGTAGGCAATATATTTGTAGGCATAATTCTTGACACACTGAATCATACTCAAATTACTGTAATAATACAACAATTTCAAAGGGTTTGTCAATTTGATCGTAATATTGTGATGATGATTGCAATTTATGATGGGTAGTTTCCAACTAGTAATACCACGGCTATAGAGTATGAATATAAGAGTATGATTTATAATATACACACATTTGTATCCATAATTTTGTTATATTGCTCTGTACCTTAGTAATTATTTACAAAACCGCAACAGTACATACAAATATTTAAATAATTGGTCATTATTGAGACCAAAAAAATTAGAAAATTTATTTTCGGTTTGTTACTCTCTCAGCTTTTTTAAATAAACATATATACTATATTTGGATCGATAATTGATTTTAGATAAAAACAAAATTTTTAATACAACTTTTGCTGTTAAATCATAACATCTGTGGCCGTTCCTATGAGAAATAGGTGGAAATAGGTGGATCTGTTAGTTGACTCGATTTGTAGAACAAGAACAAAAGCACTTAAGCTAGTAAATTTAATAGATAAATTAAGTGTGTAAATTTTGTCTTAGAATAAATACATATATATATATATATATATATCGGTTGATGTAACTTTAAAATTTCAAATATAATGAACGTTACAAAAATTGTTAAAGCTTATAGAAATATGTTACAAAATGTCTTAAAGTAATTACTGCTAAAAACGTTTATAAAACAAAAGTTTAAATGTGATCACGTAGAATAAAAAACATATTAGGGTACTACGATATATAAAATGCAAAGCAAATTATAACAAATATATATATTTCAACAGTATATGTGTGTATTAAAATTATTTCAAATATGCGCAAATATGTATTAAAGAAATAATATTTATACATGATATGCAAACTTAAGTTTTATATTAATATCAATAACTCACTTAAACTTATTTGAATGGATAAACTTTGAACTGCACAAGACAAGTGTGCAACACTATTATTTACACTGCTGCAATATAAAATGCAAAATATGTATGCGTCGCGTTGAAAATGATTTAATGTACATACATACATACATGTATATAGAGATAAGTCTGTACATTGAAATGTATAGCAATTTTGAGGTAGGTATGAAAAACATTAAAATCGGAAGCAATATAGATATTGCAAAAGATTAGCAACTATCGATTTGACTATTGAGTTAGAGTTACATGTTGAGTAGGCCCCAGGCCAAGCCCTAAATACTTCAAGTACATAAATTCATCCTGCAAAGCTTAAATACATACATGTAAAAGAAAAAATGCTTATGCACACAGCACACATGTGACAAAAAAACAACGGTTATTTATAATAATACATATAGAGAATTTATCTTTGATGTTGTTTGGCAAACAAATATTTTAAGATATATGTGAATATATAATATGTCTAAATAAATAAAGTTTAATAAAAATAAACTTAAATCCAATATTAAATCTATAAATGTTTCTGTTTAGGAATTAGCTATAATATAAGTTTGAAAGCTTGCTTATTAATTTTACTTGTATTTAAACTTTTTAGCGGTAATTTTCATCGATGACTGATTTCATTAGTTTGGCGATGACAATGAAACGTTTAAAAACCAAAAAAAAAAAGCTTTCTAGAAAGCCGAACTAGTATATTGAAAATAAGTTTTAAGTACCCTTTGGGTAAATTTTACGAATGATACTCTTCAACAGAATAACAAATATGCGTGGAGTTGTTCTTATAGTAATGTGCACATGCATTGCGCCAATTATCTAACACAACAGGTGGCCGCATAACAATTGACAATAATACATCTGTTTTATGTTTATAAAATAAATGCATTCATCTTGAAATTATTGTGTAAAAGAATTCAAATAAATCGGGACTCAAGGGGCTAATAAAATAATTCACTTTAGAGTAAAAATGATTTTATTGGTTGTAAAATGGACATGCATTTGTTTCTTCCATCAGACCTAGCTCCTGCAGAAAACATTTTCTTTCTTATGTGCTTTATGGTTTCTACGTTTTTAATTTGGATGTGTTGTCTAGAAAACTTTTGATTTTCCTTGCTAACGCTACATATTCTGCAATAACGTTAAATGTGACCTCTCATTGTATTGTAGAATATTTGGGCTGTATATATTATACAGAGAATCTATCTTACATTTGTGACTAAAAATTTAAATTTTAGTCGATCCCTCAACACAAGTCCATAGTGCAATCGTGAAACATGCAACAAATGTAGCTCAAATTTTATTTTAAATATCCAATCGGAGTTAGAACTTGATTTCCTATGAAGGAAATATTAAAAGATCCGTATTAAACAAAAAATATGTTCATAATACTAATATAATTAGAATATATAGTTATTAAAAAAAAACGTCGCAAGCAGCGTGTCCTATCTTTGAGCATTTTCTTTTCCTTTTTGTATCAATTTGATTAAAATATGAACAACGGTGAAGTTTTAAAGAGTGGCATGATTGTTCGCCATTATAAATTACTTAAAGAAATAGTGTGGAAAACGTCAAAATGGTCGGTGTTTAATTTATGACTTGAAAGCGTTTGATGAAAACAAAAACGCTTTAAAGTTTCAACCTCGTGAGTTTTTAATTCTTTTTATATTCCTAAGTACATTGTATTCCGACAAAAAAAATTCCGTTTGAATTTTGAAAACATGGACTTCTTTTAGTAAGGGTTGATTTGGTTAACACATTTTTTAAGAAATGCGTAAGTGGTGCTTATTTTTTAAAAATTTTTAGATGTTGAAAAGAGTCCTCATAGGCAAAAATTTAAATCGGCATTTGTTGTTAACCAAAAGTGACAAATTGGTACTATTTGAAATAAGAAAAAGTACAAAGAATATGGGGATACGTGTGTTCGTTCTCGATTTTTATTACATATATTTCAAGGACCAACGACATATTTCTTATCTGTCAATTTCACCAAATACAACGTCCAATGTGCCAATAATGGCAACAACATCGGCCAACATATGTTGTTTACCAATCTTTTCAAGAGCTGCCAAATGTGCAAATCCTGGTGCCTTGATTTTGCAGCGATAAGGACGACTGGAACCATCTGCAACTAAATAAACGCCGAACTCGCCTTTCGGTGCCTCAATTGCTGTGTATGTAGCACCGGGAGGCACTTGATAGCCCTGCGTAAACAGCTTGAAATGATGTATGAGAGCCTCCATGGAGGTCTTCATTTCCGTGCGGGATGGTGGGGTCACCTTTGCATCGTCTGTTTTAATTTCACCCGGTGGCATTTGGTTTAAGCACTGATCGATAATACGCAGTGATTGTCGCATTTCCTCGATGCGGCACAGATAGCGATCATAACAGTCGCCTTTGGTACCAATTGGTACATCAAAGTCAACCAGATCATATGCATCATATGGCTGTTGCTTACGCAAATCCCACTTGATACCCGAGCCTCGGAGCATGACACCACTAAATCCATAGTTTAGAGCTTCCTCGGCAGACACAATGCCAATATCTTCGGTGCGTTGTACCCAAATCCGGTTACTGCTGAGCACATCCTCAACTTCATCCAAACGCTCCGCAAACTTTGATGCAAACTCATAGATGTCATCCATTAGGCCCAGTGGCATATCCTTTAAAAACAAATTACATTGTTAATATTTAAAAAATTCACATTACAAAGATTGATAAAATTACTAGTGAAACTCCTCCGGGTCTAATGTAGGCGGCGTGCATGCGTGCTCCGGAAACGCGCTCATAGAATTCCATCATTTTCTCACGTTCTTCGAAAAGCCAAAAAAATGGAGTCATTGCACCCACATCTAAAGCATGTGTACCCACAGCCATAATGTGGTTAAGTATACGCGTTATTTCACCAAACAGAGCTGCAAAGCAAAGAGTTAATAAAGTTGATCAATATAACTGCTTATAACATACTTCGTATATATTTCGCACGTAGCGGCACATCTAAGTTGAGTAGCTTTTCAACGGCCAAAGAGTAGCATTGCTCGTTGCACATCATGGACACATAATCTAAGCGATCAAAATATGGCAATGCCTGCGTATAGGTCTTGTATTCAATTAGTTTTTCGGTGCCACGATGCAACAAGCCAATGTGTGGATCAGCACGCATTACCGTCTACCAAGAACAATTACACAGTTTAAATTTCAGTTTTCAAGCAATTTAAATTTGTGTCACACACCTCGCCATCGAGTTCGAGCACAAGTCGAAGCACGCCATGCGCTGCTGGATGTTGTGGTCCGAAATTTAATGTTAGATTACGCACCGATTTCTCAACAGGAACCACTTTGCCTAAAAAAAAAAGAAAATACAGCAGTCGGAAAATATTCAATAACTAAGAATAATAATATTCATAATCCTACTGTTCCATGGCGGCACTTTCCATAACGATGTTACTTCATCGGGGTACATTACCGGACCACTGAATTGTGTGATGAACTCAGGGTCTGGATACCATTTGGCAGCATTGCGATGCTGATTAGAGCTAAAGTACAAAATAAGGTTGTGCTTAAACTGATTATGTAAGTGTCGAGTTAAAGGTGAACGTTTACCTTAAGATATTGCTGCCTGCTACTGATGCAATAGACAATTGGGTCTTAAAAAGCTGCGCCCTAGCGGCCACAACCGATTGCCTAAAAATATTAAGCATGTTTTGGATGCCAATAACCTTTTTAGGCTTTTCAACCAAATTAGCACTGACAAACTAGGGATGTTGACAAAATAATGTGCGATATATTGGTTGCTCGATATTATTGAAATTATTTGAAAATGCCATACGATATTTAAGTGTTCGATGTTTTAATTCGAACATATAACGAATAGTTTAGTAAAACAAAACATTGTTCAATAGTGCTATCAAATCGACTTTAAAATTTTAACATAGAGAATATTGATTTAGTTAGTTTCACCTGTATATATGTAAACTCATTTGTACAACTTAATATTCACCAATTTCATCTTAAAAAAGTTCGGTGCTTGAAATCTGAATTTATATATTTTGTTAATAAAAGTACATTTTTTTTAAAGATTTTTAAGCTATTATTTAATATACCGATATTTCGACAATTTTGGTCAAAACGTTAATGTTGACAACTGGGATCAGCTGATTATTAATTATAGCAAATGCCCAAGGATGTGAATAACAGCAGCATCTTATAACGTTTCAAGCATATACAGTGTAAATACAGTATTAATGTGCGACTCCAGCACTGCGAAACAAAACTTTTGCTGTGAAACTCGAATTCAAAATAAAAGCATAATAAGCAATACTAAATACTTATCGATAGTATAGATGTGCTAATGTCTTTTGTATAGGCAACGAGTAGGTATATTAATATAATATAATATTAATATAATATACCTACTCGTTGGGATAGGCCAGGAATAATTTATGATTAATTTTTTCTATGTCGAAGGATGTAAGAAACAGTTACAAAAATGCAATTGAAAAGCACGCAAAGCAAAGAAACCCAAGAGTTGACTCGTTACTTCAACACAGTAATGAAGCCACAATATTATTATTATTCAATGTATTGTAATTTTTACAATTTATGGGTGTAGAGTCTACACTGTAGACAGTATGACCTTGTCTCTTTTAGACTTGGGAAAATTGCAAAATTTTTGGATATGGTCACACTCTACAATTTTTGTTAAATATATATCGCAATCTTTTCGAACATGTGTCGCAATTATATTATAATAATAAATAAATGACCACATAGCAAACTTCATTATAATATAATATTCGTAAAACTAAAAAGTAGTACAAAGAAAGAGGAAGTATCTTAAAAATATATGAAGTTCTTAAGGTATTATTGTAACAGCATTATCAAATACGTAACTAGTAACGTGAAAATACTCATGTAACTTTAAGGTACATTGTTAAAAATAACAAAAGAGATGCAGATACATTTGTCAGATACTGCCACACTGTCAGTTTCGTATTATTTTTTTTTAACACACAACACATAGCTCTTTAAGTACTATATACTACTAATTTGTGTTCAAAATGTAAATCGATTTTCAATCATGATGTGCATACGAAACTGTTCAATATTGAAAACTATTTGAAAAATGTGATTCGTAAATAAAAAATTTAAGAATAATTTGAAAATGTGTACATAAAAACTGGCGATGTGCATGTGTGTATGCGTGTAGAGTGTCTATAATGCGATTACATCGAAATAAGAAACTTAACCAAACCAAATTAGCTTACATATATCTACCAATGAGCCGTTTACTCAAGATTGTTTCAATATATTTTTCTTTTTTACTTCACAAAAAATGTGAAATGATTTAATTTTTAATTCATAACGTCCTCATTACCTTTTTTAAATCGGGTTTGTGTATGTATACAGAAAATTGTCGGGTTCAATGTTTATGTATTTGAGTCTGCTCCTGGTGAAACGAAAGGGACGTACTAAATAAGAGAGAGAACGTTCTCTCTGGTTTCTCTGGTGCAAACCAAAAACAATATTATTTGTCTTGCTAAAACAAGCCATAAAAGTCTTAAATCGAACAAGGAAATGGCTCTGGAATTGCTTTTATAAATTGCACACAATTATATGTATGTACAGCATAAAAATGCAACACGAATGTAAATGATAAAACATTAGCATTACATGTACGTTTACTAACAAGGAAAAAAGTGTTCATTCATTTACGACTTTACCATACTACATATTTTTATACAATTAAAAAGTGTAATGCATAGAGGAGAAAAATGCGATCAGCAAACTGAATTAATTAATACGTCCAGTAGGCGAAGACTAGCTACCTTACTTGTTTTATTCAATATCAGTAAGATTTAGATGTGTTTATGCCGTATGATTGCGTTTTGTATAATTACACAGGAAAAACCATTTATGTTACCTGTATACATTACAAAATTGCCGGTATTCACAATTTTAATGCAGTGAATTACAAAAGCAGAAGTATGTTTTTTGTTTGTACTATCTTCTCATATATATTCCGTTAAACAGTTAAGCTAATAATTACAGCTTTCTTAATTTCTTTTTACTAGATTTAAATGTTTTTATGCCGTATGATTGCATTTTGTATAATTACACAGGCAGAACAATTTTTGTGACCTGTATACATCAGAAAATCGCCGGTATACACAATTATAATACAGTAAATTACAAATACAGAAGTATGTTTTTTGTTTATACTATCTTCTCATAGTATATACTATATAATAATTATAGCGTTCTTAATTTCTATTTAGTTTTAGCCCACAATTTAATTAACTAATTTTTTTTATACTTGTAAATTTTTTTATAATGTTGTCATGAAATGTGTAAAGAATAGATATAGTGTATATATTATTTATTAGTACTCTTATCTCATTAAATTTGGGTTTCTTCTCTTTGGATAGGTTTACTGAGCAACAACAAAAAATGCAAAATGTTTTTCAAATGAATAAATCAAATAAATAAAATGTTTTAATCTGCAGAGTTGCAAATTCACTTTTTTAAACTAAACATTTATCTTTGAAGTATTTGATTGATTACAAACAGCCCCTTATTCGACTCGGTGGAATAAAGATTATACTTTAATAAACAAAAACTTTTTAGATGTGAACAAACATTTCGTCTACCGTATCCTTTACGTAAGCATGTGTTTATTATCTTTTACTTACTACTTTTTGAATTATTCAGCAGTATGAGCGTCAAAATTTTATTTGGCGGTAAGTTGACAAAGAAATCATCAACAAATTTATAAAAATCATTCAAAATACTATAAACTAGGATCAAACAAGTAAGAAGGCTCTAGTCGAGTAATTTCGACTAAAAGATTCCCCTAACCCTTGACCATACAGACGGACAGACGGTCGGGCTGACAGACATATGTACGTGTACCGCTGTACCAATGCTTGGTGGCTTCATATCTCCGGTGTTTCTCAACCGATTTAAATAAAAATTGCATTATTTTGTTAATAGTTTCAATCCCCATTTTAAAGTTTTCGAAATTCATGATTTTTTGTTATCGATAACATGTCTATATCGTAAACCTGAAAAGTTATCAAACATTTGAAACAAACTTACTAGGTCTAGGGATTAGGAGAGCTCATATCCAAAATCTGGAGTCTCTAGCTTTTGTAGTTCCTAAGATCGACGCGTTTATACGTACAGACAGACGGACATGGCTAAATCTGCTCGGCTGTTGATGCTGATCAAGAATATATATACTTTATGGGGTCGGAGAAGCATCCTTCTGCTTGTTACATACTTTTTCGCAAAACCATTATACCCTTTTTTACACATTTCATGGCTTAAGGGTAAAAACATAAACGATCAGTTATGTGCTTTAACAAGAGACAATATAATCCAAAAGCAGGAAGCCTTTGGAGAAACCAAATCAATGCTACACATGCTATTTTTATTTCGCCGTATAAACTTGGTGTGCTACAATATACTTCCATCTATGCGTTACACATTTCATAACAAAACTAATATATATTTTCCAAGTGTATAAAAACTATGCTTGTCGAGTTAGTTAACTAAGTATTCCATCTAGTTTTGTTATTTCAGTGAACGGTTTTTATTAGTGAAAAGTAAATAAAAGTTAAAGAATTACCCCATTGCCACATATTGATAATTAAACATAGTCAAACAATTCAGCTTATTACTTTTAAAGAAGAATTTTTGGGTTAAAATTAATATATTATTTTTTTGCAGAACAAAAATTGACAAATGATATGGAAAGCATCTGCAACAATAAATTTAAAAACGCAACAGAACTTTAAAGGCGACTAGTTTTAATTTACTTGCATACCGAGTCAGGAAGCTGAGCTGCTGTCAGAGGCAATATATTTACTTAAAGCAAATTCCACGACGAAATTATTTTAACAAAATGACGTTCGCTCCTTCAACGAAAAAGTCAACGAAAAACCGAAGGGTGGATCTGACTGTTACTTGGAGATCGCAAAAGCTGTCAGGCTGTCCGGTAGCGACTCCCAGAGATTGTTGCAAAAATTTGACGAATAATAATTGTAAGCTTACGTCAACTTTAGATAATACTATTGAATGGACCTCCAAGTCCTTAATATTATGGCCCGAGCAGCAGCAGCAGCGTAATACAAATAATAATAAAAAAAGCGCAACGCAAAACGCTGTAATCACATCTCCACCGACAACAACAATTGACAAATACTATATGCCAAAACAACATCTGCGAAATCGAAATTATGTAACATCGAATGCGCTTTCAATGCCAACAACCACAACCATACATCGAAAGTCGAAAAGTAAAAGTAAGAGAAATAAAGCGGATATATCTGAAACCAACGGCAAACCCACAGCTCAATCGATTGTTTCATTTTGTGATGGCTCACAACGCAACTTTACAAGGCATTTGGATACATTCCAATCCGATCTCTACCCACAGTCACATTCTCGATCGGCGACAACAACAACCTCATCATCTAAAGCAGCACGAGCAAAAACTTCAATTACCACCACGATCATCAACCGAAGTAATCATTTTAAGAAGAACAAAAATAAATCAGTGCGATACAAAATGTTTCTTCCATTACCCACATTGAGTGCAACTTCTTTTGTCACTTTACTTACAATCATATGTATAGAAACTGTGCTGATGTCGACGATGTCCAGCTGCGCTAAGACTTTCTATATGCATTGGAACACATCAAACAGCATGTAAGTATATTCTTGTAATTTTTGTGAATTACATTCCAGTTAACTTTTGGTGTAAGATTTTGGCCTCCTTAACATAAAAATGTCTAACAAAAGGTTTCTAATGCATAACATTTATAGATATTTTACCTAAAAGTGTATTCTTTAAGGTAATGTTATGTCAAGAAAAAAACATTTTTAACTGTTTATTTTTGCGCCTGAAGGTACTAGTTGTACCATTTAAGTTTTTTTATACATATTAGTCTCTTAGTTTTTAAGCTATTGAGTTGAAACATTGGTCAGGTTTTTTTTTGCAGTTAGATAAAGTGTCAAAACCAGTCAGACATAATATACGGCTGTCAGAAAAATGTAAAATCTTTAACCTGATTACTATGATATACAATCTTACAGATTTTGACAGATGATAACAAATGCTCTGCAACAAAAAAGACCCTGATTTTTAACTATATAGCTATATACATAAATAACGGGCAATCATTATAAAATTTAGTGTTTAAACATCTGCTCAAGAACAAATACGTACATATACTTCATGTAAGTTTTATTATGCCTATCAAAAAACGTTAAAGTATGTTTCAATAAATTTCATACAATTGTTCATATATGAAATTATCTTTATAAAAACGTTAAAGTGTTTCAATAAATTTCAAACAATTGTTCATATATGAAATTATCTGCCAAAGGCTTTCCAACAGACGTTGACTTAATGCAAAGGATGCACACAACAATGCTTTGCAAGTTGCAGCTTTAGGGTTCATTAGTGAAGGCGTACTCATACACACATGTGGTATGTAATATACATGTTTATCCTGACGGACACATTAATGTCAACCCTCATAACAGTCACAGCGCGACTTACAACGACTATTCTTGTGGGTTTGCTTTAATGGTATTGTGACTAAGACAAGAAGCTAGGACAGAAAGACAGGAACAAAAAAAGTATAGTAAATTCTCTTAAATTTGTTTCGTCATTTGCGAGGTGTGTTTTAGTTTTTTTATGTAATTTACAATTATAGCCAAATTACGTGCATATGCGAATACGTATATTTATCTATATTGATTCGTAAGTAATTTCTCTTATACTTATTGACAACATACAGATTTCTAATTCCTTGCGCCCAAGTTTTTCGTTTTCAATCTTACAAGTTTAATTTTTAATAGTTACTGATAGTTTCCAAGTATAAATTGTCAGAGTAATTATAAAATTATTAGAAATATGGATACAACAAATTATTTTTTAGAGTTTTTAGACAGACAAAAATACATGTGAGCAGCATATTAAAGGCAACCTATTATTATTGAAACGGAGGTTAATCTGTTCTTTTAACTTGAGTGATGGAATTATTTAGGTAGCCCTCGTACTGTGTACATACATATTATAACCTGTAACCCTAGTCACACAAGTTCGCAATTATAGGAAGGAGTGTGTGTGTGTTCCGAAAGCGAACATGTAAAATATGTGCGTACCTCACATCATTAGGGGGTGATTTTTGATTTACAAAGCTCCACAAAATAATATGGAATAAAAAAAACAAAGAACAACTTGAAATGGCGCAAAGAAACCAAGGAAACATTTATAAAGGGATGGGATGTGGCTAGAGCTGCAGAACTGCAGACATACATAAGTGCGTGCGTCGTTTTAAACAGGAGTACTTGATAGGTTATGTGGAAAAGAACGCCCCAACTGCAATTGAGCTTCTTTTCAGCGCTTGTGTCATGGCTGGATTTGCCGACCGCTTCGACAGCTTTCACTCACAGCATTACGCTAACGCACCCCCACGCGTAAAGTCGAAAGGTTTAATACAAACAAACGCATTTTCTTTTTGCAAGTGAGCAGATGATATTCCCTATACCATGAGTTATGTGCGAGAAATGGTAAAAACGGTAGAAATAAAACAACAGTAGCGTTTTCGTTTGGAGATATTTTACCATAAAATAACGATGACTTCTTTCTGTTTAACTGGTAATGCTCCTATTTTTAAGCTAAATTGATAGGCCTTAATTAAAAAATAAACTTTGATTAAATTTAAAGTTTTTTTTGTCGGCGTCTGCACATAGTTAACAAACACCTGCCCACATGGAAGTGCAGTAGAAAGGGAATTATAAAGTTGAGCATCTTTACGACACATCAAATGCTGAATCAAGGCACTTAGCTTCATATTAATATTTGTATGTTTATCTCATTTTTTAGATGTAAAGATACATATATTAAAATCAGATAACAAATACAGTGCGACTTTGTTTACCGAAACTTTTTTATCAATCCTATTTTAATAAGCATCTTTCAATTATGATGACAATAACGGAATAAATTGAAACGTTCGTTTTAACTGAAGCATGTTTTATTATGACCAAATATACATTTATAAATAAGTTCAGAAATTTAGTTAATAATGACTTTTTATGCTTAAGTATTGATAATTTAAATTCCACTTTATATTATGAATTAGCCAGGTTCAAAACAAAATGTTCACTTAAAAAGTTCGAACACATATCCTTTAGAGGTTTGAGAAGCTAGTCCAGTTTCGATGAATCCAATTATTTCAAGGACAATTTCGTAGCTTAATTCCGTTATAGTTACCTGGCAGCAAATAGTTTCGTGCGTGCGATAATATTCTTGTTAAAATTTGGTTTAAGAATATTTCTTATTACTTTTTACCTGATACCACCCAAATCGCCTGTATTAAAAAATTAAAAAATTAAAAAATGAGATTGTCTTCACCACCCAATTTAGTTTCAATATAGCTATTGACATCTAACCATCTACATCAAATATGTGAATGCCACTTATTTTAAATCGCACTAGTACACCATTCCCCTTCCCTCGTCCCCATATAGAAGTATGTATGTACACGTGAAAAGGCAGTCGGACTGACATACACATACTACCTGCACTCTGTACCCATGCTTTATAATTTTATATCTCCGGTGTTTCTTAGCCGATTTTAATAACATTTTTATGATTTGCATTATTTTGTTTATGTTTTTTGAAGTAATCCCAATTTTTAATTTTCATGTAAGAATTTTTTGTTATTGAACTGATAAAGAATATATATACTCTATGGGGTCGGAGATGCTTTTTTGTGGCTTTTACATACTTTTCAACGAAACCAATAAACCCTTTTTTAACCACTTCGTGGGTTACGGGTATAAATAACAGCTGTTTTAATGTAAGTTAAAGATCATTGCAATCTTTGAGTACTATTCATATTCATTTAAATCTGTGCTTCCAATTGATAATGATTCTTCCAAACACTATATAAAATCATTGAAATTAAAATCAATTCATTTTTTTTTTGTGTAATTTAAATTTTTAAATCGTAGTACATATGCAATAAGGTTTTTTATTGATCTTAATACACAATATTTGGAATTGACGAACTATGCTCGTTTGTAGATCATTGCGTTAAATTGTAAAGTACCGATGTGCTCTCAAAATAATTCAGTTCAGAGTAAACAGCGTGCGGTGCAATTCCGGCAAGACCTGAGTTCAAGCTTATGCAATATCTGTATTGTTTTCGATGCACGTGGACAGGTATATATACAGATCGAATTAAAAAAATCGTATTTACGATTTAAGTTGCTAAATATATGGCTATACGTTGACAACAGACATTGGAAAGTTGTACCAATTGTGATTCTACATTTGCAATTATTTTTAGAAATGTAATACTCTTCAATTTGTCAAAATTTACAATTATTTGTTTGCTAATAAACACTGCGATGCAAAAAACGTAAATACATATGTAACTTTTTATTACGTAAATTAAGGTATTAATTTCAATTAAGATATTTAATTAACACTTTGCGTTGCAAAAATCATTTACTATATATAACTTTTGATTATGATGAAAATGAAGGTATTAAGGAAAACAAAGAATTTCAGATAAGAGCTAGAAATCGTACAATTCATTAATAAAAATATAATTTCTTAACTTCTTTCAGATTTCGGATTGATAACACTGATCATATTATCGATGTGAACAAAGGAAATCTTGCATTTGAATTCGACCAGGTTCATATAATATGTCCAGTATATGAACCAGGCGCCTTTGAGAATGAAACAGAAAAATACATAATATACAATGTGTCTAAAGTGGAGTACGAAACATGTCGCATAACAAACGCAGATCCGCGAGTAATAGCTATATGTGATAAGCCTCAAAAATTAATGTTTTTTACAATAACTTTCCGGCCATTTACACCGCAGCCAGGTGGTTTAGAGTTCCTACCTGGAAATGACTACTACTTCATTTGTAAGTTTCTTTCATTTTTATACCCTTAAAAGGGTATAATGGTTATGTGCAAACGTATGTACCAGGTAGAAGGAGGCTTCTCCGACCCCCCATAAAGTATATATATTCTTGATCAGCATCAACAGCCGAGTAGATTTAGCCATATTCGTCTGTCTGTCCGTCCGTGGGACGAAAGCTAGAGACTCCAGATTATGGATATAAGCTCTCCTAATCCCTAGGCATAGTAAGTTTGTTTCGAATTTTCGATAACTTTTCCGGTTTACGATATACACATGTAATCGATAACAAAAAATCTTGAAAATAGAAAACTTGAAAATGGGGATGGAAACTATAAGCAAAATAATAAACATCTGTTAAATTTTTATTAAAATCGATTCAAAAACACCGGAGATATGAAACCACTGCTGTACACGTACATATGTACATATGAGTGTGTCTGTCAGCCCGACTGTTTGTCCGTTTTTATGGTCAAGGGTTATGGGTATCTTCTAGTCGAGCTTACTCGACTAGAGCCTTCTCACTTGTTTATTTTTATAAATTAATATAGTGTGTTACAAATGTAAATACCAATTATAATTTTTTTTGTCATAATATTTTCAACAAATTTTTCTCCAATTTTTATCTTTTTTTATGTTATAAAATAAAATCTTATTATAACTATGCTTGATCAGCACCGAAAACTACTACGAACATTTTGCTTCAGATAAATCGGATAACTGTAGTATTCTAGCTTTTTGATTTCTGCGATACATTTTTTTTTTTTTATTTATAGCATATGACACTCATAAAATATTGTATTCGAATATATTAAATTTTCAGTCAATCCAAAGACTACTGCTTTATAGTATAGTGTGAAAGATGCAAGATAGGCTGGAGTGTAATGTTTGCTACGCTTTTAAATGTCATCGCTTGTTGACTTTTGCTTTAAAATTGCAAAATTTGCGAAAGGTTGTAGGACGCGAGGCGGGAGGAATCCAAACTTATAATGCGATTTTTGGGGGAAGTTACAAGCTATCTTCCAACTATATTTGGTACCTAGCTGTTGTTGACATACAACTGTCTTATTGATATGTCTTCAGAGGGCGTATCGCCCATATACACATTAACCAAGATATGTGCAATGTTTCAAGGACACTCTTTACCTTCGGTATCAATAAATATATTATACATAATAAAATATATATATATGATCAGCATCAACAGCCGAGTCGATTTAGCCATGTCCGTCTGTCTGTATGTATTAACGCGCCGATTTTGGTAATGAGCTATTCTGATCCCTAGGCAGAGCAAGTTTGTTTCAAATTACATTTTTATTAAAATCGGGTGAGAAACACCGGAGATATGATCAAACATTGGTACAGTGGTACACGTACATATATGTGTGTGTCTATCAGTCCGACCGATTGTCCGTATGTAAGGTCAAGGGATAGGAGTATCTTCTAGTCGAGCTTACTCTTACTTGTTTTTGTTTCAGTTAGGTCATACGTAAAGATCAAGACCCTTTATCATATAGTAGTCATATAAATCAAAATTTATAAAAATGATTAGATTACATTCGTTATGCGAAGGTGTGTAATTTTTAATTGTAATTAAATATTCCTTCATTTTCATATTTTCTGGTAGCAACTTCTTCAAAAGACGACTTGTATCGGCGCATTGGAGGACGCTGTTCGACAAATAATATGAAAGTTGTATTCAAAGTATGTTGTGCGGCTGAAGAAAAGAACAAAACAACAGAAACAACGCTTCTTAGTGGCAGTGGTATTTCCGGCGAAAGTGGTACTGGATCCATTATCAATGGCGTCGATATTGAGGGTGTGAATGTAAATTTAAAACATAAAAACCATGATCATGACCTTAATGGAGTGATAAGTGGTGTCAACACTGGTTATGTAGCTGGTGGAGCGGCAGCATCTGGCAGCGAAAGCGGTATTCACTTAAAACCGATTAACGTAATGGGAACTTCGATCAATACAAACATTGAACAATTTAATCGTATACCAATTCAACCAAATATAATTGGTCCAGGTGGAGGTATTGGAGGAATACATAACGGAGGTAGTGGCGTTATTTTATCCCCGGGGCATGGTAGTATCAATATGTTGCCGCCAGGCCGCGGAGGCGTACACATGGCATATCCGGGCCATCATCACATACAAACAGGCATCCGAATAAATAATGTACCAACGCAACAACAAAATAATCCACATCCTCACCACAAGGGCAATATAAATGTGAACAGTAATAATAACAATGGTAAGGATGATACATTTACAAACATACAAGGAATTGGTGCACCGGTAAGGGGCAACAGCGATGCCATTTCTTTCAATATTGGCGATGATATTTATCATCATTTCCTGCCGCCAGTTGTTGACACAAACCGCAGTAATATTGTACAGAGCACCATTAATTGGCCTTCAACGCCTTGGGGCAACGCAAACACATCGTCAACCAGCTCTACCGCATCAACTTATACTAATATAAATAGCAATCAATTCTATCCTAATATCAAAATTAACACAAACTCAGACAGTCATAAAATAATCAATACAAGTATTAGCAATTACACACCATCACCCCACAGTCCGCCAGAATTCGGTAAAGATAAGATGAAAAGTAAGTAGACCTTCTTTCCATTACCCGATTACCGAGCCCGAAGATTATGCTCCATACCCCGGCCAAAATATAAAGTTACTGCCCTTACTGCTTCACCTCCTCCCAAAACTAGCCACTCAATAGGGTCCTTTTGTTGCTCTGAAAAACTGGTATTTTCGTTTGATAATTCATAAGTTAAATGATTGCCTCGATAAATGTCTATTATAAAAACAAATAAGTACGTTTATTTGCAATAACTGTTCACCTGTGTTTGTAGAAATTTTGTGTAACCTTGGCTTCCTTGTTGACTAATTCCAATTGTCAAAGGGTACTCATAGTTTAAAAGTCGCTTGAAGAAACTTTTCCTTACACCGAAATTAAATTTGTTAACTTTTAATAAATTAAAAATCTGTGCGCTGTGTTCAACCTTTCAACCAATGCCAATAAATGAGATTGATAACTCTCTACCTATAAAATACTAATAATAATTATTTATTCACGAATCACGTAACTCACTTTTTATCATTTACAGACGATACCCACCACAATCACAACTATGACATGAAACATCCAAATGAGGTAGTTAAAAATGAAGAGCTTACCTACAACAGTGGATCGGCACGATCATCTCGAAGTAAAATTGATGCATATAATTGGGTTTGGACATGTCTACCAGGTGGTGCGACCACAATCGGTTTAATTTGCATGAGTGAATATGGTATTAGTTCAACGGCTTTTATCGCCATTATTGTGGTTATCACATTTCATAATCTGTTTGGAACGCCGTTTGAATGGCGACTGCCACTTGGTATTATTTGCCGGTAAATTGTGGATGCATCGATCTCTAGCTGCAACATAATTAATCAAAGTCATAAATTACATCACGCAAAGCCAGAATTCAGGTAGTGCTGTTGTATACTTGGATGTTAATTTAGAAAAAAACTGGGGGTTTACTTAATGTATTTCCAAAAAGGGAACGATAGAAATCGAGCCAAATGAAAAAAGCAAGATTAGTAGAAAAAAGAAGGAGAAAGGTGAAATAGAATAAATAAGTAAGCAAATACAATTGTGAAGCGCATTAAAACATAGTTTATAGCGATATATAAATTTAAACACATTATCACTTAAGTCAACAATAACGATGGCACTACGCCGATATAGAACAGATTTTAATTTTTGCTGCCACATATTTTTTGCCTGTGTACTAGGTCAAAAGTCATCAGTAGAACTTTACACTTGCTACTGTGGCGCATTTAAAAATTTTTATTGGCAAAATATTATAAGTGGAAAATTTGCACATAATGATCCTCAAACAGTGCATTTTTTTTTGTTTTTTGTTCTTTTTTTACGTTAACTCTGCCTACTTACTGAGTAAAGGATTATTTTAAAGGAACCAAAAAGAATACGGTTCAATAGATTTTTAAATCCGAAAACGAAAATATTATTTTGAAATAGCCATTTGAATTTCGTCCATTAAGAAATTAATAAGTTTACTATGTTAATTTTTGATATTTGAGTATTGATATCCCGAAAACTTTAAGTTATTGACATTCGTCTAGTTTTATAAGTATCCAATCGAATCATGGCGCTGAAATATCCGTATAACCATAAAAATTGTTTTTTACAACATGTTTAGCGGTATTATTAAGCACAAAACCACAATGTGTATCAGCCAAATCAGCCATTAAATTCTCTGTGTTGTCTCAATTATACAAAATCCCTGATATCTTACTCGAAAGGCAACTAACATTCAACACATACATACTTCTCCGTACATCTCGCTGCCTTGTACGTTGACAGTTTTGACTGAAAATTAAAAAGAAATAAATAAATATAAATATTAAAGAACATTTTGTATAAAATGCGTTTAGGAAATTAGCAATTAAGTTACTCAAAAAGAATAGACGATATTCGTACATTCGGAAACAAAATGTTACAGCAAACTTAAGTATGTGCATAAATTAATGTTTCTTATGCATTTACATTTACATATAAACTTACAATTACATAAATATTCGTATATTAAGTATTTCGAATATGGGAAAGGTGAAATTCAAAGAACTCAACTGTAAGTTTTACGTTCTTATGCTTTTTTGTTTTTGTTTTAGTAGTTTTTAGTTTATTTTAGTTTTTATTTTGTAAATGAACCTATATATATATATATATATATATATATAATTACATATATAAATAAAATTAAATAACGTATATATATACAAATTTATCCTAAAACATACGAAAGTGAATATATACAACAAAAGTTTGGGTGAAAACGTTATAATATTTGTATATTTAATAAAAATAGTTGTGTATATCATGTATTAATGCAGCCATTTGCTCCATTCATACATATGTACATCATTGAAACTGAAAAAAAAAATATTTACATATACTTTTTAAGTCAGTATTCTTTTAAATCCAATACATACATTATTTGCACATTGTGGGAAGAAGTAAATTGTTTTTCATGCTTGAGTTTCAATCTTTTAATTATAAACTTACTTTGAATCGTTCATCGTTTCGGACAACACATCTCTATGATGCAGTTAAAAGAGTGGATAAATTTGTGACAGTTACCAGTTTACCAACTAATCAGACATATTAAGTGCAAAAGACAAAAGTTCAGCTCTCAGGTCACGTAATTTAGTTAGATGACTGTATTTTTTATATGGCATTGTGTTTCGACTCATAGCACTAAAAACAGCTGAGGCTTTGTGGTACCCCAAATTGAGCGAGCGGTCAAAAAAACTTAACTTATTGATTGCATCATTCTCCATGTCTCTCCAACACTTCCTTATTTAAATATCGCTCTAGGCTGTCAGTATTGGAGCAAAAAACTTATAAGCCTGTCAAATCAGCCCTCTCTATTTACTACCACGTAAAAGCTTTTTTGCTAATTTTAACAAATTATAACTAAACCGAATTTAAAGCATGCAAAATCCTCGCCCAAAGACAGTAGCGAAAATTGGGTAGCCTCAAAACCCATAACCGGATCCAGTTTGAATAATAATTTCCATAATGCATTGGAAAGCTGATGATGTAATTAATTCATGTCAAACTTACACTTTCTCTCTCTATCTCTTTATCTCAGATGTAGACACATGCATATAAGGTTACGAATGATTAGGATTACGAATACAATTTAAACGCAAAACAACTTAATACAATACATACAAACAATCATATACATACATACATACAGACAAACATACATAAATACTTACAAACATACACCTTTCTTAAATAGTTTCTTAATAAATAAGTAAGAAGACTCTAGTCGAGCTTACTCGACTAGAAGATACCCTTAACCCTTGACCATTCAGACGGACAGACGGTCGGGCTAACAGACACATACATATGGCTGTGTACTTCTGTACCAATGCTTAATTGTTTCATATCTCCGGTGTTTCTTAACCGATTTTAGTAAAAATTGTACAGATGTTCATTATTTTGCCAATAGTTCAATCCCCATTTTCAAGTTTATCGAAAATTTGAAACAAACTTGTCATGCCTAGGGATTAGGAAAGTTCATATCCAAAATCTGGAGTCTCTAGCTTTTGTAGTTTCTGAGTTTGGCTTGCTCATACATACAGACGGACGGACAGACAGACAGACAGGCGGACATGGCTATATCGACTCGGCTGTTGATGCTGATCAAGAATATATATACTTTATGGGGTCGGAGAAGGCTCCTTCTCCCTGTTACATACATTTGCACAAAACTATTATACCCTTTTTTACCCAATTCATGGGTTAATATAAAAATCAGAAACAGTAAAGACAACAACTGAAAATAACATAACTGTTGTGCATTAGTATTGATTCTTCTAACTTCAAGTTGGCCACCGAGATTTCCAAAGCCATTTTTTTTAAATTCATATTATTTACAATTAAAAAAAAAACATGCAAATAGTTTATGCAATAATATGAAGTGGATTTCGCTAGGTGATGTTGTGATTCTAATCCATTCTCGCGTGCTTGTTGATGACTTATATATGCATGGAAATTGTGAATGAAATTGTAAATTGTGAATTTTATCCACGTTACATACAATTTCAGTCAGTAGTTTAGTCACATCTCACGCACAGATATTCCTATTCAATTTATTTATTGTACGATGTTGATAATAGAGATAGTCAAATTCTCAATGCTATCTAGCCACATATGTACATACATAAACATACACAAGTGCAACTTATTTGTATACATACCCACTTAAAAAATGTGCACAAAAATACAGTGCTTATATTGTACGATCATAAGCAAAAGTTGCAAATAACTTAACCTGCAAACTATAGAAGATATGTAAGTTTTTTTTTATTTATTATTTTATTTTTAATAAAACAAAAAAAATAAGTTCTCTCTTAAGTTTCTAAAGTTGAGTTTAAAGGCACTTAATGAAAAAAGTACTCAAGTTTCGGACATAGCTTGTTTTCTACATATTATTTAAACCTAAACCTGAAAAAAACGAAAAACTAAAAATAAGTTTGGTGTTGTTTGCTATTCTTCTAGGATCACAGATTTAAAGTAATTTTAATTGGAAACCTGCCACGATTCTAGTTTAAACATTGTGAAAGAAATGTGAATTTCGATTTCGAATGTGAGCACCCAAATCTTGACCCTATCTACCATAGACAAAAACATTTTCTTAATAAGATGAATTCATTTAGGCAGACAGACACAGAGTATAAAAATCCGCATAAAAATCAGTATAAAAATCAGCTGGGCTGCCTAAAGTTTGACTCTTTGTTTGTGAACCACCACCGATCCGAAATAATGTAATCTTTGGAGAAGACTCCAAAGGCTCAAAGGGTATGCAAAAAATGTGACACAAAGCAAATATAGAGCTTTTCACTTAGTAAGTAAACACAACAATGAAGCAAGGAGATTAAGGCTTATTGTTTTGGAGATGTATGCAGCATCAGAAAATTTGATTTGAGATACCCACAGACCAACAGAACAAGTCCAGTATTGGAATTGACATTATGTTTCTGTGTCACCATTACAATCACCGACCATGAATGAGAATTTGTGTTTGATTTTGAACTCTCATATCAGACAAAAAAGATTTTATAAAAATTACCTTAATTCTGTGATCTTGGGGAGACCATTTTAAATATGTATTTTATATTATTTTTGTTCTAATTTTTATGTTCTAATTATCTTGTCCTTCCTTTGCTTCGATTTCCAATTAGGGTACTTTTTCATTAAGTGCCATAATATTCAATTTTGGATACATATTATATATTTCTAATAATAAATACTATATAAACAAACTGGTGTTTAAGTCTTTTTCATAATTTTTTACAGTTTGCAAGTAAAAGCCAAATGATGCTTTTGTTTATGCTTGTACAATAGCTGCACTGTATGTGTGTAAAAAAATGATAAGCAATGTAATATTAATACAATCCATAGGCCAAACCTCGTTTGCTCTCAGTCTAAAAATAGCGCATGTGGGCTTACAAATTATGTACGTTTTGGATTGTGTGACGTTATATTGAAGGGTTTCCCAGTTTGATTGCCCACCTTTTTTTTTGTTGTTGCAATTGCATCGAACATGTATGCAGCTTACATTTATTGTATTCACTGACTTTTTCAGACGTTAGCTCATTTTCTGACCTTTGCTGTAAAATTTGATGTTGCGACAGCGACAGCATTTTAATTTTGGTACGCATTTTTATCGAGATTATACACAAATATTTGTATCTGCATAAATAGGGATTTTTTTGCCAAGTATATAAAAATTCATATTTAAGTTTTCTGTGCACATGGTGATAAATACAATATTTCGTTATGTATGGCTTTGTGTATTTCTTTATTTGTATTGGTGTTTGATCCGTTATGAACGCACTTTGGGAAACCCTGTATTATAAAAACCGACGAATAATCAAACACTACATATATTATATAACTGAGGGCCATTTGGATTCACACCAATACAAATCCTCTTACACGGACACACAAAAATACTGATATACAATGACAAAACAAAAAAAATTCAAATAACAAATGTTCAATTTGATTAATTGTATACATATATTAATATATATGGATATGTATGTTATTACATACATATATAAAATGAAATAAGTGTAGACAAGGGGTAGCGAATGACTAAATTGTAGTTTTTAACCGTAGCACAGCAAATTTATATCTACTTATACCATCTAAGGGGTAAACTAAGCAAATTAAATATAAATAAAACGAACAAAACTGTGTGTGTGTATGTGTATGATAAGAACATGAAAAAATAAACAGTGGAGAAATGAACAATGTATCAATGCAAATAAAATCATTTAAATTTACATCTTCAATGGGTTTAATTTGCTTGCCAACTTTTTTTTTAGCTTGCAAGGTAAGATCAAAATGCTATTAATTGTGGAATTACATGTGATGGTGATGTATTCAACGGTGGTTTATAATAATACCTGATCATGATGCAATCAATAAGGTAAGCTAATTTTTGATGGGTCCTAGCAAGTCCAGTCGCCCAGGTGTTCTTAGTGCTGTCACAAATGATTCCCCCTGATTCATTCCATTATAGCTAAAGATTATGTTGAAATTATATAAGGTTTTTTAATTAACATTCCTTTCCTGTCTGGGTGTCCTTATTATAATTCAGTATGCATTTGATTGAAGTAACCAGTTGTGCTGCAGAACATTTTTTGCATGCTCTTGGTTTTTTTTATTTACACTTATATACATATTAAATATAAATCAACTAAATAGTTGTATGTGCCACAATCAGTTAAACCAAATAAGCGCGCTAGAAGATACTCTTAAAAGTTACACCTGCACTACTTGATGATTTCATTCAACTTCAATTTTTTATATCTCCGGTGTTTATTGGTTCATGCTTGATTTGGTCAGATTACCTTATGACGATCTGATTTTGAAGTGTTCCGGTAAAAAAATCTAATGTAACTTCTAAGGATTGGTCTATTTATATAATAATTTATTTATTATAACTTAGGTTAAAAATCAAGATTTTATAACACGCAGGTGTCCAACATATAACAGCCAAAAAAAAGATATATTCGAATTTTTTTTAAAAAAATGCATGAGATTATGCTAAAATGTTTGCTCACAGAGACTAATGAAAATCGGTTGAGATACGACAGAGATATGTAAGGTTGAAGCTTAATTATAAAGCATTGGTGTAGGAGTGCAAGCATGAACATACGATCATTAATTATTTAAAATTTTTTTTTGTATGTGAATGTTGTTATTTCTTTTTATGATCAATAGGCTTATGAAAATCCACACCAATTATATTTAAATAAGTTGGATATTCTTTGAGTCCATAGGGACGTTGCTGTAAGTTTTCTTCGTTTTTTGATTTTACCGTTACGGTGTTGCACGGAGCGAACTTTAAATAAATACGCAAAACTCAAATATTACAACAATAATAGATACGCTTGTGCAACTTGCTTAAAAGTTATTTAATAATTTTGTTGCCTAGATTTGAATTAAAAAAACAGTTACTTTAGGTTGAACATTGCTAACAAATTATTTTTTCCAAGGATAATTACCAGAGAAACAACTATTTCTTGTCTTATTTGACATTTTAAAAAAATCCAGGAATGAGAACTAGTTCTAATTTGCACGCTTTCGCTGTATATATGGATAAACAGTGTCTCACAGCTTATTTCATTAATTGATTTTAAAACTAGTTCAATTGTATCACACAATTGGGCATAAAAGCCTTAAAGATGTATGTAATATATCCCTTAACCTATTATTCCTGGGAGATATCAGTTTCCGGTTAGTATGTTGGATATATTATGATATTTTCCAGAAGAGCCTACACATTTTCAATAACATTTGAATCTGGAGATTACGCCGGTGGAATACGCACGCGCAATTCCAGATAAGTCAGGTCTGTCCTATTCTGGACTTATTTTTCGGGTCGTTGTTTTGGTAGAATCGAAATTTTCGTTGGATTCTCAGCTTCTTGGAGTACATTTTCCTTAAGAATATTGAAGTACACATTCTTGTACATTGCTGTTTCAATAAACACAAGTTTCTGGTGGGTAACATATAGGTTATTGGAGTTTTCGATAAGCAATTTGTAATTAATTAAAAGACAGGCGATTGTTTTAATTGCACGACACTAAATGAAATAAGCGGTGAGACGCTGTATATATAATTAGGATATAATATATTACAGTATAAAGCGCTTAAACATTACAATTGGATTTGGTGCCGACCTCTTTAAATTTCATTAAGTTGGCATCCCCTAAAGTAAAAGAGAGCTTAAGTTAACTGTTGTTAAGGTCCAGCATCCCAACAGTTAAGAGCAACCCTCTAACAGTATATTTGTATGATTTAATGGAAGAGTGGAAGAAATCAACACACACAACAACGGTTAGCAATTTGCAGTAAAATACAACAGCATAAAAAACATACATACATATGTACAGATTTGAGTGTTTTAGTAATACTTATTTAACATTATAACGCAGTTGTGAAAACAATCACATGCTAAAAAAGTGCATTTGGAAGTGATGCTGAGTATTAATCGGTCAAGGTCACGTGTCACTCTTGTTGAAGTGCGTCAGTATCAACCTTAACAAAATAAATATTTCTTTAATTTCTATTTACAAGTGGTGGGAGTGAATAAAATAATTTAGGGGCATCCATGTTAAGAGTTATACATACATATATATGCACATACAACGCCTAAGAACGCGGGTACTAAATCGACAAGTATTTGTATATGTTTTTATAAAACCAAAAAGTTCTTTGTTGAGTGGATTTTGTGAATATCTACATACATAAATAACAACAAACCAAGTCATGTCATGGGAGAGCATCGCATCAAAAGAGCTGCTTAGGTAAGATATTTCGGGTATTTTAAAAATTTAAAAAATAAAAATATTTTAACAGTACATTATTTTGGCATCATTAAACGCTTTATTTTTCTCCTTGCTTTAAAGAAAATATGCAATTGTTTATTTTCTTTTTTATTTTAAATTTATATATTTTACTTACTTCTTTTCAAACACCTTCTATTCCAAAACTAAGTGTTCATTTTTACGATTTTTGACCTACACATGCTTTAGTGCAATATTGTCACAAAGTGGAAATTTAATTTGTCTAATAAAACAATAACAACAAGCTTACCAGCTTACCAGCTCACAACATGTAAATAACTGAGAACCCACATTGTGTTTATATTCAAATTAATTTGACTATTTTCAGTATAAGACCGTGTCAAAACTTATCGGTAACACATTTACTGGCATCGCCCGATGGATCGCGTTATTTGCTGGAGAATTCTAACGGTGTGTCTGTGTTACATACATAATAACAAAACTAATACTAAATTATTTTTTCTCTGTTTTTAATATAGAATTGTACCAAGTTGACGAGAATTACTCTAGGATTGCCGGCTATGGTTCTAGCCCTGATGGTGATGCGGGTTCGCGTTCATTGTGGGTACGCCGCGGTCTCGCTCGTTCCGGCCACGTCAATACTGTTATTAGTTGCTTTTGGGCATGTCAAAGAAGCTTACGCCAGTACATAGCTAAAAAAAAGGTTTGTACATTTGTCAAAATAGCCAGAGAGATAATTACCCCTAACGCCAATTAGCTGTTTATGTTTTTTGCTTTTTTTTGTTATATTTTGGTATGCCATCATATATAAATTGGTTTGTTTTAACTTTATTGTGGTGATGTTTTATAAACTTTTTATATTCACTTTATTTATTTTCATGCTTGCACAGTTGGGTGGGCTTCAACTCGTATTTTATTTGCCAAGTTTTCTTTTACTTATATTTTAAATGTAGAAATTGAATTGCAATATAAATGGTTTATATTTAAATCAATACTGTTTTCGTTTATCTTAAACTTGAGAGATCACAAAAAATCATCACATTTCAAATTATATTTTCTGTTTATGAAATAGACAATTAATGCTTTATCATAACTTTCGGATTTGCTGACTTTAAAACGGGTTTGTGTATTGATTATTTGATGGCGGAAAGCATTAAATCAACAAATTTTTCCAAAAGTCTTCTCGTCTTTGTGTGTGTGCACGTGTATAAGCTTTTCGAGCCAAACAAAAACAACGTGCTGACTATTGTTATCTGCTCAAACTTAAAATATTTATTATACCAACATATAGTTATAATCAATAAATCCATTTAAATATAATCTAATAAAATAAATCTAAGAGTTGTTAAGTAATGAAAAATAAATTCAAATTATTTTAGTACTAGTTATAAATCTAAATGAAGTCATATACAAATGAACTGTATTATCCCGCCCTCCTTTATTAGCCCGCCCTTATTTATAGGCAAATTTCGCATAAAACCAGGCAGCAGCACGCAAATTGAAGCAAAATTTAAAGTAGGCAAAATCATGTTTTGTTACAACAAAAAGAGAAATTAGGTATCCCTTTTTTTTACAAAATACTTCCCTATGCACCAACTGATTGCCAACGAGTACTGAAACTGATTAGACACTCACGGGGGAAAAATGCATCGTTTGAACTATACTCTTAAAAATATCTAAATAATGTTTATTAATTCATTACGTTTCAGTCCACTATAGTTTTGATTTGGTTTTGTTTCCCGACAGATCGAGCGCGGATTGCGACTTTACGAACAACACAATCAAACGGCGGCTGTGCGAACATGGCGCAGTGCTCTTAAGGGTACTTGCAGGCGAGAAGATTCCTTTCAGTTGCTGGGTTATTTGTATCAGGCACACATGGATTGGGGCAAGTATCGTGATGCCATTGATTTTGGTCATCAACAGCTGGGCATATCGGAGGAGCTGGACTCGTCCAATATGCGTGCGGAAACCTACTTAAATCTAAGTCGAGCGCACGCCTGTCTGGGTGGTCTGGAGCGTGCCCTGGCCTATGCACGTCATTCGCTCTACAATGAGTCCGGTACAAAGTGTCGCAGTGGACTTGTTCATTTGACTGTGGCGCGTGTATATCTGGAAATGGGTGGATTTTCTAGGGCTTTGGAAGGTTTGCAAGGAGCCCACAAAATTGCAACGGCCATTGGGGATCCCTCGCTGGAATTACAAGTTTATGTGGCACTGTCGGAACTCTTTGGTCGGTTACAAGACAACGACAAAAGTGCAACATATGCATCCAAAGCGTACGATCTTTCTCGATCACTGCAACTGGGCGATCTTAACTCTTGCCATCATCGGGCGGCTTTATTACGAATGGCAGCTTCGTTGCGCAAGCAAGGCGACCTTGGTGATGCCCACGATTATTGCATGGTAAGCATCCGCGAAACTTTATTTCGCTGTACATTTTTTAGTTGCTCTTTCTTTCTCAGGAAGCAACTAGGCTTTCACTGATTTCCGGAGATCAGGCCACATATACACGTAGCATTCGTGTCATGGGTGACATTTATCGGAAGAAGATGGATATTGATGTAGGTAGAAATAAAAAATTTAATTTTTAAAACGCTCTTATTAAGCTCCACATGTTTGTATTACAAATGTAACATAATTGCAAAATCTAATTATCATCAAAGTTAAAATGACAATAATATTATTTCTATTTTTGCCCATGTCCTAATTTTTTATACTCTGATTCCGAAGGAAAAGATTATATTGGTTTTGTGCAATTTCTGTCCTAAGCCAGAGACTTGAAACTTTACAATATCTTGGTAAATGTATTCGTCAGACATAGTGTTTAAATTTTGAACCTATGCACAAATTCGATAACATGTCGATAGTTCTCGAGGTGCAAATTGACATTTCAACAGTTCTGCCTAAATTTGATAAAAAGATTTTAGTGATATCATAATATCTGCATCAGTATTTTATTATTCATATTATTTGGGCTAGAGTCTCCAAGTTTTGTACGAAGATGTCTAGTGAAATCTCCCGAAAGATCTGCATTAAAACAAATGACTCTACCACCCCTTCCCGCTCCGCCTTTTTCAACATTTCATAATTAGATTTCTGATAACCCGTTTTAGTCCGTCGGTTTAACAAAGCAAATTATCGCCATCAATAAAATTTTGAATTTCATAACTTGCTAAGAGATAATACACAAAATTGTAATACTCTGTAAGCTCATTTTTTTCAACTAAGTCATAATTTAAACATTATGGAATAAAATAAAAATTTTTTTTGTTCAAATTTTAGAGAGCTTTTCGTCAGTATGAGCAGGCAATGGGAACGTCGGCAACGTTAGGCGACCGCATGGCCCAGATGGAAGCGATGGATGGCGCAGCCCGATGTCTCGAGACTTTACGCCTTCAAAGTAAGATTTGCAACTGCAGACCTTTAGAGTTCAATACGCGACTATTGGAGGTTGCCAGTTCAATTGGGGCAAAGGTTGTAAACTTATATTATTTAAGTATAAACGTGGGAATTATTTTATACAAAATTATTCTATTTTAATTATTCAGCTACTTGTTCGTAAAATTCGAAGTCGATTAGCTCTGATATACCAAGCATTGGGCGACGAAGATCAGTGTAACACACATCTCCGGTTAGCTGATCAAACTGATGCTGCGCTTGGATTAAACTGTGGTGCTTGTGGAGAAGTATTTGGTCTGCAGCCAGCAAGCCTCGAAGCTCTGCCTTGTGCTCACATTCTTCATGCAAGGTAAGTTTGTATACTCTAATAATTTGATGATGATGGAATTATATTGATTTCGTGAAATCACCGTTTGATGTCTGTTTGTCTGTATAAGCGCAACTTTTTACGACACCCGTAAGGCTAGCTTTGAAATTATTATCGTTTTTGGGATATCGATACTCAAAACTAAACATTAAAGTCATTATTACCGTGTTTTTAATCCAAATATGCGAACACGTTTTTTTTTTTATAATAGTAAAAACTTTTGTTTTCAGATTTCATATACAAAAATTAACATATATTTTATATATTGTACATAATTATCGTGTAGTTATACATTTTTTTTTGTAATGTCTATAAAATATTTCTTCTTACGTTTGTAAACTATTGATCTAACCGTATGTAATTTTAAAGAAGGAAATAGTCCAAAGGCTTTCGGCATTTAAACTATGTTCTGTAATATATTAGCAACATTTTTGTGCAATCGCACTAATGGCTTGAAAATTTCTTAGCTTTGTTGCAGTTCTGAAAGGACCTTAACAATTTGCACAGAGCAACTCTTTATCTGTATAAAATTTCGTATTTCGAAACCTTTACCAATTGACTAACATTAATGTTCAATTAAAAAATTATGATTTCGGCCTTTTAGAAAAAAGACGAAAGCATAACACAAAGAAAGCCGACAGCACTGACATGTGGCTTTGTGCAAAAGTATGTAACAGACAGAAGGAAGCATCTTCTACCCAATAAAGTATTTAAATTCCTAATTAGCATTAAAAGCCGAGACTATATAGCCGTCTATCCGTCCGTCTTTTCGTTATATTAATATGTATGAACGTATTGTGATCTCAGAAACTATAAGAGCTATACCCTCCATATATGAGCTCACCTAATCCCTAGGCAGTACAAGTTGATTTTAAATTTTTTATAACTTTTCTGGTGTATGTATATACCCATGTAATCGATAAAATAACAATCTTGAATTTCAAAATTTTAAACTTGGAAATAAAACTTAAGACAAAATAAAGAAAATATGTAAAAATTTTAAGAAATCGGTTAAGAAAGCTTAAGGATTTTTGCAGTAGTGCAAGTACTGCTGTTGGAACGAACAAGAAGCAAAACTTAAACATATACAGTACAAATTAAAAATACAAAAATAAACAAAACTTAAACTGATACATATATATATATATATATATATCAATGAAAGTGAATGTGTTTATAATATACAATTTATAAACGCATTTGTCAATTGGCGTATAACCATTGTTACATAGAATGTATTAGTTGTGCCATTATTTTCTTCGCATGTATGCTCTAATTTATTTGTGAGTATCAAATTCTATTTATAAACACGCAAGCACCGACCAAAATTCTATTTTCTAAAGTCTCAGGCTTCTTCTTCTTCTTATGAGATTCCTCCGTTCATGGAAATAGTTGGTCAGTTTTTAGTTCCGGCTTATTTAACAGCGTTAAATGTAAAAAACGTAATAAAAATTCCAATAAAAGTCGGATTGTTGAATTGAACAATTGTTGAATAAATATATAAAATATATTAATAATCTTCTATTATTGTTCTGCTTTTTTAAAAATATTTTTTTAGATGTGCTCATGAAATTTTTCGCCGTCGCGATAAAAACATTTCTACACGATCTTGCCCAGCTTGTAATAAATTGCTGAGCTCTCGTCTTCATTTGTGCGGTAATGAAAATAGCCCTGAAAATGATAACTTTGATGTCGAAAGTGTCACAACTGTCACGCTTAATGCTAATGGACTGGCCCTTGACGAATTTTTATCACTCAACTCCGAATCTCTTGTTCCTCTTTCAGCTCCTTTAACGTCGCGTTCAGCCATTGACTCGACGGTTTTTTGCAAGAGTCTCAAAGAGAAATCCATGCCTAGTATCGATAGCACTGCATTGCTATTAACAGCAAATGCTTCTCCGAAATCAGTGTATCGCAGCAATTTGTCGTTGGCTTCGTTAAGTATGCGCGCATCTAGTCTAACGATCGACAGCGGACGAAATGCGACATCATCCGTCTAAGTTTATGATTCTTGTGCTTATTTACAAAAGCTTAAATTAGCTTACACGAATGTAATAAACAAAAACTCTAGGATTCCACTGCGCTTTGTTGTGTTGCATGATCCTTTCACTTATTATTATTATTATTATTATTATTATTATTATTATTATTATTATTATTAGTATTATTATTATTATTATTATTATTATTATTATTATTATTATTATTATTATTATTATTATTATTATTATTATTATTATTATTATTATTATTATTATTATTATTATTATTATTATTATTATTATTATTATTATTATTATTATTATTATTATTATTATTATTATTATTATTATTATTATTATTATTATTATTGCACGTATCACCTTAAACAGAAAGTTATCCATATATAGTTAGAATCATTAAAAAAATATTTAATTTTAAATCTTGTTTTAAGAAATAGAATATGAAAAAAAGAAATAAATTAAAATTTGGAATTAAAACTTATAAATTTAACATTTATCTACAATAACATTTTAAGTTAACCTAACGGAAAGATATTTATTGTTTAGCGATAAATAGGAAATGCTCAAAACTTTTACCATTGGAAAGACAAGAATAAAATGTATATATTGAAATACAGTCGCGTAAATGTGGGAACAGGTCGAGTCGTGTAATACTAATTGCGCCTTTACGCGCATAAGCGTTGTAATTTTCTGAGAAGTTATCAAATACATCAAGCTTAAGCTTGAATACATTAAGACAATGTGCAAATCAATGTCACTCATTGGGTCAAAATAAAATATACAAATTATAAAGTCTGTCCAGCTCATTAGCTGCCTTGGTTTTTGTTGAATTCTTAAGTAGTACAAATTTTAACTTTAAATGCCAAGCAAAAATTTTATATTATATTATTATATATTATAATTACATGAAGTAAAATTAACAACAACCAACAACAACACTGTCGCAACAACAATTTGTACGGCGGAGAATAAGCGAACGTCGATAAAAAATTACTGTGAATGAAAAAATATTTTTGTTACTCGTTGTTATTTTGCATAGTGCTGGTGGATTCCTATGTTTGGAGCAATTTCAACAAAGGAGTACGGGGCAATGAATCTAGGAAGCGCTGATATTAAAACTAAATGAACCTATGACACACTTGTTTATTTTATTGGTTTTCAGCTATAATCACAAATTAGTTGTAGTAATAGTTAATTAAACAGAATTATTAACTTAATACACTTTCGCCTTACACTACGGATAACATAAATAAATTCATACTGTTAAATTTTTCAATTGCATAAATGAATAATAATTTTGAAAAGATAATGTTCTAAAATGTCTACAAATGACTACAAATCGCTTAAAATGGCCAATTGTGATCATAATATTACCTACATACGAAAATAAAAATAATTGCTAGTCCCATATATATATGTTATTATACAAAAAAATGGTTAATATCCTGAAGACAGCTGAAATGTACAGGCTTTAAGTACATAGTTCACATACAATACATAGTTGGACTTTAAATTTAAAGAAAGCTTTTCAAAATTGGTTCTACAAAAAAATTACAGATAGTTGTTAAAGTTGTTAAACACATAGGTCCAACAAGTTACACAAGCTTCTACTATATATAACATAAGTTTTAAAGTTGTTGTAAAAGAAAGTTAACAGTACAATGTTTAAGAAAAATTTAATTAAAATGAACCTTATGCTTATCAAATATTATTTAAGCACACATAATTAAACATGCATATGTATGCAAACTATTTATTATGTACAGTCGTCTATAACAAATTGTAAGTCGCAGTAAATTCAATCCATTATAATTGTCCTCAAATAGTTTTTTAATAAATGCGCGTTAAAAATCTAAAGGATCGCATTAATATTGGTGACATTATGCTTTGCATTGTAATACTAAACTGAATTAGCAATTTAACGTGTTAAAAGAACAAAAACGAAAAAAATTGCACCAATTGAAAAACAAGATGTATTGTTAAAGTAAAGTTAATTTATTAGAAAATACGATAATACTATAGCAGTTATTCGGAAGCACCTGGAAAAAAAGTTGAAAAGTTAAATTCTAGCTTACAGCTTCTAAATAACTGCATCGATCCTTTTAAAATTGAAAACATTATATACATTTATCCTTTTGAACAAATTGTGTCATGAAATGTGTGATGAATATTCGTGATCATCATCGCGAACTGAGCCGATATAGCAAATATGTCCCTTAGTTTTGGAGCTATCGAGATAGAACTTTGGTCAAAGTCTTCTTTTAGTTGCATGTTTGACGTGCCGAATATAGCCTACTTACCTTTGTAACCATAGCTCTTTACGGTTGTATGCGGTGTTTTTGCAATTTATATCTAACGCCCTCAAGTTCTGATTCATCATACCAAATTAATAAAGTTGATATGGTCGAAGGTATAGGCTTCTTTAGAAGGCTTTTTAGAATTCTTGTAAGCCAAGCTAATTAATTGTCCAGAAACACTTAGAATGTTTATCAAAATAGGTGATTAAATGTCTGGCTACAAGCTCATATACCACAAAATCACAAGCGATGCAATGATGATGTACTTTGGAATTTTAATCTACGCAGCCTAAAGGCATGCATGTTTTTTCTTCCACTCTATGATAATATATTTTGTTGTACGTGTTAAAACAAAACCGAAATAACACTTAAAGTGTAACACAATTCCATCGATAAGGACATCTATGAACCATATATACATTCATACATTATAGCAAAAAATTTTGATATATAACTTGAGCGACTGGATAGGAAAGGAGGCCGAAAATTTGTTACAAAAAGGTAATCACATATTAATAATGCTTACATGCATTCATGTACATACATATATATACATTTAACTACAAATTATTAAATACACGTAATGGAGTGAAAAATTGGGAACTTAGTCACAAGAGGAATATTCTAATACCCGTATAGAAAAGTGTGTTAAAAAGGGTTTCTTGCAGGGAAGAGAACGGGGCAGCTGGCGTGGCCAGGTGCAGGTCTTAGGTGAATGTCACTAGCTATCTTCGCAGTAAATTTACTGACTTCAGCTCAAAAAATGTAGAATATAGTGTTAGGGGAACAACCAAGTAAGAAGTCACAATATTTGTTATGACGTTTTTGGTGAATGTACAAAGGAAAAGAGTAAGAAGAGCAACGGCAAGATTTAAACAGAATAAAACCACATGTTCGCTCTCCTTTTGATTTAAGGGGTTGATTATTGTGGACGTTGCCACATCACCAAATTAAACATATTTGGCTTATTGCACCTGCAAACTGCTAACTGGTATATATGTTGTTTTTGGGAAATTTTGAGAGTTTGAATGTGTCATCAATGACAATGTCAATAATAATAATAAAAACAAACAAAATATTGTAGACATAGTGCCAATCTTAAATCACAATATTTACTCGACTACATAGCAAATTTATTGTGTGGCAACTCTGCTATGCCACATATATGGGGTGGTTGGGTTAGGTTGGGTAGGGGTAGCGGTTTTTGGGTCGGTCGGGTGGCTCTTGTGTGTATTTGTTTCGTATTCGTTCGTTTTAGCTCAGTTCAAATTGGGAATATTTTTGCGTTAGGCGGAAACTTTTGCGGGACTCGCGGGCGCTCGTTCGGTCACATAATAATAAAGTTTTACTACTTTTTATCATATACAGAAATTAACATTGTGCAAAAAAATCGGATTATCTTCCACTTACTCGGCTTCAAAAATTACAATTTGAAATGTTTTAGACCTGACTCTTTAGGCAAATAAGACAATAAAGATATTTTCATTAATGGAGACAATGCTTACTACCTATGATTATGTCTCCAAGTACTTTAATTTGTTTAAGTGCACTTAAAGTTAAAAAAAAACATAAACATAGAGTTCCCTGCAAAGATGTAGCCAACATAATTCAATGATTTAAGGTAACATTTGGATGCGAAATACTGTAAAAAATTTGTTTTAACACTATATATGAAAACAACCCCAACAACCCCCATTTTACATTTGTAGATACATAATATACAAGTCATAGCGTATTTTTTGTCGAAAGTCTTCCAAAGAGCAAATACCCTCGGAATTTAAAATTCTGTTTTTTTTTGTTTATAATCTATTTAAATACCGATATTTTTTTTATTTATATAGAAATGTAAAGAATTATCTACTAAATTAAATCATTCGTATCAATAGTTTTTTAAACTAATTTCCATTCGTTTTGAATGGTTAATTCCACACATCCTTAACAACATAAATAAGCACACAGACATGTACATACATGCTTTGTATACAATTACTAGATATTCTTTACATATACTACATAACATACATAGATGTTCGCGCAGGTGCACATATTAAATTTTTCAATTAATGCAAAAATATAAATCCGAGAGCCGCCTTTCTTAAAACAACTAACGGTTACTATAAATTATACGATTTTTATGTACAAATATAGTATATGTGCATTTATATACGTATATTAATTACCATGTGCTGGTAGGACTAATACAAAAACATACACGCTCGGGCATGTTTTTTTTTAATCAACCCTTAAACATTGTCGACGATGGCAACAATAGCTAACGACGAAAACAAAACGAAAAAAGTCAACTGACAACAAAAAGAAAGCAAATACATACACACACCTATGTGTGTGTGTGTTTTTATATTAGTAAAACTAATGTACCTAGATTTATTTATTGTATTTTTTTTAATTTTAAGTAGCTAGCATAAAATCTTGTTGGTAAACGATGATTTTGTAAAAATATGAGTTGCAAAATTTCAAGTTCGAAATTTTAGCCATAGACATGGTTGTTAGATAAGTTTTTTATTTATTGGCAACTAGGCAAAGACACAAAAATAATAAAGCATAGTTAAATAAAAGTTAATATTAATCTGAAAGTCTAACTAAAATGTATGTAAATACAAATATTAAAAAATAATGTGCTGGCAACAAAAAATAAGTTGTTAATTTTTAATTGTGGTTTTAGATAGTTCATTAAGAATATACAGTGAATCACAGCTTAATTTTAACGTAGCTATAAAGTTTAAGCAAAAAACGAGAGCTTTTGACTTACCTATATTTTCCTGATAATCCTCCGGTCATTCTGACCATTTGCGCTATTTGGCGAAGTGAATATCCATTTTTGAAGTGTTTCAGGATGAGTTTCCGTTGTTTAATGATGGTCTGTTCGTCCATAGTCGTTGTTGGCTTGTTACATCCGCGATGGCGGATATAACCGAAATAACTTCGAATGATTGATCTATTTATACCGAAAATGTTCAATTTTAGGTAAAAAATCAGGGTTTTATATAACTGTTCAAAAGAAGCATTGACCTGCAAATGCGTACTTTTTTGCATAACCCATTTTGCATTTTTCGGATAAATAAACTAGTAGTACAGCGAAAAAAAAATTAAGGGATAATATCAGATATCATAATAAATTTATAATTAAAAGTTTTTGAACTAAATTGTTTGTTTTAATTACAGTCAACTGGTCAGCATTTAGCTGGAAGATCTTGATTAGCTTATTGTCGTATTAGACAAGAAACATTATAACAATACAGAGTACGTGGAATGGAATCAATGAACGAAATAGTTGATACACGACCGTTTGACCACCAGCTGGTTGTTGAAACAACCGAATTTGTCGGAGTTGGACTTGTTAAGGAACATCACATGACATCACAGGAAAGTGAGTCGGAATTCGAGGGAGGTGAAGTTGACACTAAACAAATTGTTAACAAGCTAACAGAAAGAATTTATAATAATCAACAATCGGTGGCGGTATTGAGCGGTACAATGCAAGCGCTGATAGCAACTACAACAGACAGTAGAAACAGGAGTAGGACAAATGAAGATGATGAGGAGGAGACTAATTCCGTTGTAATGGTTATCGATGAAATGGGTCATAGTAATTTGCAGACAACCTATCAGATAGTGCCTCAACATATTCAACTACATGGCGGCAGAACATTGCCAATGTCCATTAATAGTCCCGTTGATTTTGGTGGCTCTGATGACATTAGCTTGGATGGATTAACTGTTACTACAGGCTCTCATTCGATCATACAAGCAGTCAAGCAGGAGCACAAGGAGGATACGAATGTTAATGGTCGAGAAAATGAAATTAATCGACGAGCAACGAGTCCGCGTATTATGGACTTAACCAACATGTCGAATATAGAAGAATTATCCTCTGACGGCGGCGGCGGTATTGAGGAGGTTACATTAAACCAACATCATCAACAGCTTTTACAGCATCAGCACCAAAACCAAGCCCAACAACACCATCATCATCATCATCAACAATATGGACATCGTCTTGCAGCTGCATCTAATCATCTAATTCATCATCACCATCAGCGCCAACAACAGCAGCGTGCACTACATTTGGAAATCGGTAACAACCATCGCGAAGTTCTATCGGTTATTGTACAATCGCAGGAGGAGGACGGTGGGGAGGACGTTGATGAAGATGAAGAGGATGATGAGCGTCATTCGGGTGGGGATCATTTGCTTAGCCCTCCATTAGCTGTTGACAATAATTCATTGGAGCATAGCACCTATCAAACGTTGACATCGGTCAATAATCGCGTATCATCAGATCCGGGTTATAGCCCAACATCGTATGCGACGTTGACTCCCATTCAACCGCTTCCGCCCATATCAACAATGTCGGATAAATTTGCCTATTCGGGTCACATCTCCGGCAACTCGGCTAACAACTCGTCCGGAAGTGGCGCTAATGGCACTTCAACCAGCCGAATAATAAACACATGTGAAACGGGCAGCACATCAGACGGCGGTATAAGTAATGATTGCGGTTCTTTTACAAGCTTACCTATAACCATAGAAGGTGCTCATCAAAGCTCATTGGGAAGTTTAAGCTTGAGCGGCTTGGGCGTTGCCCAGTCTCCATTTTCTACCTACGATAAGCTGCCTTCCCTGATATCACCTCCGCCACATAACTACGCTAGCTCATCGCCATCACACGGCTTGTCCAGTATGGTTGGTTCATGCGATCTGCATACACACAACTCTTCTGGGCCGGTGACAGGTCACCCCTGTAATGCATCCTCACCACTCGAGCATGAAGTACACTCGCATTCGCCGAGAACAGGAAATAGTCATGGACAAATTATGTTGGGACAAAGTCACAATCAAGAAGTTCGAAGTCACGCAATGCAATTGGTTCCGGTCGTATTACAGAAGCAGGTCATATGCCTTTCTCCTTCAGCAAGTGTTGGTGGCGTCGTTGTCAGCGATTATGAATCCTCGTACAGCACACAACATCACCATCATCATGATCAAGAGCTTATTATGACCACCACATCCTCCACATCAACCAACTCCAACTCGGGAGGTCGCAGCTCTCAGTTACGCTTACATCATAGCCCAACACTCAGTGCACATTCGGTTTCTGCTGGCTCCGTGGTATCCATGTCTTTGCATTCACCGTCTCACACTGTTGTTACGCCTAACACACATATAAATGGATCAGTCAATAATCTGGCAGTCGATCTACCCGTGGTTGGTTCCCTTACACCCTCACCACCACCAAACAATAGCTCCTCAATAACCATCAGTATCGTCGATGAAATCAATCAGCGTCAAAGACAAGAACAACAGCATCATTTGCTTCAGCCGACTAGCCGGAGCGTGAAAAGTCAGTTAGATAAAATTGAAAGTAATCATATTCAAGAATCTAGTTTATCAGGGTGTAGTGGAAATCTCAATGTGTGCAATATAAATCATCATAATCGACAACAAAATGGATTCAATAGTGAACAACTGCAGCAATCAAAAAATCTAACACCGCATTCACCTAAGCCAGCAGCAGTAGCAACATTGACATGTACAGGATCATCCGGTAATGTTAGCTTAACTCCTATTACGGTTAACAATAACAATCGGTCAAGCGGATCCAATGACATGGAAGAGATTAACACAAAGGAACTAGCTCAACGTATTTCAGCTGAGCTTAAGCGGTACAGCATACCACAAGCAATATTTGCTCAGCGGGTGCTTTGCCGATCGCAGGGTACGCTCTCTGACCTGTTGCGCAATCCAAAGCCATGGTCAAAACTAAAGTCTGGGCGTGAGACCTTCCGGCGCATGTTTAAATGGCTTCAAGAACCAGAGTTTCAGCGTATGTCTGCTTTGCGTATGGCCGCCGCACAGATACCACAGCGTCCATCAACGGGAGTTTCAGCGGGATGTGGAAGCATTGGCGGTGGAAGCAGTGTCATGGGAAACGTTGGATTCTTAACTGGTTCAGCTTCATCAACGGTGTCTACTGTTGTTGTTACCAACACAAATACGGAAGCAACACATGGTTCGAGCAGTTCGGAAAATGGTTAGTACAAATAATGGAACGTCGAATTTCTTCTATTACGAACTTCCGTTTAATGAAGTTTTCCATATAACAAATTAATGTCCAAGACACTCAAATTGATTCAATAAAAATCATTCCAAATCAATCTGCAATCTGATCACAATTTTTCATACAAAAGAAGGCGGGACCATTCAAATTCAATATTGTGAAACTGAAAACAAACTTATCTCCCCAGTTCTTAAACTAGATTCACCACATATACCAATCTTAGAGGCTATTTAGAGTTCAAATTTAGAACATATGCGCATTACAACTTAAGATATTTAAATTTCACAGCCAATATCAATTCAAAAAAAGTAAAATAAAGAATAAGAAATAAATATCTGTAGTTAGGTCATACACTCCATTACTAGTGGAATAATGAATATTTATATTTACTATGCAGCGATATTAGGCTCATCCACCGGGTCTGGGATTGTTGCCAACGCCAATTGTCGTCGCAAGGAGGAGCTGCACATGGAACAAATGCCGCAACCAAAAAAGCCGCGTTTAGTCTTTACCGATTTGCAAAGGCGGACATTACAAGCTATTTTTAAGGTCAGTTAGTGCTCCGTATGTCGACTTACCCACTATATGATGCTCTACACTCTCTCTTTTTAGGAAACAAAGAGGCCTTCAAAGGAGATGCAAGTGACGATTGCACGTCAATTGGGACTAGAACCAACGACCGTAGGTAATTTCTTTATGAATGCTCGTCGGCGCTCGATGGATAAGTGGCGCGATGATGACACTAAGAATGCACAGCATTTACATAGTCATCGACAGCATCAGGAGGAGGAGGAAAATCCGGATGAAGGGGAAAGCAATAGTGGCGCAAGACCACATGGACACTACAACAGTCTTCACACGACAGCAATGTCACCGCTCGGTAACTTTGATGACGATGGGGAAATGGATTTGGAATTGGAGCATCATGATTTCTTGGTTGATCACGATCATGATGGCGATGAGCACGATGATATGTTGTGACATAGTAATAGCGAATATCCAGAACAGTACGAAAAGCAAAATCTGAATAATAAGAATTCCTTCAATCGCACATATTCTCTAATCCACACTCGCACAGATGCCGATTCGGATAATAATAATATAGTGTCATATCCCTCCCCTTATGACCATTTAATAACCAGTGAGCAGCGGCTAACAAGAGTTATTCATAGAAAGCGTGTTGCTAAGACAGAATCGAAGACAAACAGACGACGACGTTCGAGGCAAAACCGTTCGCATCCGATAGAAACCGAATCAAATCAAGACTCAAAATCATCTGCAGGAACAGGTCAGTGGTCACCGAGTACGTGCTTTGTTGCGCCCGATGAACAGACGGATATTTCCAGTGATGGCTTGGGTGTAGGTGTAGCTGATTGCATTGAGTACTTGAATAGTCAAGTTGAAAATGATGTTGATTGTAATAATAGCTTGTTAGACAGTAGTTTTAATACAGCCAAGCTTGGGCCAGTTCGATTCGGTTTAATATATTATAAGGATTCAGCCTTAAAAACTAATGATTCTTTGGTCCACTGAGCATTAGTGAAGTGAAATCTTTAATACTTAAACCAGTTTATTTACTTTAAGAGACATTTGCTTTTTTAATGTTTGCAATTCCCTTATTCCCATCTACAAATTGATTATGCCTGTAATTTTCACTTTGTTATTCCTCCATATACGATTTTCAGTGAGCTCTAAAATAAATACTGCAGTGCAGTATTTTTTTATTAATACAAAATTTCTACACACAAACCAATTACTATTATCTATATACAATTTGATAATACTGCAAAATCTATATCTTTTAACCTGTATCTCTCGTTACAGTTTTCAAAATTTTAAATAAGTATTATCTCTTCCCCGTTTATTACATAATACTTATTTCCTTAAAGCAGGCATAAAATACATTTTTGTTTAATAATTCCTTTAATATTAACAAAACAATGAATACTCTTATATCAAAGGTAAAGAGTGTTGTAAGTCTTAGTAAATGTTTTTCTTAATTTTAATTTTTTTTCAGTTACATATGTGCTTTCTTTATGTAAAGTTCATAATTAACTATGTCAGAGTTTTTACAATAGATATTTTTCACAAGTTCTCAAAAATGTATTAAATGCATTGGTACAAAATTAATATATAAAAGTACGCTGCAAAAGTCGGCCAATTTATATCAATTAAACAACATTTCTGTCTGGAAAATGTCGGCTTAACCCATCTTGTATATTAATTTTAGTTAAATATCAAGCAATGTTATGTTTGTTGTATTGTCTGTGTAATGCAATATTTTAAATTGTACTTTAGCTTTTTTTTTAGCAATTATGATTATATGGTGGTACCATAATAATGAGTAAATCGACTAAAAATTTAAGTGAAAGTACACACAACAAATTCCTTTCTGTACCTGACCCAACAAATTATGATGACATTTTCGCACACACACTTGACTTTTTATCTATTCTCACATAACACAAAACTCACTGTACATTATATGTGGCAATTTGTTGTATATAAACTTTTAAGATCTGATTTATGTGATGCAAGTAAACCATATTCTCCCACTTGCACGAAGCGTCGGACGTTTCACATAACAAAACACGACACAAGCCACAAGCGGGAGTTATTCTTGGCCAGGGATGTCCACGGTATACGAGGCCAGCATGTGTTAATCTTTATGCTACGTAAAAAAAAAGAAAAGTTTTTATTTGCACGTTATATTTTTTGCGCTATTCTTTTCTAAATACGGATGTATATTGGGTATACTTTGACAACGAAGGAAAATATAAAAATGGTTTTTATTTGCGTATATCATAAAATGTATGCGACTCAAAGCGACATCATACCGCTTTGCCGACAACCTGCTTGAAACTAAACTTATTTTACTTTGTCAAGATAATGACATTTTTCATTTTGATCAAAACTGCAAGTTTAGAATTCTTTCGACAACTTCTATAGTTTTTACATCTTACAACATTTACAAATTCAATTCAGTTTTTATTTTCGACAATAAGTGCAATGCATATTTTTTTCAGCACGGAAGTGTTAAAGTATATCAATGAAAAATTCGTCCACAAACAATCTTTTCCAAAGTCAAGCATTCAACCACTGATAATAACATGCTCAAAGAGAAAGCGTTTGTTTGACGACGAAATCAGCGTATACTTATTGCACATTGGAATAAATAAGGTATGATAGAACGAACAAGATGGGCTCATTTGTGATAGCTGGGTAAAACGTATTCAAAAGTGCGAAATGGAAATCAATATTTTCTGCTTCTTTTTCACTTTAATTTTTAAATGCAAAAGAGTTAGATAGATATTGTTCCCATTAGCCCAAATAAAAATGAATGATGGTCTTGTCGGCAGCCTTCGCTTGTTTTCGTCAGTGTAGCTTGTTAATTCAAAGAAAGCATTTTATTCCCATCATTTCACACTCCATATACCTTTCACTCGCTTTTATTATTTTGTACATATATCCTTTTACAAATTTTAAGTTTAAAAGCTTTAAAACTGGAGGACTAGCTTGCATAGAAACAGATGGACAGATGGCTAACTTACATATATACATATATACTTACATATATACTTTATGGTGTCAGGTGCTTTTTTATGCGTTACACATTACATGACAAATTTTCAAAACGCTTTTCAAGGGTATAAACAATAGGCCAAAAATGATAGCGTATGATAGCTACATATAAAAACTTGACTTTTTACGTAACATAAAGCACACCAATTCACTAATACATGCTCTTGGCGTGAAAATCCCTGGTTTAAAAGCACACATACCACACCTTGTATATATTCATATATTTTATGCGTTTATAGCCAAGTGATGTAAACTTTCAAAATCTCACAAAAACAAAAATTAAACAACAACATATGTATGTATTTATGTATGTGTGAATCTAGTCAAATTTATAAAATAAAGAAATATAGCCATACATATTAAAAGCTTAATTCTAATAAAAATAATTGTGTGCTAGAAAAACATACTAAAGTTATTTAAATTTAATAATATACATACTTATAATATTCATGTAAATAAGGTACATATAATCGAAATTAAAATCTTACACGAAAGCATATGTATGTATGTGCATGCAAAACGTACATATATGTAACTGCATGTAATTTGGAAATAAACTTAATTAAAAGTACCTTTAGAAATTTTTCGACGCATACGCAAGTACGTTTCTCCGATTTTTATATTTACATACATACTTTGGCTTATAGTCTTTTTTTTACCGAAAGTAGAGTCAAACCGACTTAATATATGTACATACATACATATCATACATGTACACATTTAATTCATATATATGTATGTACGTATACGCTACATTAATTTTCATGATTTTACAGGTTTTAAATACAAATATGTACGTGCACGACTGCAAATGCAAATACTCATATAACTGTTAAATGAGTAAGTTTAGTTGTATGCTAGTCAATTTAGTCCAAATAATGCACACAAACAGAAATATACATATACGTACATTTACATAGACCCATTCAAAGTATGTATACATATATTTATTATTGTATAAATTAATAAATGCAATGAATAAAATGAATACATTTTACCACATATTACTAACTGGTAACATGTTTTTTTGTTGGTCCGCAAAGATCCGCTGGAACAGGCCAAGATACATACACTTCGTTTTCAGACTCGACGCTGTTCATATTTATTCACATAAAATTAATTACACAATTTTATACATTAAGTTAGATAGGCCTTTATTAGTTTGATAACAATGTGTTACAATTTAAAAAAAAAATAAGTAAGTGGGTCTAGTAAACTTTTTTAGAAGGTGCTCCTATGCCATAACCAATGGTCATACATGTATTAGTGTACCAATGCCTGATGATTTAAGTTTAATCTTTTATTTTGTGTTTATCAATCGATTTTAATAACAATTTCACATAACTTAATAATTTTGTCAATGTTTTCAATCCTGTTATCAAATTTTTTCAAGTTCAAGCTATTGTTATCGATTACATGTGTATAATGTAGGCCGGAAAAGTTAACGAAAATTTAAAACAAACTTGTAAAGGCTTGGAATTAGGAGAGCTCGTATTCAAAATCTAGAACCTTTAGTTCTAATAGTTTTTGAGATCGACGCGTTCATACATACAGACGGACGCGGTTATTGATGCTGATTACGAATAAATGTGCTCAATGGGATCGACAATGCTTCCTTATGCCTCTTACGTACCATTATTTTTCCCAATTCAAGGGTTACGGATTTATATTCGAATTGGCACCATCCTGCTTGCTTAGAAAATCCGATTAGTTGCTATTAAATTAAAAAAAAAAATTTCGCATGATGGTTTCGTTATCGTCTAAGAGAGTGATTATACTAGCACTTACATTCATACAGTCGTATCGTATGGTGACACCTTAGAACAAAAATAGTACTTTTAGCATTTTCCAACACACATTGCATATTTTGTAGAAAAAGCATGCCAAGTGGCTACGCGATTTGTATTTACAAACCTTTTAAAAAAAACCTTGTTTGGTCGAGCCTTGAATATTTGTACCAAATCTATAAAGTAACTTGTGCAAATTACGTTTTTAAATGATGTGTTGAGCCTCGTTGACATTAAAATAAATATCTGTCTTCGATAAATGTGCCATTTTCTACGTGTTTTGTGTGTGTGTGAGTGTTTTGTATGTATACAGAATTTTCTTTTTGTTTTTTGTTTGAGTGTTGCATTTACATACTTTTGTATGTAGCATTTTATAATACATGTGTGTTTTTTTTTAACCATTAAAATAAATATATAAATACTTCATAAAGCATATTTTAATATGTGTGTATTAGTTGTAGAAGGCAATATAATATAAAGCGGAAGGTGGTCAGCGGCTCTGGACTGCAGACATATAAAGAGTAAACTATTTGAAATAGTATAATGTAACAAAGCCGAGACAAAAAGACAACTAAATGACAAAAGCAGAGTGTGTGAGACAATAAACCAAGCGCGATCAAACCAGACGGAACGCAATTCTTGTGTTCCTTATGTAGGCAACGTTTAGAATGCTGTCCACAACAATAACAGAAGCAGAAGGTGCAAGCCAATCACCAACCGCAAACTCTGATACAACAGCAGCAGGGTCTTTAACAGTAGCAGCAACAACAAAAAATATAGCAACTGACGTCAATAGCATGCAAAGTGTTAGGGTGAAAACCGAACCGTTTTCCATTCTATCGCCAGGTAAGGTGACAAATGTACACATGTAAAATAAATTTTTGCACAAAAGCAACAAGTATCTTTTTATTTTTAATTAGAGAACGCAAGCAATCAAATTCAGACCATGTCAGATGAAACGGGCGCCAACACCACCAGCTTAAATAATAACAACAATAATAATAGCAATAAAAATAATAATAGTAATAATAATAAAGTTAGTAATAACAATATCAGCAATAAAAACACGAGTAATACCGCAAACACCAGTTGCGGAAGCAGTGCAGCGGGAACAACTTCTGTATCATCTGTAACATCATCGGAATTAGGAGTTGTGGTGCCGCCGGGATCAGCCAGTGCTGCTACTCTAAGACAGCATTCAATCAATACTACCAGCATCAGTTCACCCACCCAACCCAATGTTGCAAGCAATGCCAGCAGCAGTGATCATTCGAATACGAATAGTAATAGTAGCAACGTTGAAAGTGATCTTCAGCTGCATCAGGACAAGGAATTGCTGAAAAAAATGCAAAAATCTAGCGCTAAAGATGATGATTGCGGTAAAATACTACAATATACAAATAATTTAAGCTTTATGTGCACTTTAAACAAACAAATGGTTTAAATATCTGGTAAATTTTAACTATTTCACTTTGCAATAAGGGAGTTAAAATCTTTGTGTGGGATTTTCTATATAAATGAATACTTGCAATACGGATTAAAAGTCTTTTTCCATAAATAACAATTTCTTAAAAAGCAAATACTAAAAGAGGTTAACTCGTTTCAATTATTTAATTTATTGAGCTGTAAATATGACTTGATTTTAAAAAAAGCTAAAACAAATTTAACAAATTAATATTTTTGAAAAAATATACAAGTTTGACGATTGGTTAGTTTTCGATTATAATGTTACGGTTACGGTTAGTCATTTCGAGGGACAACTTCGAATTGAAAGCAAATAAGCTAAATATTTCTATAAAGCTTTATTTTAAAGTTCTAAAAGTACGTGTACACCAATACTTTTAAAAAGTGCCTGTATTGGCACTCCCGCAGTCGGTTGTGTCCGACTGCAACGTATTTTTTTAAACCTCACCGACCTTAAAGTGCAAACGATTTGTATAAAAAGTAAATTTTAAGGGATTTCATCTAAATTTTAAATTTCAACAAGTAAGAAAACTCCAGTTGAGCTTACTCGATTAGAATATACCCTTAACCGTTTTTAATGAAAGTTTCACAGATTTAATTATTTTGTCTATATACCGACTTTTATAAAGTATATACATTCCCTACCAGCATTAACAGCGGAGGGTATAAAAAAGAGTGGTCGGATCAGAAACCAGTACTAAAATACACCTTGATAAAACTGAAATATGTGTTTTATTAACCGTTGGAGGAAAAAAGTTTTATAGTTTTATTGATAGGGTCCAAAAATTCATTAATTGTTATGAAATTATATAATTAGCTTTATAATATTTTTATGATGCTATCTATGTTTAACAGCCAATTCAAAATCGACATCAACACAGCCGCCATCCACTGGAAAGACAGCATTAGAGAAAGAAACTCAACAAAACAGCGCCGTTCCAAGTTCTTCTAGCAGCAGTAAAAACACAAAATGCGGCAATGTTCCGAAAACAGTTAAGGATGAGGCTTCCGATCTGCTTGGCAGTTTAGTGAATATGAAGAAGGAAGATAATTTCTCACCAAACCTATCACCAGTGGGATTTGGCTCAATTGTAGGCGGGTCGTCCGATCGATCCACAACGCCAGGTAATTTGTTGTGGTTCTTTGATGAGACAATTAACCGTGAATTTAATGTTTTTAATTTAAAAGTCAAAATGGAACTAGGCTCAAATTCAAGTCATACGGATAAGCCGACATCCGTCATAATGGGATTAAATAACGATGAAATCGTTGGATGCAATGTTTTAGACGCTGATCGAATGAGTGAAACTACAGCATCCACAAATTCGAGTGGGGGTGGAGGCGGTGGCGGTTGCATGAACCCATCTCTTGGCATTAGCATCAATGTATCGCCGAGTGCTTCGAATTATATGGGCAATAATAATAGTACTGTCGGCAATGCATTGGGCAATTGCCTGGATTATATGCAACAACAAAATCACATATTTGTCTTCTCAACGCAATTGGCTAACAGTGGCGCTGAATCTGTACTAAGTGGTCAATTTCAAACGATTATTGCGTATCATTGTACGCAGCCATCAACGAAAAGTTTTCTCGAGGATTTCTTTATGAAGAATCCAATGAAAATGAATAAATTACAACGGCAAAACAATGCTCTGGGCTTAGGTAATTGTGGGCATAGCAACTGGCCGATCTCAAATGCAAATCCAAATGTAAATGTTAATTCAAATAATAATCTGACTCTCAATCCTAATCCAAACCTAACCAAAATGCTTCAACCACCACAGAAACCGAACAAGTCGAATTTTTTGAACAATCAAATCGACAAGCGTAACCATACCTTTGGCGATCCCTCTCCAAGCGATTCGCTTGTAAATGAAAGTGATTTAATGTGCTGGGAATCGGGTGGCAATACGGCGGGTCAATCGACAAACGCAAATCGCAATAATATGGAAAATGTTAATTCGAGTGAATCGCAAGCTTTAAAATTGATGGAAGGTGTCGATAGAGTTGTGAACGCTTTGGGCAAGTGCAACAATAATGATCTAACTAGCGCGGACAACAATATAATATCGTTGCAGGGTGTCAAGGTCCCAGACGAAAACTTGACACCACAACAGCGCCAGCATCGTGAGGAGCAGCTGGCAAAACTAAAAAAAATGAATCAATTTCTGTTTCCCGAGAATGAGAGTGTTTCAAACAATAAGTTAACCCAGGATTCGGCAATGGCAGCAAACATCATAATGAGCATGCCAGGTTCATCGACCAATGCACAAATGCGCCAAATGCAGCAGATGCAAATGCAAATGCAGAGTGTACAAAAATCAGCTGATCAGTTGGTCAGTAGCGAGGATGTATTGATGGCGTTGCCAATGCCGTTGCCAGTCGATGCTATTGGCGAATTAGGACCGTCTATGGCATGCAATAGTGGAGCAAAACCTACGGCAGGAGGACCTGGAGGCAACATGCAATGTTCAAATAATCCCAATTTGATGACCAATTCATCGGAAATTATTGGCAGCTTTAGCAATACTAATTGTGTTATGGGTATTGTTGGGAGTGTTGTGGGAGGAACGAGCGACAAAGAAGAGTCCATGGCGTTGTCACAAGGAGGTATGACACCATTGGAATGGTCGAAAATACAACAGCAATTTTTTGAAGAACGCTTAAAAGTAGGCAAATCGACGGCATGCAGGTCATCGGTAATGCCGGGATCAAGTGTACAACATCCCACGATTGGTTCTGGTAATTCTGGCAATCCATCACCAATGCGTAATAATAGTGTGCAAGGTCCACCACCACCCTATCACCCCACCCAGCGTTCGGCATCGGTGCCTATTGCAACACAATCGCCAAACCCTTCGAGTCCAAATAATCTTTCATTGCCTTCTCCACGCACGGCTGGTACTCTAGGAATGCCGTCGAATTCACCAAGCATGGAACTCCCGGGAACGAATACGTCAGTAAGCGCCGCCGCATCTACAACATCGACCAAAAATTGTTTTCAAACCGATTGCGGTTCACCATCGTCGGGTCGAAATAGGAGTGGAGTAATTAATCACCATCTTAATAGCAATCCGAGTACTCCGCTTGCTGCCCACCTATCACCCAAGGAACTGGAATCATTTAATTCAACGTCTCAAAGTGGCGGTAATTTACTTACGCTATATTTTTAATTAACTACTTTAATACGCATTATTAATTTGTATTTTAATACAGGTGAAATAAAAAATACACGTTCGAATTCGCAGCGATCTCGTTCGCCCGGTAATACGATTAGTACTGCTAATTCAAATTCGACCAATCTAATGATCGAGCCTACAAATATAGACTCGCGATACCCAACTTCAAGTCCAGGGCTGAACTTCAATGCTCAGGCACACGTGCAAAATAGTAATCTAAACACTTCGATTAATCACCAATACAAAGGAGGACCTATTAGCAACAACCCTCTAGAAATAAATGTAAGTAGTATACTTTAGATAATTTTAATATGAAGTCTACTCTTTTTCCTAGAGTAGCCTCCAGACTTGTATTTACATACAACATGCATATTACGCCCTTTTATTTATCTTATTGAAAAAAGTTTCAGTTGTGAAGAAAACGTTGATTCACTGCGTCCAAATATGGATTTGTAATCATTTTTATACCCTTAACCCCGAAATGGTAAAAAATGTACACTAAGCTTCTCCGACTCCTTTAAGTATATACATACATACATATATTTTTGATCACCATCAACAGCCGAGTCGATATAGCTGTATCCGTCTGTCCGTCGGTCTGTATATATGAGCGCGTCGATCTCAGGAACTATAAAGGCCACAGACTCTAGATTGTGGATATGTGCTCTCCTAATCCGTAGACATAGCAAGTTTGCTTTAAATTTTCGAAAACTTTTAATATAATATATAAGCTTTTGCAGTAAAGTTGCGTGTGGCTAAAAATAATTTGTTGATAATCAAATACTTTATACAAATATTATAACGAAGTATGTTGTAAGGATGTCAGAGGTAATCTTTTTATTACTGAACCGGTTTTGAAAATAGTTTTACCATTTTTATTCTGAAAAAACGGCGCAATCTACTGGCTATTTGACTGCAATGCATTAATGCAAACTCGCACATCAAGACGTATTTTGCACAAAACCTATAATACCTTTAAGTTTAATTTAATTAAAAACTGACTAAAGTTGACTATTTACTTTTTAGCGTCAGAATTGTGGACCTGGTGGCCCAGCTGTACAATTTAGTCGTCGTTCGGATAATATGCCACTTAATCCAAACAGCGGCAGCAATCGATCCGTTCAAAGTAAAATGACACAAAATTTTGATCCCATTTCTTCATTGGCACAGATGTCACAGCAATTGACTAGTGGCGTGGGAAGTCCTGCCGGTGGAGCGATGAATATGATGGGCCCCGGCCCCGTTGATATGAATAGCATGGAGCAGCATGGAGTAGTCGGAGGAACCATGATGTCAAACTTAGATTCAACCGCAATGGACCATCACATGGGTGGTGCACATGCTGCAACCAACAATTGTCATCCTATGAATCCGCTAATAAGTTCGATGGGTCAGCAGCGCTTGTTGAATCCCAAAATGGGCAACTTGGGTACCAGCTTCAGTTCTAGTCCCAACAGCGGTATACAACAACGATGTTTAGATGGTTCAGTGCCTGGACCTGGGCCAGGTCCTGGCTTTCACGGCATACTTCCACCCGGTGCTCGTATGATGGGCCGTACGCCTGTAAACTTCGGGCCGAATTTTAATCCAAATATTCAAGTAAAGGCTAGTACACCGAACACCATACAGTATATGCCAGTGCGTCCACAGAATCAGAACAACAACAACAGCAATATAAACAATAACAACAATGGAAACGTACGAATGGCGCCCAGTTTGGAATTCTTACAACGTTATGCTAATCCACAAATGGCAGCCAGTAGTGGTGTTGGTCCACCCATTCTTGGTCATGATGTTGGTGGACCAATGATGATCGGCGGTGCTGGTCCTATGAATATGAACATGAATATGAATATGAACCCATCTTCTAGCGAACAGCATCAAAACAAACTAATGGGTAACAACAATAGCATGAATTTTTTTCAAAATTGTAATCAACTGCCATCTGGACTCGATGATGATGCGGTGGTTGGTAGTGGTGTTGGTGTTGGATTACCACCTGGTGGTCACGAGATGAGCATAGTTCGTGGCATGCGTCCACATGGTATGCGGCAACATGGCAGTGGATTGAGTGGGATTCGTATGCAATTGCCTCCGGGACCAGGAGGAGGTGGTGGAGGCAATATTATTGTTAATAGACAGCAGCAAGGGTTGGATGGCTTGGACTGCAACGATCCGAATGTAGTGTTTAATAGTGGCCCAGGATCCTGCAACACCTCGCCACCAATGTTGTTTACTGGTTCATCATCACAACCAGGCGGGCAATCGAAGCAGCCCCAGCTTCTTAAACCGCCTATACCAGCAAATCCCATGTGCCAACCTCAATTAGCGCCAAATGTAGGTATGCAAGGCCCTGGCGCGTTACAAGGACAAGGACATCCGGTAATGGGTGGTGGATCCAACAACAGTAACCTTATATCATCGGCAGCTGGCAATGGTAGCAACTCAAGCAACTATGTTGGCCCTTCGTCCAACGATCTAAAGTATGCTCAACAATATCACAGTTTTCAGCAACAGCTTTATGCTACGAACACAAGGAGTCAGCAGCAACAACAAGCCGTTGGTAGCAACATGATTGCCATGTCACCGAATTTATCACCAAATCCGGCATTCTTTGTTAACAAGTAAGATCCACTAGCCATTACAGAAACGATTTAAAAGCTAGTCTTCGCATCTCTACCATCGCATCAACATCGCATCAAGAAAATTTAAAATACATGTTATTAGCGAAAAAGTCAAGTATTTGACAAAAAAAAAGGACATTTTTCGATTATGTATATTGTGAATCACATCGTTATTATGAGTGCTACACAAAAAATAACACACAACAAGCTAATTAAGTCGTTGCTTATAACTAATTATGGGCTATGTGTACATGTATATTTAAGCGTCAGTTCTGCATGCATATTTTATTAATATTTTATGCTCTACTCTGTATTAAAAATGCAATTTAGCAATTGTAATGTAGTATAATAATAATTAAATATACCACTTACTATATATTATTAATCAATTTTAAGAGATCTTAAGATATGCGTGAATGTAAATTCTTCCATTAAAACATGTGAATAGAAAAAGCAACATCGATATCTTAATATAAATACACATGTTGTGTATTGCACAAAATGGGACTTTTGTTATTTCGTAGATCAAAAAATAAATAATTGCCGATCGTTCCTAAACCAATGTTAATATTTTATTACAGCTTAGCATGTTATGGCAATGATTGGGACTTTCGTCGTTTTCTAAAGCAAAAAAAATTAACTATCATTCACATTACACTCGATTGTATAATGGTCTTGTGCAAATGCATGTAGTAGGTAGAGGGATGTATTTCCGACCCCATTAAGTATATTTATTCTTGTTCAGCATCATGTATGAACTCGTCGATCTTAGAAACTCTAACAGCTAGAAGCTCTTCTAATCTCTGGTACAAGTTTGTTTCGAATTTTCGATTTCTTTTCCAGTTTTCAATACACACATGTAATCGATAGCAATAATTTAAAATATGTGGATTGAAAACAATAGCAAAACAATGAAAATCTGTAAAAATTTTATTTAAATCGGTAAGAAGCACCGGGTATATGAAATATTGAAATTAAATCATTAAGCATTGAGTATTCGACTAAAGCCGTATTACTTGTTCATACTGTTGTAATTTGTTGTGTTTAGTTGTTAAACACTTTTCTTATGTTTTTTATTCGATATTTTGAAATTGTTTTCAGTTAATTTTTAGTATTATATGCATGCGCACCAAATTTGTACATGCGAATAACCGAATATGCAGAAGAGCATGTAAGATCCAGCTGCATAAATACACGCAATTCTGTATTATCATAAAATGTACTTTGTAGACAGAAAATCGAGTGTTAACTCTTTGTATTGCTTGTAATAAAAACATACTATGTATGGCCATAGACTGTACACAAGCTAAGGGTGTCATCGATATGAACATATGAACATGCAATTTGTCGCCAGCTAAACATTCCATCATATGTACGCCCTGTCATTAAGCTCGGCCATTAATACATGAAAAAAATTTGTGCATGTACACTTGTAAAGAAAATGTAAGTGTAAATGTAATAAAAAATCTAAGCAAATTAATGCATTAATAAGATTAAGAGAAATTCGTTTGAACTTACAAAAAATTGCTGAAATTAGAGCATTGGTTTTAATTTTTAAGGCGCTGAACACAATAAAACCCTGTTTTCAAAATCAACAAGATTATAATTTCCGAGAGTTCTGATGTGTGAGAATCCGCTGTAGAGCAATTTAGACTTAAAGTAGCATTATCAAAAAGAAAAAAACGATGAGCGGATGATCTAGAAAACGTTTAGTTTTGGAAAATAAAAACAAGCTTGCAATGCTATTATTACTAAACTTGAAACTTAATTCAGATACTACATTTGTATAAAAGCATTGCAATAAAGAGATCTGATTTTGACAAATGATTTAGGAACAACAAAATGAAAACCATGACCATATTTTGAGTTCAAGAACTCAAGCTCGCTCTGCTGATTAAAAATGTATGCGTATATTATATGGGTTCGGATATCCTTCTATGCGTTACATATTTCATGATAAAAACAATTAAGAAGGCTCTAGTCGAGTAAGGCCGACTTGACTCGGCAGTTACCAGAAAACTTTAACAATGTTGAAAAAGTGTTAACGCTGAAGCAATTTTATTGCTTATATTTTAAGGTGCTGTATATTTTTGGTTTATTTGGAAGTGCTATTAAAAACGGAAGTATGGCAAAAGCACGGGGCAGAAACATCAATAAAAATGTTCATATATATTATTTTTAAAAACTCTATGGGCCAATTGTAAGTACATAAACTGGGGTTTCCTTATTTCAGGTCAAAGCTTATTTCGGACAGTTTTATTATGGACACCTGCGTGTCATAACAACTAGATTTTGTACATAAGTGTGAATCCTTTGAATTTAAATATACCAATCCGTAGTCAGTTTTTATTTGCATATGCTGTGCCTAACTGTACACTTTTCAAGTGTATAATCAGTTAATTCTAAATATATTGTTATCGTTTTTTCGCCTGTTATTATTATTTTTATTGGACGTAGTCGTAGTAGTAGATGTACTAATGGTAAGAACATTAAAGTGTCCCAACGATACCAAGCGCTGACTTGTTAACGCGCGGACCCTAGCACAAAGCCACCCACCTCCCGCCCGTTCGATCAATGGAAAGATCGCCAACAAGTAGACAAATAGGAATGGCAATATGTACTAAATAGGAAATGGGTTATGGATAGCATAGTTAAAGTAACAAGGTTAAAGAGCTATAGGTATAAAATGTCTGGTATTTCTAATATTGGGCTTTAGTGTTGATGCAGTATAAGTTCGCACCGATAGAGCAGAAGCGCTGTATGACTAAGAACTAAATTTCCAACAATTAGCGGAAATGCTTGCAGCTCCAATGCAAACACACTATTAGAGTTAAAGTATAAAGCAAAAAAGTATTAACAAATAGCTTAAAGTCGAGAGCACCAATGTGTTATTAAACTCTTTCGAAAAATTGACTACAGTTTAAACTAAGCTTAAATGCCTTTTATCATTGTTGAAGCTGATCCAGATTATACAACGGCGTGTAATTTTGCGAACAACAAATTAAATAAAGTGTGTAACCTTTACCACTATATGAAAAAATATTAAATTATATGGGTATCCTATGGTATTGAACTGGATAATCGTACTACAATTGCAAGTGGTAAATTGGTAAAAATTATATTTTTATTTTATTTTTTCAAATAGACTAGCCTTTTTAATGGAGTTTAGGTTATTAGCAAAAGTTAAGTTCATATATTAACATAAATTTCTGCCATGTTGTGTTATAAACATGTCCGTTTATACATCTGTATGTATGAATCAGTCGATTTCAGGATTAGGAGGAAATGTGTGCAATTTTCATTAAAATCGGTTGAGAAACACCATAGTACTCGACATGCCGAAGACATGTTTTCAATACAACTTGACCATTTTAGGTGAAATGCTCAGTCATAGCTATATTTAAGAAATTAACAATGCCTCTTCAAAATGGCCCTTCCCCATAATTTATATTGTGCCTTTGCCACCCTCACTCTTTAGTTGATTTTGCTTTAGCGAGCTACCGTTTATTCGGTACGGACTCGTGCGCAGTTCTCGTATTCGGTTGGATTCGGATTCGAACTGTGGCCTTGGCTGGGACATTGGAACGGTTGTTGTTGTCTTTATAATTTTTGTTGCTCTTTGTGCCTGTCAGATGATAGTGGTGGTGAGTATTGGTACTTTGGAAGAAACAAGATGGTTGACCTACCAACAACGGCACACAAACATCTGTACATATAACCAGATATGATTGTGGAACGTCCATTTCGACGCCCACCCTTTTTAGAGAGAAAAAAAAAACAAATAACACAAAACAAAAAAGAGAGCATTTACGAAGCTGTCCACTCAAAAACTGAAGCTACAAAATAAACAAATTTTTTTAATGAACAAATTTATGCCAAAAGAAAGAAATTTCGTATTGTGATGTTATTGCCTTCTAAAAATAAAGAAATATCCAAAAATTTATTGACGACAAAATGTCCTTAAAATTATATATCTTTGATTTATTTTTTTTGTTACGTATAGAAGTAGTTTATACGACCACATAAAAAATATATATTTTTGATCAAAATAGCAAGCTTATAGCAATGTTTGCGGGTATCTTGCAAACTGGCTCCTCAGCTTTTATGCTATCGGTTAAGGTCTTATTTTTGTTGCACTTAGAATATAGAATATTTAATATGTTTTAATATAAAAAAGGTAGGTAAGTTTAAATAATATTCGTCTTGCTTTCCTTACTTGTTTTAAATGGAAAAGGATAACATTTATGGAAGTCATAATATTTCAACAAGTATTAGCTAGACCAGACAGACATTGATTGAGTAACTCAGAAAAGCGATTGGTTTGCCAAAATATTAAGCCTAGTATAGCTCTACGATCAGAAGGCAAAGGAAGATTTATAAGTAAAAGTCTACTAGTAAAAAATATCAGAACCCCAGAATTCATATGATTTAAAAAGATTAAAGATAGCTTGTGAAGAATGTTAAAAATAAAGTCAAATTTAAGTGCCTTACAATTCACCAGAAGTTATATGAAACGCGTTTGAGATGGAGCCCTTAAAGAAATGCTCTATGTTGTACAAATTTAGTAACAATTAATTGAAAGATTAAAATTTTTAAAAAGTCCAAAATCTCTATAATTTTATGCATTTGATTTCTTTTTTAAGAAAAGTAATAATAAATTATTCAAATGCTTTAAGCCACAAAGAGCAACACTGTATAGTAGACTAGTAGATCACTTTTAATTTTTTAATAAAAAAAAAAGAAATTAGAGGCATGATAAGCATAAGGAAAACTGAACCGCCATTAAGTTTTAACTGTACGTCGCATAAAAAAGATGGAATTGCAGATACCCTGAGGTCATTAAGATCTGGAAGACTTCAGTAAAAAAAATCAAGAATACTATTTTTTTTTAATGATAACATAAATAAATCTCTCTCTATAGTTAATCTAAATTTAATCTTTTGAGTTTCTTAAGCCCTTATAATCTCTTTAATTACTAAACAACACACTTTAAGTATTTTAGGGTTTAAATGAACTTATTCTATTAATAATATTAAATAACATATTTAATATTTTTAAATAACACTTGTTTTTGACGAAAGCAGCATTTTTTGACACATCAGTTTTTTAAATTTTACATAAATTAACATCTAAACGGCGAAGAAGTATTTTTCCTGTACTGTAACAAATTAAAGTTAACTATTTTAATATTATTAGAGGTGATTTACTGAAGGATGAAATATATATTGTGGCTCACAGCTTATTTTGTGCGGTGTCTAGAATTGAATTTTAATTGGTGGCCATAATGAAATTACACAATACTTTTCATATCTGACCGTATTTAATTTAGCACCAATATACTGAGATTTTCTGCTAAAGTTGATTAAAGTTCCCTTACTAACTTTTTTGTGCAATTTTACCAACCGGAAGCTAGTATTATACAATAAGTAGGTTAAGGACCCTAGTTAAGGTTCAAAGATATCATTGTAAGTATTAATAAGCTTCGCATTCTGCATGTTATTAAGCATATCATTAACAAAATGATAGATAAAAAAATTGGCGTTATAAAATTTATCTTTGAGTTTTTTTTTTAAATATCACTTTCTAAGTTTATTCTTAACACTGCACGAAATAAGTTGGGAGCCCACTTTATGTATATATGTTCGAATAGCTTCAGTGCCAAAATCGAAATGAACCATGAGGCGATAGCTAGCGCGCAGACACTTATATGATGGTTATGCAATATTCCATATGTATGTTTGCATACATCAACATCCACGAACATCACATACATATGTGTACGTGGCCAGTGCGATGCGAGCGAATTACGCTCTCGCACTCTCTCTAAGGGTTCCTGAGGATTCAGAACACAATCAATGAATGAATGAACCAAATAACTGCAAAAGGCGGTTTTACAAAGTGAGAAACACTGGGGAGTATATTACTCACATATGTACATATGCATTAGTAATTCGACAAAGAGCGATCCGACCGACCGGTTTGACCAGTTTCCTTTCGGCAGCTTGCTTGCAGCAGCCGATAGTCGACTCGACCATTGAAGGCCGCTGGATGATACAAATTTACATACATTTTTTTGTTGCCTGAAACTGACCTATGTAAGGTAAACAGAGGACCAAACAGGACAACTCCTATACCAACCCCCCATCACACATAGTTCTCTCCTTAACTTGAATGCAGAGCCTGCTAATGTAGCCGAAAATCAAAAAATTTGAATACTTGCTATGGCAGCTTTTTTCCCACTTCAAAGCTGTCCTGCTGTTGTTCTGTCCTGTCCGTACTCTTAAACCCTTACCCATGACCCTAGCATTGCGATGACAGTAAGAAGGGATGCGTGAGAAACCAGTTTTCCAGGTGTACCCCTTTTTTGCCGCCCATTGGGCTAGAAGTGTCCGGTCCGGTCACCACTCACATTAACTAAACGCGCAGCTGCTTCTTATTTTGTGCAACACATATCGGTGCTTTCAGAGACTTCTTGAATTGCATCGCAATCATTTTCCTTGGAAAATGGTTAGAGAATAATATCGAATCTCTTTTACTGTGTTGTCTTAAAGGGTGACCAGTACCCGAACTGAATTGATACATATGTATATGGCATATACCAATGTATGTGCTTAGAAGAAAAGAAAACAAGATTACATTTTTTTTTATTATTAAATTTAAACAACTATGATTGCTGAAAGCTCGATTGCTGTAGTTTTGACTGAGGTATCATTTTGGTCAGCAGTTTTTATAAATAAAATACTTCATACCCAATTTTATATATAATAAATTGTAAATTAAAAAAAAATTGTTTTTAAAATTTATTGAAAGCTAATAAAAGCTTAGATAAAAACATACTAATTAAAAACTGTACATTTTGACTTGTGGTAAAAAGTGCAGGAAAACAAATACATAATATAAATATTGTCTTATTTAAATTTCATAAAGATAATGTTACAAAGTTACCAATTTCAATCGGTTAACAAATTTAATATTATTTCAGTGAGAAAATGTTGTGTACTCTGTTCCAACGATTTCACATTTACCTACCAAATTACTTACTTATTGTAAATCCAAAAAGTTTTCCCTTTCCTTTATCATAATAATCAATTTCGGTTTGTTTGTCTTTTCAAAAAAGTGACGGACATACGCGGCATAGTTATTTTCAGCGCGACTGTACTCTTGCTACACAACAATATCATTGAATTTCGCTCGGGACGCTGCCCCATACTTCAACCCCTTCCATAAAAACCCCAACCTTTTTATCTCCATTGCCATCGCCCAGGACAAGCGGGTGATTTAAAAATTTAATGCCTCGCGGCTATTAATGGTAGGAAAATGCTTGCGTAATAAAACAAAACGGCTGAGTGTGGGAGGTGGTGGGTGGGTGGTTGGGTGGTTGGTACTGGATTTGGTGGTCGGAATGCGCAGGACGCAGGACGCAGGATCGACCAACCGACCGCCTTGAACTGGAACGCAGATGAAGAAGTATGACAAGAGAAACAAGGGAGAGAGGTAAGGGCGAGAAAAAATCAAAAGAAGAAATAAATATGGCGCGTGTTTGCAAAATAAGAAAAATGTTAAATTCAAATATTGATGATGATAATGATGATGACGACGACAGCGAAGATGATGATGAGCAACGCCTTTACTCACAAGTCACAACCTCATCCTCCAACCCATACTCCAACCCCAAAGCTCGTCCGAGAAAACACTCGTCGTCGTTGGTGTTCGGCCGCCAAATTTTTCTTTTGGCTTTAAAAGCTGTCCTCCGCTGAACAGTTTTTTTTTTTCCCAGTTGATGATGGTGGTACGGACAAAGTTGAAACATTCTGAAGCAGTGGTTTGGCCTGGACCTGGATAGAGTCTTAATGGTTGGGTAGATGTTTGGGAGAATATGCAAAGTTACTCTCCTTGTGCCTCGTATCGAACATGGAAATAGGGCTGTCGCTGCTGGTGGTTGTTTCTTATTTATTCAAATTCTTTTTCTCTCCTTTTTTTAATTTTTTTTTTTATTATTTGCTATTAACTGCACGAGGACGAGTCCGAAGACCTTTCCTCCCAAGCCCGACTAATAAACCAAATATATATATATATATATATATATATATATATATTTATACATATATATTGGGGCGTGTCGATTTGCAGGGCGGCCGATTTACTGCAAATATCGCATGTGCGAAAAATAATATAGGGGAATAATTCTAACAAACTCTCAAAGAAACTATGGGTCTAAAACGAGTTAAAAAAATTAGTGATCCTGGAATCTTAATATAAATCCTCAAAAAACTAACAACCTAACTAAAACTTTTTCTTTAAAAATTAAATTGGTTGTAGACTTTAAGTTTCTTTAGCAAATAATTTCAGAATAATTTCTGCGACTTTGTCGAACTTTGACAAAAAATAACGATAGTTAAATATATTGCTAGCTTTCGCTGCTCGATAAGCATTAGAATTGATAAAACGAACAACACATATGGGTAGTATATAATGCCAGTTGCCAATGTACTAAAGTAGTCTAAGTTTGGATGTAGAATCATAAGAATCATTCTAAAATTTTATAATATTTGCGTACGTTGCTTAACATTATAATTTTAATTTGCCACCAAATATTCGAGCATTAGAAAAGTATGACAGCAACGCTTTTAAAAAAAAAATATTTAAATACGAATTAATTATTCTAGATACTCGTAATTCACTTATTAAAAACAGATGTTTTTCAATTATTGTCCAATATTACTTTTTTTTTGAATTGCCAAATCGGTTAATATATATAACTAAAAAGCTACATTTTCCGAAGGCTTCAGACTTTAAATTATGTTCTCTAAAATATTAACAAATTACTAAAGCTTTGCAATGACAACCAGTGCTCAACTTTTAATAAGAAACTATGTTGAAGTTATTTATTATATAAGCTTTATTTTTTTATAGTTTTTGGTATTGTCAATATTTTAATTAAAAACATAACGAATTGATAACTTACTTTGAGATTTTTAAAACGACCATATACAAAAATAACTGTAAGAAAATAGGAGAAACTCCAAGCAATAAAAAAATGTTAAAGCTTGATGCTTGCTTGTAGATTTTATATGTTGTATAAATTCGACATATCATATTTGGTGACATTCAAAACTTCTTGTCTTGCGTTTAACAACTGTGATAGTTATATACATTTTAGATTTGAAAGATTGTCAGGAATGCTGAGCACAAGTAGGAGTAGGCGATTGCGAAATATTCTGATACATTCATAAGAGTCTGGGGTGGGCGTGGTGTATTTTGAAGCCGAGCATACCATACCTTAAATTTAAAAAAATTAATGTACTCTTCTACTAAGGTATCAAAGGGGATACAATTTTTTTAAAATATTAATATTGTTTTGATTTGATTTTACAATAGTTTGGTAAGTAAGATTATTTATATTTTGTAATTTTATTATAGGTGTATTGTGTGGTTCATAAATGTTTATTTATACTTTGATATTGATTTTGTCCAATGTCAAACCTGGTATCTGCCCGCAACTTATTTCGACAGCCTCAAAACTATAAACATGAAACTTGAAACTAAAAAAATGTTTTCGTGTCAAGATTGAAGCCAACTCTCCATATCGGTAAAAATGAAAACTAAAAATAATACATTTATGTGTTTCCGTGTTTTGCAGTCCCCATATCTTTTCCAGTTACAGTCGCCGAACTTGGTTTAAATTGCCATATGCAAAATATTTCCATCAAAAATTTTGATACCATGCTTAAACCATACCATACCTATAAAAATCAAAAATAAAGCTACACTCTGAAATCAATACGTTATAAAATCCAGACCATTGCGTTGATGGTTGATTTGAACTGGTATCGTTTTTTAATTTTTCAAGAATACTGGTAGTAACATGTTCTTGATTTTATTGCGTGTTTTTTTATACCCTTATGTTGACTGTAAGTGAATCACATAGTATTTGTATGTAAGTTAACAATGGGTTACCAATCCAAAAATCATATACAGAGTTGATTCTTTTAAGGTGATGGAATTGGGTAAAACTATATGATTACCACAATCATGAAATAGACCAAACCTAAATAAATTATAAGTCGCCAAGTGCGTCAACCGTGGCTTGCGAATGTATATACATAGTATATATGGGGTTATTGATCTTCAGAGGAAGTCCATGAAAGGTTTAAGACGTTGGCGGCGGATTTTAGTTAAATACATTTTTAGAATGTTAAGTAGTAGAAACCATTGGATACACGATAGGGGTTTGTATGTCAATTGAACAACAATATAAAAATAACATTATATATTTTTAGAAATCTCAGTTAAAAATATTCGATAAATTCTATATTTTTATTCAAAATGTATTAATAAATAAAGAATAAATAATACGACACAGTTATACAGTTGTGTGTTATTTCGATGATTTTACCGTCGATTTATACATGAAACATTTCCCTGGCATTTAATATTAAGTCGAGGCACACTTGTGAATCCGTACATACTTTTATTTCTATGTAACTCAACAGAGAAATAAAGTGTCATGAGCTTTTTGGCTCCCTGTGTATTCCTTGCATAGACAAATCGTTAGCGAAGGGGTAGAACAGAGCATTTGTTGAGCTAACAGCAGCCAATGAAAATTCAGAATATAAGATACCAAGTATTAGAGAGAATGAATGAACAAAAAGAGAAATTTACCCAGAAGCACAAATAATTTAAAATGTTCCAATTGTTAGCACATGTTTCCTCAAAGGTGGCGCTGTCAATGTGAATGTTGTCGAGTAGCGCCACCTATGAATACAATTTAATTTAAGGAAGTTTGTATTTGTACTAAGGAAGTCCCAATATTCTCTTGGAGGTAGGTTATTTTGAAGTTGGTGTTATTTTAAAAGTATACTTTGCGGCATGTTAACAAATCGCAGAAACTGGAATTTAAAATAAGATGTCAGTTGTGCCAAATTCTCGTCGATAATTGCTGAGTTTAAGTTGTGCCCTTACAATAATATAATTAATAGATATGACTTGTGTTCATCAAGTTGACTGCTTTTGTTCCCTCACAGACGGCGTGCTTTGCCAGGCCAGGCTACAATAGACGGCACCAAAACGCTTAAAAATTTCGTTCATGATGCTCATTGCTTTGGACGAAATGCCAGTGTAAGGATGGACCTGCTTCAACACTTTGTAAATGTAGATGGCATAGCTTTCCTTCCTCTTGCGTTTCTTCTTCTTGTCAGTCTTGGCTATATTCTTCTGAGCCTTGTCAGCCTTCTTGGCTGTTTTCCACTAGTTTTCGGTGGCATTGTTATTATTCTTCACTCACTTCAATTACTTTCTCTCTATTTTCCACACATCCTTTGCGTGTAAAATAAAACGAATGATGCGGATTTGTTTTCTACTTTATTTAAATGAAATACTTCATTTAATGAAAATAATATGAAGCCAACATAGTTAAATAATGTATTGCAAGAAATAAAATCGATCTTCAATTGTTGGTTCCATTTTCTGACAACCTCCTTTCCACTTAAGTATGTATAATGTACAATAGTAAACTTTGCAGTTTATGCCTTAACAGCCTGTCTTTTCATTTACATGTCGTGTGTAAATGAAAGGTGGTATGGACAACACATCCTTAATTCTGAATTTCTATCCAGCAAACACTTCATTTATGTAATGACTATTATTCGGAGTACAATTTCGGAAAACCGATTTTGCAAAACTTACTCCAGTCTACAGATCTGACGATTTTAACGTGGCAATCGGTATTTTTTTAAAAATCTTATTTTCTTTATTTAAATAGAATGTCCAACTGCATGTTTTGCAATTCTCTAAATTGAAAATCTAAACTTTACAAGTTATATAAAATCTGGTTGATCTTTGTTTATTCCTTATATTTGATCGCTCTATCTAGTTTTTCAGCCCGTAATTACCAATTTTGAAGAATACAGTTTGACTGGATAAAAATGTGATTTAGAATTTATTCAGTCATGTTTTTTTCTTCCTTTTTAAAGTTACTGCTGGCATAGCATGTATGAAAAGCTTAATTGAACCAAGTTGATATGGGGGCAGCGTAGCAGAATTTTCGTATAGTCTCATTAAAGTATAAGTCGCGGGCAAAATAGTGACCCTTAAAAGGACAAGAATGATTAAAGTTTGAGTAATTTTCGGCCAGCTTCCAAAGAATAGTGCCATATTGTATAAAGTTTTGTCTAGCAATTACATCGCAGACATTGACGTTGATCATCATCAACAAGAAATGGATGATATTTATTGCTGTAGTCTTTCTTGAACACCTGCGCTCGGATTGACATATTTCTTTACTTTAAGATCACAGTCCATGCCTTGTTCCAATTGGCAGCTTTTAACAGACATGAGATATTTTTTTGGACAACTATCGAATCGGAGTTCAATTGCTTCCGCACTTGATATTTTATTAAATATTGTTGCGTTTGATATTGAATTTTAAGCAATTTTTTTGTGAAATATTTGTGTGTAAAATAAAAACTTTTTTCTTTACACTTTAAGAATCAGTTTAAACAAGTAAGAAGGCTCTACTCGAGTAAGCTCGACTAGAAGATACCCTTACCCGCTGTACCAATGCTTGATAGTTTCATATCTCCGGTGTTTCTTGAAATTCAAGATTTTTTTGTTACCGATTAAATGTGTATAGCGTAAACTGGAAAAGTTATCGAAAATTTTAAACAAACTTGTCATACCTAGGGATTAGAAGAGCTCATATCCAATATTTACTCCGGCTTTGTAGTTTCTGAGATCGACGCGTTCATAGACGGACGGACGGACGGACAGACGGACATGGCTAAATCGACTCGGCTGTTGATGCTGATCAAGAATATATATACTTTATGGGGTCGGAGAAGCTTCCTTCTCCCTGTTACATACATTTGCACAAAAACATTATACCCTTTTTTTTTACCCATTTCATGGGTTAAGGGTATAAAAAGGATTCTTTTCCATTTAATATTTTCTCCTTAAAAAAATGTCATCAGCTTGAATTGTTCGTAATCGCATGTTAAGCGGTGAGCCCCTCGGTCGGTCGGGAGGGGATTCTTCATCTGCTTGGGTCCGCGCGTTAGCAATCTTTGTATCTTTCGGTCATTTGAATGTACTGTTAACGCTGTTTAAAAATATAAATACCTTATTGGGTTTGAGATAATTATTTCAGCTTATTTCATTCAGTGTCAAGAATAAAATTTAAAATCCTTAATAGCTTTATCTAGGAAAAATAATTAAAATTGCTTTAAATAAAAACTTTATTTGTTGCTCAAATTTGGGCTGATTTAATAATTATCTAAGTTCTGAATCTCTGGGCTTATTATCTTTCACTCATTCAGCAAAGCATTTTTGAAGTGTGTTTCCGGATGTTGTTTTTCAGCCGAGCCCACAAATTCGCAATAAAACTTATATCTGGAGACTGGGCCGGTGAAATTAGCATGTGGGGCAGTTTCAGATAAGCCAGGTCTGAACCTTATGCCGGATTCCCAGCTTCTCGGTACTTAAATGTAAATTTTCCTTATGTATTTGACTATTCCATTTAAGTGTGTGGGATCCAGTTCGATATTGGACTGTTGCAACACATAAAATCATCCATCCACGCCAAAAATTTTGAATATGGGCTCGCCAGCAAAATTGTTTGCAGTCAACATAGTGCCTTATTTATTGGGCTTATTATTTTACGTAGATGTAGTACTAACGGTTAGTACATTCAAGTGGAGCAACGATATCAAGCACCGGCTAGTTAAAGCGTGGACCCTAGCACAAAGCGACCAACCACCGCGTAGCGTGCGGTTACGTAAATCGCGAACATATAGACAAATGACACAAGACTAGTTTTTTAAGAGAGCAAATAGGAGTGGCACTATGTATTACGTAGGAAGAATCGCAATATGTTGCACATAAGATCCGAAAGGGGTTCTGGATAGCATGGTTAGAGTAACAAGCAAGCATTGTTCTACGATTAGAAAGAGAGGGAAGAATTATTAGTAAAAGTCTACTATGGTATGAAGGTAAGTTATAAAAGTTATAAAATCAAATCTTACTTAAGAAAAACGTTTTTTAATTTGCTAAACACTTTAAGCTTTTGCACACACAATTGCGACAAGGGATCAATTAACACTAACAATATATAGACATAATGCCCGCTTTTTGTCCAACCTTTTGAATTTTTTTGAAGCAACATGTTATTGCAATTGCCAGTAATTGCAATTGCATTTACAAAAGCAACCATTATCTTCGCAGGGACTTGGCGAAGCCATTCTATACCTAATTCTTGAAGAACATTTGTACTTTGACTTTGTTTTAGATTGGCGTAATCAAGTTATAAATATTTTATAGCGGAGCGAGTTTAAGTACTTAGATCGCATATGATCATCATCATTGCAACATTTGACAAAAGCTTATAAATGAATACTAAAATCGCACGCTTATACTTAGCATGTGTACAAAATAGTTACGGACAGACCATGACGGATATTGCACATAACCATTATACTATGATACGTTCGGTACGATACAAGTAAAAACGTTGCAGTGGACCATAGCCGCAGTGGAATGCTTTGATACCAATAGGAAAATTGGCGGAGTACGGTGCGGTTAAAACCACTACATAATTTATAGTCCCCAAAAAATATGAAATATTTAAACATTTTTTCATTTCTTCTTTCTTTTCCTTTTCATTGGTATAACGGTACTGTACTATTAGGCATTAAAGTGTGTATACTATTCGGCATGAAGTATTTAACATACCATTTCATATTATTTTTGTTTTTGTAATGAATACATCCATATCCATTTAGGAGTATATGTACAGTATAGCAGTATTAGGAAATTTTGGGTAAGTAGCAAATGGTCCTCACTCCTCTTGCGACAAAGAGAATTTTCGTATAAAACACACATTATATATATTCATCGCGTGTCATGTGCGATGTGTGTTTACATCTTGAGTAGGGGCCAACTTATTTTGCGGGGAGCTTAGAAAAAAAGGCAAAGCATTCTAGCTTTGTCACTCGGTCGCAAAAGAAGAGGATGGCCTCGCCCACTATTCTATCGCCGGGTTGCGCTCCTTGTTTGCAGGCATCTTTATCTTAAAACTAGTTTCAACAAGGCATTCAGGAGCGGCGCGACGTGACGTAAAGGCAGAGCAGCGCGAACATGAACGACCAATCAAACGGCGCAGTCGACAATGTAGGCTGCCGCTGCGGCTGCCTTAAGATGCTGTATAGGGGTGTATGCCTTGCTTACGTAGCTATATACGTATATATATACATATGTATTAAATTGTATATGCGAGTTGAATTTGCGTGTTGGTTCATTTTCTCAACAGAATAATGAGCGAAAACCCGCGACGCTGATGGTGATGCTAAGACTGTGACTGCGCGGTTGCGCTCGCTATCCGCCGCCGCCAAGAAAGAGAAAAAGAAATGTATTTACGCACACGCACATATAAAATATGTACGTACTAAGTATGTATACATAAATGTTTGCATATGTATACATAAATTAATAAACTAAAGTTTGGGGGCTGAGTCTCAAATAGAAAACGAGAAATAGCGTTCATTTTTAACAGATGCTTCAAAAGCGTAAGAAAACACATAAGTGCGAGCGAGAACAAGGCAAAGACCTTAGCTTAGCAACTGATGCGAGACTGTACAATGTGGCGTATACGTAATGTAACGCGACTGTTTCACGAAGCAATCGCGACCTTTAGATTGTATTATAGGTTGGTAGTAAAATAAGAAAATTACAAATATTTGCATTTAACAAATTTTCCACATACATAAATTTCTTAATGTCAAATTAAATAACTTTTACTAAACTCCAAAATCTTAATATATGCAATACTGTTTTTCAACTTATAATTTAACATTGACGGCATATCCAGATATATTTTACAATAATTTTTTTTTTTTTTTTTTTAATCCCTGTTTACAAAATATAAGTCAGTATTGTGATATTATGTTAATGATGCGTCAGCTAGAAAGATAAACAAAAATATATATTAATGTTGAAAAATCGCATATTTCGGAATGGCAGTTTTTATATTCTTAATACACAAATGGGTAAAAGAGTATAAAGGATTTATGAAAAGTGTGTAACAGGCAAAGGGATGCAGCTTCATCTCCAAATATAATTATTCTTGACCAGCATCAACAGCTGAGTCGATATAGCCATGTCCGCCTATCTAACATCCGCCTATCCGCCATTCCATCCATTTATAGGTTGCATGTCCTGCATTTTTTGTTGTCTGTTATGCATAGGTTTTTTGCATGTACGGCTTCCAAGCAGTGTCCTTTCAAAAGAAAGTGAGCTGTCGGCGACCATGTCATGTCATATATTGCGTTAATTTGCAATGAATCTTGTGTCGACTAGATTGTAGTGTTCGCAGGGTACTGGGTACACACATAGGTTTACTGTTATGTCCCATTGCATTTTGCTTTGATAGGTTGTCCGCAATCTCGTTGTCACCGCAGATTTGGTGGCTTGGAATCTAGTAAATATACAAATAGTTCTATGTGCTGAATTTATCTAGTGTTTCTCTGCCCACCAAGACGTTTCGGAAGCTTATAGAGTGCTAGCTGAGGTTTCAATATACTATATTCGAAGACACTTGTGGACAGAACCAAAAATCCCTCCATTTAATGCAGAAAGAATTAAAAACTGACTTTTTTTGCACATAAAAATAAGGTTATTGTTTCTAAATCTGTTCTTGTTTTTTTTACATTATGCATGCAATTTAAAATATTATACTTGGATGCTTTTGAATTATTTATAGTGTTTTTTTAACAGTATCGCGAGCTAAATCGATATAGACATGTCCGTTCTTTATTTGTCGAAATCAGCGGGATGGAACCCTTATATCATAATAGCATCCATACAAATCCAAGATGTTAAGCAAGATTTTAATATGAAAAACAAAAAACCGTATAGGCTTTGTTTTAAGCCCATATTTGGCATGCCGAAGATAGCTTTCTTACTTATTTCTTACATCGTGTGAATACACGTTCATGAGAATACACGTTCATGAGAATATAAACTATACATTACATATGTACATCCGTATATGTATATGTGAACGGTAATTTAGGTGCAGCGTTAGTTTCTTGTAAATGGAACAGTGTGTAGGGAAGGTACTCAAAATAAATTTCACCAATGGCAAAACAATTTTATTCGCGAAGCGTTGCGCCACATGCCTATTGGTGGCAGCTTGAATACTTCATATAGAATTTGGAATACTTACAACTGTGCGCCATCTTTAAAGGGGCAACCGGCGGCAGGCAGACCGTCTTCGCGATGAGGTCATGCTGGATGCTTTTCTGCTTGCTGTGTTTTCTTTTGGATTTCGCAATATAGAGATAAGATTTTAACCCTGAATAGCTTTCGATTCCAGCACTAATTATACCCTTAACCCATGAAATGGGTAAAAAAGGGTATAATGGCTTTGTGCAAAAATATGTAACAGGCAGAAGGAAGCTTCTCCGACCCCATAAAGTATATATACTCTTGATCAGCATCAACAGCCGAGTTGATTTAGTCATGTCCGTCTGTCCGTCCGTCCGTCTATGAACGCGTCGATCTCAGAAATTACAAAGCAGGAGTAAATATTGGATATGAGCTCTCCTAATCCCTAGGCATGACAAGTTTGTTTCAAATTTTCGAGAACTTTTCCGGTTTACGATATTCACTTGTAATCGATATCAAAAAAATCTAAAATTTTAAAATTTTAAAATGAGGATTGAAACTATAAGCAAAATAATGAACATCTGTAAAAATTCTATTAAAATCGGTTCAGAAATATGGAACCATCAAGCATTGGTACAGCGGTACACTTACTTATATAGTGTGCCTGTCAGCCCGACCCTCTGTCCGTCTGTATGGTCAAGGGCTAAGGGTATCTTCTAGTCGAGCTTCCTCGACTAAAGCCTTCTTACTTGTTTTAAATTATTTCAGTTTCTAACATAGTATTCAATTTTGGTCCGTCTAATGCAACTTGCTAACAGAACTACCAAATTTGGTTATTACCAAAAACGACGCACACCCTTACCGCCCGTGTCCGCAAGAGAAATCAAAGTTATATAGCTGTCGTAAGTGACGTGGCTTAAATAGCACGTTTGTCAAACATCAAACAAATTATAAACGACGCGCCCACTCCTGACACATAGAACTGGCTCTTGAAAGACTCCAATCCTCCGTAGTCAGTTGCATACGACTGCAACTATTTTACTAATTTACTTCTGACATGCAACATTTATGAATGAATGAGTCCACAAATATAAGTGTTGCTTTACAATCTGGTCTATTTCTTTTGTACCAAACGGTGGGAAATTAATCCAGTTTAATGAATTCCGGATATTTCTTCAGGATGGTCAAACCAGTCTATCCACATAATTTTCCCACAATTTTAATACAATTTTCTTGGGCTTAAAGTGACAATAAACAGCAAGAAATCTGACTGACCGCTTTCTTGCTTCTGCTGTAAGCCGAAGGGTGCTTGACCAACCCCCTACCCCTACCTAAAAACAAAACAAAAAAACCTAAAAACCAGTGAGTATTAAACATAAACTGTTGATTGACCAAAAACAAAATCATTGCACATAGCGGGTAAGTTTTTTAATTATTGTTGTTATAAATATTTACGTATTTTTATCAACGATTGATTTTCGAGAAAAAAATCGACATAGTATGCGTAAACTTCCATAGAATAGTAAATAAATAAATAGTAACCAATTCAAAAAATTAGCTTACAAGGAGTTCACATTTTATAACACTGCATGCATGACAGAATACATTGCATGAGCGTTTAAAGCGTTTGGCCGAAACTCAGTTGCAGTTTTACATATAGTACTCAGTATTAGACAGAGACACAGACCAGCGGCACCTGGACAAAATGATAGAGGGAAAGCGGTGAGAGATGGAAAATAGAAGCCACTCACAGTTTAGGTCAAGGACAAGGTCAATTTACTCCCCCCATACCCTTCCATTCGACTTGTTTGAAAAACTGACCCGTCAAAAAGTGACCAACTTGCACTATTTATGCTACAATCGTGTGCAGACAGCTGCTTACCAAGTCTATACTCATTAAGAGTTTTAAACGGTAAAAGAAATGAAATACCCGTATTAAAATACGGGAAATACATCATAGTCAGCCAGACGATATCCGCTTGGATCAAAACCAGAGAACAAAAGCAACATAGAGCATGCGCCGCTTGGAGCATAATGACCAATGGCCAGTAAGTAAGAGATATGTTCTCTTATTTAAATGGAGCATTTTGTGTCCAATTTGGACATTTTGAAAAATACCATTGCCATTTATGCATGCCTTTCGTTTTATATTAATCAAGTTTTTTTTTTGCTATTTTCAGTATATACCTCTAGAACATAAATGTCATTTTCAGTATAATTTAACTTATAAAAAGAAAGAAAAGCCAATTGGCTCAACTTGTTCTTATAATGTCTATCCTATTAGCTCAGTAAAATCGATCAAGATTTTAGATTTGAAATGTTACTATTTTAAATAATCATGCGAAACCGAACATATTTAATTAGATATTATTTATTTTAGCTATTACTATTATAATATACTTTTATAAATTAATTTTTGTTATATCCTGAAGCAATTAAATTGGTAAAAGGGGTATTGTGCATCTTCGTGCATATATTTATATTTATATGATCAGCATTAACAGCCGATTCATCTGAAACCATATCGAATTAAGTTGGTTTTATATTATCGATAATTTTCCTGTTTCAGGTAAATAATAATAAAATATATAACAATAAAATCTTGAATAAGGAAATTAATTAATAAATAATAAAAATTACTTGAAAATTTAAATTGACTCAACCATGTGGTAGTGCAAGCAATATAGGGTTGAGGGTGTTTCCTAGTCTAGTTTTAAATTTCAATATACAAAAGCTATTTAATTTGAATTTCAATTGTTTTGACAATCAATAATAGTCGGTGCTAATAAATTTATTTAAGCAAAATCGTTGTCAAAGATAAAGTTTGTAAAATAGAATTGGATTTTAGACGGTTATTAGAGAAGACTTACTTACTTAATTAATTTTAAATTTAAAATCTTACCTATGCAATTGTTGGTAGTTTGTTTTATATTATCGATAATTTTCCTGTTTCAGGTAAATAATAATACAATATATAACAATAAAATCTTGAATAAGGAAATTAATTAATAAATAATAAAAATTACTTGAAAATTTAAATTGACTCAACCATGTGGTAGTGCAAGCAATATAGGGTTGAGGGTGTTTCCTAGTCTAGTTTTAAATTTCAATATACAAAAGCTATTTAATTTGAATTTCAATTGTTTTGACAATCAATAATAGTCGGTGCTAATAATTTTATTTAAGCAAAATCGTTGTCAAAGATAAAGTTTGTAAAATAGAATTGGATTTTAGACGGTTATTAGAGAAGACTTACTTACTTAATTAATTTTAAATTTAAAATCTTACCTATGCAATTGTTGGTAGTTTGTTTTATATTATCGATAATTTTCCTGTTTCAGGTAAATAATAATACAATATATAACAATAAAATCTTGAATAAGGAAATTAATTAATAAATAATAAAAATTACTTGAAAATTTAAATTGACTCAACCATGTGGTAGTGCAAGCAATATAGGGTTGAGGGTGTTTCCTAGTCTAGTTTTAAATTTCAATATACAAAAGCTATTTAATTTGAATTTCAATTGTTTTGACAATCAATAATAGTCGGTGCTAATAATTTTATTTAAGCAAAATCGTTGTCAAAGATAAAGTTTGTAAAATAGAATTGGATTTTAGACGGTTATTAGAGAAGACTTACTTACTTAATTAACTTTAAATTTAAAATCTTACCTATGCAATTGTTGGTAGTTTGTTTTATATTATCGATAATTTTCCTGTTTCAGGTAAATAATAATACAATATATAACAATAAAATCTTGAATAAGGAAATTAATTAATAAATAATAAAAATTACTTGAAAATTTAAATTGACTCAACCATGTGGTAGTGCAAGCAATATAGGGTTGAGGGTGTTTCCTAGTCTAGTTTTAAATTTCAATATACAAAAGCTATTTAATTTGAATTTCAATTGTTTTGACAATCAATAATAGTCGGTGCTAAGATAAAGATTGTCAAAGATAAAGGTTGTAGAATAGAATAGGATTTTAGACGGTTATTAGAGAAGACTTACTTAATTAACTTTTAACTTAAAATCTTACCTATGCAATTGTTGGTAGGGTTACCAATAAAAAAAAAACTATTAAAGAAGAAGAAACCCAAAAAGAAATTAAATTTAATTTCCATGGCTAAGTGACTTGCTGAATGGAAGCTCGTAATTCAACCACAGCGATTCATCTTCGCCTTCTTGTCCTTCAGTACCCCGTAAAATAATATAGAATAATCAGAATAATAATTTTTCCGAGCTCTTACTCTTTGTATACAGTATGTACTTTATATATCCATATAAACATATGTACATACAAACACATTATAATATAGAAACTTTCTAAGAAAAGGCGTATCCGTGTGTCATTTAATTTTTTCGCCAACGAAAGCGCGAGCTAACAAACTGTTCGCTCGCTCGCTTTAGAGGGCGTGGCTGTCGCGCATAGTTGTTTTGAAAACCTTACGCATACATACGTATACATTCACAAACACATACACAAAATGCGCGTGAATGCGACTGGTGCTTGTCCAGGGGCGGGGTCGGGAGTCGGGTGGTAAAAGGGTGACTTACACTTCCTTACCTAACATTGAGCCATTGTACCTTTCTATCATTTTATTTTTACTATTTTGTATGAAAAAAATTTATGCTTAGCGGAAACGAAACTTAGACTTCTGGCTCCCAATATTTTATTTTGGTTACAAGTATATATATATATATATATATATATATACATATAAATAGATATATATAAATACATATATATATATATATAATATATAGAAAACGGTTGCAGTCCGTTTCCCCCTCTGTTTTACTATATACATCCTGGATCAGGCTGATGGTAACAATAACATCTGGAATTTCTAAGAATATTAACTTTCTATGTTAACTATAGAGACAAAATTATGTAAATCTGTAAATAAAACGATTTTGTTAAAGATGAAATTTAATCAGGCATACATATATTTGATGTACATTGTACATTTCATAAGCAACATGCATACAACCGCCTTGGTCTCGGGAAGGTTTCCTTCTGGGAGAGCTATTAAAATTAAAGCCTTCTGCCTGCTGTGTATAAACTATACTGCTGCTTTCAAGTGGGTGTATATATATGTATGGGTGTTTGCCTATGTGTAAGTACGCTTAACACACCCCGACAGACACCGCCTAATATTGATGCTGGTCTCATTATGTTAACCAGCGCTTCCAGACACACACTTGGGGGTGATTTTGAAAGAAAAGACGTAGTAATAAAAAAAAAAACGGCAATGGCGACGTCGAAAGAGAACCCGGACGCCATTACATATAACGATCAAGATCAAGAGAGAAAAAATGTAGTAGGTGGAAATGGAGATGGTGCTGTGATTTCAATTCACAAAGGGGGACAGAAGAGCGATGAAAGAATCATTCAATAGCGAAGTTACCAAACTCCACCCTCATACTCACATACATTAAAATTGGTGGTGACTTTTATGGGCACTATGCTAAGACGCCGATGTTTTTAAAATAACGGGGAAAGGAAAGTAGGCTTATTTACTATGAACTTGTGATTGTGTGCACACATACATATTATAAAAATATATACATGAAAATCTAATTTAAGACTGCCGTTCCCATCTTAGCACCAAAGTTGGTGGCTCTGACTCTAAGTCGGTGACAGATGTGGGCGTTTCCGATTTCAAAATGTGATGGCTGGTCGAAAGTGGAAGAGGAAGGATAAGGCATCAATCGCAGTTTTTTAGGGACTGTACAAGTCATTAATTTATAAACTTTGGTAGCTCTAATTGTACGAATATGTAGGTATAGCATCCCTATTATCTGTAAATTTAAAGACAAACATCAAGTCTCTAGCTATGGGCTCTAAATAGTTAACAGTAACCTTCAGTAACATACCACTTTAAATCATATTTAACATTAGCCAAATTGCTCGCTGTCAAAAGCTCCAAGTCACAATGGAAATTTTTTCTTATAAATATCCCACTAAGCAGTCCAAATAAATGCAGTGATGTACAAGCGAGCTTTTCTCCAACTAAATTTTAAAGCATACTTTTGGGCACCACAAAATAAAAAAAGTTGTTAACAAAATAAATTTAAAAAACATGAAATGTGTTCAATATTTTTAATTCATACACAGTACACTTAATATTTAGGCAAGCGACTATTCTCTCTGATGATTTCACTGGTTTAAAACATACGATTAAGTTAAGAACTTTAAGTCATTTACAAATTACTTTGAAATAATTTAGAAAAAATAATTTAAAATAAAAAATATTGATACATTTCAAGTTTCTCAATCGAATTTTGCCTTGTTCAATAATATTTGTATCAATAAAATTTATGCTTATTTTTTGTAGCTTACTAAATAAGATATAAGAAAATTATCTATAATAAGAAAATTATCTATAACCAAATCGAACAAATAATAATATCAGAAACAAAAAAATGTTGGGATACAGATATTTATATTTACTAAAAAATTACTACACATTATGGCGGGTATACGAAAAAGTGACAACTACTTTGCTCTTGCTTCGAAAATATTTTGAAGGTGCAGGGGTATTTGAAGGAGACTGCTTGGGCGTCTCACTGTGTGGTGTGTAAAAAATGTAAATGGGAAAGTTGTAAATGAAAATGGAAAGTGTTTGCAGCTTTTTTTATTTTAATAATATAAAAAGTGCCGCAGTCAGAGCGAATGCAAAGCGCGTCCCTTCGCCCGTTCCTCACCTCCTTCGCACTAGATTCGGGCTGGGATTGGCTTGGCGAGTTGCGTTCTCGGTTCCGATCCGACCCAATTCAAGTACGTAGCTCCGCCCTCAAAGAATTTTTGCATTTTCTTTATTCTCAAAACTCAAAACCTTTTTCTTTGCGCGTACACACAATTTTTTGCGTCACGTTTTTTGCTGCTGCAGCCTTTCAGCGCGCACAAGTTCTCTCTTAAGCTTCCTTTTTGCCAGTTGGATTTGCCGCTGTTCCTTATTCACAGCGTAACTATTTTTTCGTGCGCTTTTTCTAGAGCATACTTATGTATCTATACGTAAAATATATATACATCTTGGGTCTCTGAGTATTTTTAATCTGCTTACGAGTGCATAGTTATAAATACATAGAAAAAGCCATATACATATATAAATGTGTAAAAAATAGAGCTTTTTCGAAAAGAATATCGTTGCTGTTCTCGCTACCATTGCTCTTGGTATAAGTAACAGCAGCTAGGGCGTTGGCGGTAGCAGTGGCAATGACAGCAGAGTCGAATAGAAAGCCATGAAAAGAATGGATGAAGGAAAGCTCGGCAAAGAAGTAGAATGTTCTTAAGGCAGGAGCTGAACTCCCCACTTCTGGCACCAGTGGATGGAGGTGTGTGCCAATGCTTCAAACGGACCCACTCTTCTATCGTCACTGCAAAATATGTTATTGCGGCAGCAGGCGTCATTGTTCATGGCTTGATTAAAGTTAGAAATTGAAAAAATAGTTGTGGGTAATCTGCCAATATAGGAATATGCTCATTTGTTTCCACAGATTTTTAATTATTACGGCAATGAAACTTGGCTATCTAATGGATGATTTATTAAATTTTTATTTTAAAATATTTTTGATGTACATCAAACACAAGCACTTGTTGCAAAGTATATGAACATGCAAATTGTTTTTTTTTCTGTTTACATGTTGAGAAATAAATATAAAAAATAAGTAAGAAGGTTCTTTTTGAATATTGTATGGAATAGTGAGTGTGTGCAAACGTATACAGAAAGAGTACATGTAATACTGCGCTACTGCAGTACATTTTCGTTATTTTAACTATAACTATAACTATATATATAAAGATTTCAAATTCTTGTTGTTATCGAATATATGTGTATATCAGAAACCTCGAGAGTTATCGATAATTTAACACAAACTTGTTCTGGCAAGAGTAAGTTGTTATTCTTACCTAACATAAAGTCTCCAGCTCTTATTGTAATCGAGATCGATTTATGCATACGAACGGCCGGACATGACTGTATCAACTTGTCTGTTGACTTAAAACTTAGGACACAAAGATTTAGTAACACTAACTTGTAAAATAATCATTTGTTAACAAGGGTTTTCTAGATTAAATGCACTGTAAATCACTACCTTTTATTACTAGTCTATAGCTCTAAAATCATTCAATCGTTCATTGAAGGACATGACAATATCTACTCGGCTGTTGATATATGCTCTCTCCTGTCTCTTACATTTTCTTGCACAAAACCATTACACCCTTTCTTACTCATATTATGGGTTCGGAAAATTTTCATTACGCAACTGAAAGTATTTTATTTTACAACTTTTACAGTGCTGCTTGTGTAGCAAAATTTAAAATAATAACGTGAACACACAAGTTTGTTACAATACTTAAAATCAGTGTGTGCATGTATGTGTGTGTGCGCATAAAATATAAAAATGCATGCAATACTGCGCTTCGGCGTACTGAAACCAATGTTTATGAAATTTTTTGTTTTTGATTATTTTGCCATTCAAAAAGTTTCGCGTTATCGAAATGAACTGTTTTTTGACAACTGATAATATTATCGATAACTTAACATTTTTAATAAAATTGGTTGAGAAGTACCGGAGATATGAAACCATCAAGCATTGGTACTGTAGTACAAGTATGTGTATGTCTGTCAGCCCGACCGTCTGTCAGTCTGTATGGTCAAGAATTAAGGGTATCTTCTAGTCAAGCTCTAGTCGAAGCCTTTTTACTTGTTAGTTTAGTATCTTAGCGAATATATTTATATTTTCCAAGCTCAATTTTACTTTATGGCCGTTCTCACGTTTCTGTATAATCACTTTTTTGAACCATCCTCAAAGCTGCATTATGAAATAGCAAAAAATATTTTGTAAAAAAGCATAGATTTGTGTGAAATATATGGAGGTCTGTTTTACGAACAAAATTACCTTAATAACTAATATAGCCTCTGTTCTTTCATAAATATTTTTTATTTAAATAAATAAAAATAGAGCATCAGAGGTTTTTACTATAACGGAATAAATCAGATAATTTTTTTGTTACCGAGTCTATTTTACAATAACTTTTGTTAAATCAAGAAAAAATCACTCCATAAAGTATACTCAATTACAATAGTCAACGAGATTAAATATACCATTGATCCTTATAGACAGCAAGCAGAAAAAGTATACGTATTATTTCCTGCGAGTCTCTGCCTTTATTAAGATATACCATTACATTATGTGTATTATTTATATTCTTAATATAAAAAGAGTCTGGCTAACAACCAAGGGATGTGGCTGTACTTCAAAAACTCAAATTATAATTAGTTTTTTTTATGTCCCTTTTTAGAAGTATATATATACATTGGGGACACATACATATGTGAGTGTGAATGAATGTGCAAACAAGATGGCAAGATGGGTACATGTGCTAGCAAAAGAATATACTACACATAGTAAATATGTATCTATACAAAAAACATGCATATGCTTAGGTATGTGTGTATATGTATATGTGGAACATTATCCTTTTTCTTATTCCCAATGCTTCCGTTAATTTTTCAAAAGTTCCTTTGCCTTTACTGTGGTTGTGTGTGGCCTTTGTCGTTGTGTCTTTAGTTCTCGTAGTAGCTTGCTCTCTCTCTCACTCTCTCTCACTCTCTCCGTTTCTCATTCTGTCTTTTTCTCTCTCGCCCTTACACGACAGCTTTGGCACAGAAGCCAGAGCCGGGACACGCGTACGCCTCCGTTCTTGGCACCCCATTCCGTTTCCATTTGTATTCACTCTCACATCATTTTTTCTTCTCTTTGCCGAGAACAACATTAGTGTCTCCACCACAACCTCGCTTCGTATCGCCCATTTTCCTTTTGGTATTTTGAAATTTAAGCTGCCACTTGAGTGGGTTGTGTTTCATTAAAAATCAAGAGAAATTACTTATAACTTTATGCTGACGACAACCAAAATACACTAGTCTATTGTTTATGTAAAAACACCAAATTGTTAAGTGAAATCAATAGTTGTAGTCTTATAGTCAAAAGTCTTTGTTCAACACAATGGCGCTTTCAGAATTTACATATCGTGTTAGGATTTTGATAAAAAATGCGGTAAATTTCCCAAAAAGGAGTAATGCCGGTTACCAGTATAATTTTTCTTAATGGTATTAAATTAAATCTTAAATAGTACACTAAAAGCTCCATTTTCGTAAAAAAAAAAAAAAAAATAACATCAACAATCAAAATCACGTTTTTACTCTTAATATTTCCGTAGAATTCAGACGTCAAAATCAAAAATCAACACTCAAAAACATTGACTAGTGGTGAAATAATAAGATATTTTTAAAATACAAGGAAACAAAAGAGTAAGTATGTAGCACATAAATAAGCAGTGTTTAAATTTAATTAAAAATCTATTCTATGGCATTGTTATAGAACAGGGCTTCAATATCCCACTGCTCTCTTGTTGTTAAAATTCCTCCGATGCATAGAACACGAAATTCGTGTCGGATCACATAAAGCCTTATGCAAAAGAAAGGACAGAAATATCAATACTTTTCATAAACAGTTATTTTTTGTGTGCTCATCATTGCTGTATAATTTGGTGTTAAGACTGCCAGTTTTGGGAAAATTATTGTTGGTTTTCCTCATAGAGTAAAAAAATTGTACGTTTAAAAAAAAGGACCCAGCGATACCTGTGATTTTTTTTCCGAAACGCTTCAGAATAATTTCGCAGTATTGCCGTTATTATAATTCATTTTATTAAAATTTGATAAAAAAAAATGAATAAATATATTTTGATCTGAAAGTTTTTGGCAGTTAAACGATAAATTGGTTTTCATTATCGCAAATGTACATTTTCACAAATTAATAGAAATTGCATACGATACATTTGTGAGAGTATACCTCCCATTGAGGACAGCGCAAATACATTTAGTTGCTACACCCTTTCCCTCACTACCTCCTCCCACCTCCTCACACCAACTACCATTTACACATATACACACACACACACGAACGTATGTATACGCGACTTGTGCATACATAAGCACAGTCCTTAAAAGAAGCAAGGAATGAAGGTGGAAAAAAACTCTAGATGGCGGAGAGAAATTGAAGAAAGGTTGCTCAAAAATATTCGACAAAAATTCAGTTACGGCATTTGTAGCGTGGTAAATCGGGTGGCAGGCGGTGGCATCTATGCATGGTGAAGGAAAGCTGGTGGTTGGCTCGGCTTGGCTTGGCACGACTCGGTTTGGCTCGGCTCGGTAATGGCTGTTGTTCTTGGGGGTGTGCGCCGCGCAATATGCGTACATTTGTATAAGCACCAAGGCACCATTTTAGAAATAGAAGAAAAATTCCCACCCACCAGCTTTGTACTTGTGTTTGAACGTACAGTTTGAACTGTATAGTTTTGTATAAATTTGTATAAGATTTGATTTGTTTGCTTTATTTAATAGGAGTTACCTCGTAGAATAATTGCGATAGAAATTTTCAAAGGAATTGTGCAGTAGTTTAAAAGTATTAGAGTAGCCATAAGCTATAAATTCTGAGGACATCGCTTTAAAGTTTGAAGAATCCGCCAGGTATACAATTTTTATAACGTCAAAATTTTGTATACAATGTACAATCGCCTGGAAGTTAAATTGAATGCACTCATATTTCATTTTAGAAAGGTAAACATTTCTTTTCCAGAACAAATTTTAATCAAGACTTGCTATTTTTCTTACGTTCTTAGTTTGAAAAAAAAAAAAAAAATGGCGACTTCAACTAATATTGAGTTATAAGGGGGTGGAAGTTAACAGAGAGTTGCAGCGATCTGAGATCTGAAAAATAAGATAGAATACTAAATTCCTCAAAGCAACCCTTAAAAAAGTGTTAACAATTTTCAGTATGGTGAACATATCGTGAAGTATCAACTTATATGTAACATAGGTTCTCTCGTTGAAGTTAAATGTGGGAGGAGGCTATTACAATTCAACCCCATGACAAGAGCGCTACCTGCACCCAAATACCCACATTTTGAGTCTACGGTATTCTTCCAGAAAATGTTTCTGCAAGTTATAAGTGGCTCACAGCTAATTTAATGCAGTGTCAAAAATAAAAAATGTTGCTCCATAAATTATTTACTCATTATTCATTAAAAATCATGTTCAGTTATAATCTTGTTCTGTGTCATTTTGCTCCTGTTCTCAATACAATATTCGCAGGCGAAGCTCTGCATGATATGTTGCACAGTTTATAAACTCATTTAAGATATTTGGCGTCATGAAATTTTGTATGAAACACAGCGTCTTAAGCTGATCGAGCATGAATTTGCGTTGTTCCATTGCCGATAGTTATTGGCTTGTCACACTCTAAATACAAAACTGACCATTTAGTTATACTTGCTCCACTGTACCAATGCTTGAGGATTTAACTTCTATTTGTCATATCTCGCGGTTCTTAACCAATTTTAAAATTACTTTGTTAATATTTTCTATCCCCCCTTTTCAAATTTTCTAAATTCCAGATTTGATTGTTATCGATTACATGTGTATATTGTAAGCCGGAAAAGTTATCATAAATTTATAATATATAATACAATATAAAAAATTAAAAAATTTTTATATGAAAAAAAAACATATGTGATGGAAATTGCTTATTTGCCTTTTCGTATATGCTTTTAAGCAATTGTGCCTTTATTTTTAGATTTTAATTGATGGCATATTTTAATTTTATAACAATAATTTTATGGATATGTTCAATGGTATGGTAAAGCAGATGTTAGGCTGATGCCGGCTGCAACCGCCATGTATGTCCAGCAGTTTCGTGTTACACAAACTATTATGCAAATGAAGAGAATTATAGAAAATCCGTTAAAAATTGCAATAAACTGTAGAAATCAGGCGACAATGCAAAAGGGGTTGATAGATAATTTTTTTGTACTATTATACAAAAAAAAAAATAAAAAACAGGAAAGGAAATTTGGGATATATTTAACCAAACCTAACTGACAACTTGCGCTGGCTTTTGTGTCAAAATGTTGTGCTTTTTTATAGTTTGTCCAGTAACGAGGACTGCTAAAAACGAGTTTTTTTTCCCAGCAGTCAGTTTGATTACTTGCTCAGGATAGAAACCAGTTGGTCATTTTTAAGTTGCTTCTCGACGGCATCTGTTTCTCGGTGCAAATCCAACCGTAATTTCTGTTCTGTGTGCAGGCAGGCTCTCAGCAGGAGAAAAGAACAAGAACAAACGGATACTGACCGTTGGTCAACTTACATAGGTCAGCTGATGTAAAAAGACTTATACTTAAAAAAAATACACTTCTTGCCAACCAACCCCCTATGCACGAAATTAAAATCAGAACGTGAGACTTATATCAATATATATTTTCACCCGTCTCAAACGTGTCACACCAATCTGCACCACAAATCTTTAAATCCTGTTTTTGTGTCTTAAAACTCTTAGGAATTGTCATTTATACAATTCGATATTGACAAAGGATTCAAATCATTTATATGTATATGTGTCTTTTTTCAATTCCTCTCAAGTACATTTTTTAACAAGTAATCTTTATCGGCAAGTCGAAAATTATATACACTTGAAATGCGTGGCAGTGATATAAAGAATCAATTTGTAATAAAAGTATTTTGTAGTCGAGCTTTCTCGACTAAAGCCTTGCTATTTGTTGTTTTTATACACTTGAAATAGGTAAAATGGAAGTAATGGTCGATATGGTCATGTCCGTCGATACTACCGTCCGTATGTATAAACACGTTGATCTTGGAAACTAGAAGAGCTAGATATTTTAGATTAGGTATATATCCATCTTTATATGTATAACCCTCTCTCTAGTATGTGTAAAACGTTTTCCATTTTGCATTAATTATATTATTAATCAAAGATACTTTAAATGATGCATGAAAATAGATGGTGTAAATAAGACCGTCCCTTTTAAAAAATTGTATTTTTCAGCTCAACAAATTTCAAAATAACTGTTGCTTATACATTTTTTTTGGATTTTATTTGATTGGTCAGTTTATATTTTGGTTAAATCGGTCGATAGATATTGTTATATCTTCACCCCATGAAATAGGTAAAAAGTTTATCGTCTATATTAGCTAAAGAAATTCGTATTCGAATTCCAATTAAAATTTTCCACCATCCGATATCAATATTACCAATTTAAAATTTTAAAGATATTATTTGGAAAAGTTAAAATAAGTTCGACAAAGAAACATAAAATTTATACGGAATACAGTGTAAATGCTGATTCACATTTACACAATCAATGACTGTACAGAGAGGACTTTAATCACATTTTAACTTCAGCAGACTTATCAAAAATATCTACACACAACCGGTCAATTGGGAATCTAAACATCTATATTAACGTGTAATTAATTTAATTAGCCGTTGAATTAATATAAAAAAAACAAAAAAAAAACCAAAAAATCCCCCCAAACGAATTAAACAAAAACATTTTTATTTTTTTCCAATTTACTTTCTTCAATAAAACATATAACTGCCGTTCCGACCAAGTGTCGACCGAAAGCCTTCCAGACCATCCAACCCCATAAAAGACCTTAAATGGTCGTGTGCAAAATGTCGACGTGCAGTTTATGAGATAATTGATGGCCAGATGTGTGGTTGTTACTGTGGTCCTTCTGGCCAAAGGCGATGTTGCCTTTGGGAAAAAAGAAGCGCTAAAAAAACGCTGCCAGAACCGTGTCAGAAAAAATGTGATAATGGATACAAAGTGTTCGACAAAAATTTTTTAGCAAAATAAAAAAAAATGTATGAAAGCTCTAGTTGAGTAAGCTCAACTAAAAGATACCCTATATCCTTGACCTAACACATTAGGTCATACATAAATAATTTGAAACAAACTCGCACCCTCCAGGGATTGGGAGAGCTTATATCCAATATATGCTTTCTTTTTTTTGTTTTATTGTTTCTAAGATCAACGCGTTCATACATACAGACGGACAGACGGAAGGTCGACTGTTGATGCTGAGATGTTTCCATCTGCCTGGTAGTACATACTTTTGCACAAAACCATTATACCTTCTTTTACCCTTTTAATGGTCTAAGAGTATAAATACCAACACGTCAATGTGGTCAATGCACGGAATATGGGTAATGGACCTAGCGAAAACCTGTTGACTAACATTCTAGTCTGAGGGCATGCAAAAAATATATTTTTACCACCATAACCTTATAACCCTCCAACACTGTTGTTGTATGACACTTTAAGCTTCAGCAGCTTGTCTCTCGGGTAAATATTATTGGATCGATTTATAATTTTGGCTCATCTTAAGATTCCAAGATTATTTTTTATGAACTCCGTGAGCCATCAGAACCTAAACTAATCATAGACTATTAATATACCCTTAACCCCACAAAGTATATATATTCTTAATCAGCATCAACAGCCGAGTCGATATAGCCATGTTCGTCTGTCTGTCCGTCCGTCCGTCCGTCTCTTTGTATGAACGCGTCGATCTTAGAAATAACAAAAGTTAGAGACTCAGATCCTAGATATGTTGTTAATTCAAATTTTCGATAACTTTTCATTTCAAAATAGAGATTGAAATCCTTCACAAATTAATGATAATTTGTAATATTTTTATTAAAATCAGTTTAGAAACATCGGAGATATGAAACCATCAAGCATTGGTACATTTGTAAGAGATGTTAATGATTTTATTTCACAACAAATTTAATTATCCTAAAAAAAAAAACCAAAAAAATACTTAGGAGCTGTATTTCTATATGTTACAGAAATTTAAAAGATGGACGGATATTAGGGAACCCAGGTACCAATAATAAGCTTGTGCAAATAATTGAAATTATTTTAATAGAAAATAACTAGACATACATGAACATAACTTACCATCATATTTTTGATATACCCATGGGCAATCCCATCACAATATCGAACATTGAACTGAAAATGTTTTGGACAATGCAATATTCAACAAGCTACAAATAATATAGAGCTTAAACATACCCATTGGCTCACAGTGTATTTGATGTGGTTTTTCCTAAACTTCCATTGATCAATGGTACGTTCATTCCTCTTTTAAAATTTTTGAAGCATAACATTTTTTGCTATCGATTTGATGTGTATATCGAAAACCGGAAAAGTTTGCGAAATATAGAAACAAACATGTGGGTGTTAAGAGAGCTTATATCCGAAATCTGGATCGGTGGCACGTTTAGCGCTGGGAGAGGGTAATGCAATTACGCCAACGGCGGGTAGGGATGAGTCTACCAGGCCAATACCCTCGTAGCCAATTTCAGGACCCAATTAAGTATTATTTTTTTTTGTGTAAATAGTTTACAACAATCGAAAGAACATTTAATTTGAGATGCTTTTTCGTCTAAGAGCACGCTCCTCAGTTATTGTACATACATGAAACATCAACATATTGGATTAATAGCGCAAAGCACCTTTATTAATAAACGTTTCATAATATATGGTTAGAACCGTATATTAAATGTATGAAGAGATTTTTCTGGAAATTGTTAGATACCAAAATGGACGGCAGGCAAGAAGCGCTTTTGTACTTGCATCAGAATTTTTTTTAGATTTTGAAAAAAAAATTCGAAACATGTGCTAGAGGCTTATATTATATTGGCTCACATTTGTCAACTAAAGCTCTCATACCAGCGAAATTTGTTTTATGATTTCCCCTGACATTATCTTTAAAAATTAATTACTGAACTTAATAAATAATTTATAGTAATTTTGATTTTAGATCGACTGTTCCTCGTTTACTGTAATAAAAAAAAATGCATTGCCAAAAAACCTTAAGGAAATGAACATAAATTATTATTATTTATAATGTTTATTATTTATAATAAAAACAAGTAAGAAGGCTCTAGTTAACCCTTGACTATTCAAACTGACAGACGGTCGGGCTGTTAGACATACACATATGTACATGCACCACTGTACCAATGCTTAATGGTTTCATATCTCCCGTATTTCTTAACCGATTTTAATAAAAATTTCACAGATTTTCATTATATTATTAATATATCAATCCCAATTTTCATTATTTTATTAATAGTTTCAATCCACATTTTGTTGTTATCGATTCCCATTGTATATCGTAAACCTGAAAGTTATCGAAAATTTGAAATAAACTTGCTATGCCAAGAGATTAGGAGAGCTCATATCCAAAATCTGAAGTCCCTAGCTTTTGTAGTTCCTGAGACCGACGCGTTCATACATACGGACGGACGGCTGTTGATACTGATCAAGAATATATGTACTCTATGGGGTCGGAGAAGCTTCCTTCTGCCTATTACATATTTTTGCACAAAACCATTATACCCTTATTTACTCATTTAATGGGTTTAAAAAACGTTGTTATTATACCCTTAACCCATGAAATGGGTAAAAAAGGGTATAATGTTTTTGTGCAAATGTATGTAACAGGCAGAAGGAAGCTTCTCCGACCCCATAAAGTATATATATTCTTGATCAGCATCAACAGCCGAGTCGATTTAGCCATGTCCGTCTGTCTGTCCGTCTGTCCGTCCGTCCGTCCGTCCGTCCGTCCATCCGTCCGTCCGTCTGTATGTATGAACGCGTCGATCTCAGAAACTACAAAAGCTAGAGACTCCAAATATTGGATATGAGCTCTCCTAATCCCTAGGCATGACAAGTTTGTTTCAAATTTTCGATAACTTTTTAGGTTTACGATATACACATGTAATCGAGAATTGAAACTATAAGCAAAATAATGAACTTCTGTAAAAATTTCATTAAAATCGGTTAAGAAACACCGGAGATATGAAACCATCAAGTATTGGTACAGAACTCCACAGCCATATGTGTATGTCTGTTAGCCCGACCACCTGTCCGTCTGTATGGCCAAGGGTTAAGGGTATCTTCTAGTCGAGCTTACTCGACTAGAGTCTTCTTACTTGTTCCTTATGCTCTTTTATGTTAAGCAAAAAATTTTACAAATACAAAATGGGGTAAAAATTTAAGTTGCTGCATATAGAAAAACAACGCAGAATGAACTTGCTTATTTAACATTTATTTATTTTATTATACCCTTAACCCATGAAATGGGTAAAAAAAAAGGGTATAATGTTTTTGTGCAAATGTATGTAACAGGCAGAAGGAAGCTTCTCCGATCCCATAAAGTATATATATTGATTTACCCATGTCCGTCTGTCTGTATGTATGAACGCGTCGATCTCAGGAACTAAAAAGAGTCTACAGATTTTGGATATGAACTCTCCTAATCCCTAGGCATGACAAGTTTGTTTCAAATTTTCGATCGCTTTTCAGGTTTACGATATACACATGTAATCAATAACAAAAAAATCTTGAAAATCGAAAACTTGAAAATGGGGATTGAAGCTATTGGCAAAATGAACATCTGTACAATTTTTATTAAAATCGGTTCAGAAACACCGGAGATATGAAACAATCTATCAATCAATCATTGGTACAGAAGTACACAGCCATATGTGTGTGTCTGTCAACCCGACCGTCTGTCCGTCTGTATGATCAAGGGTTAAGGGTATCTTCTAGTCGAGCGTACTCGACTAGAGCCTTCTTATTTTTTTTTTTTTGTGTTATGCAAAAGCAACAGGCTTTGGGCTTTTTTTTTTTGGATTTTCACTTTCGCCATTAACCGATGCCTGCTTCGATTTGGTTGGAAAACGGGGGCCCTGCCTTGGGTCTGGGTCGAAAGAGAAAATCGCTTTTGGCCGCATGTTAATTAACATGACTTTGTGGTCAAGTGCTGTGTGGATGTGGCATCGTGTCCAGAAAAGTACAGGTTCGTGGTGTCGCACAATATTTGTCCAACAACATAGTAATGTGTTTGTTTTTATTCCAAAGTGGCCAATTCCCACCCCCTGACTCCTTACTCCTGACACAGTGTGAATAAAAACAATTTAAAAGGCGGCAAATCGCGGCAATTATGTGTCCTGATCCCCTTGGTAATATGCATGAGCATTTTTTGTTTGATATTTTTTTCAATATTTAATTTTTTTCTACTTGAAGGTTTTTTTGGGGCATTCATTTTAAAACTTTTTTTGTTTTTAACGGATTAAATCGTATTTTGCTTGGCAAAATTGTATTGTTTAAGTTTAATTGCTTTGTGGCTTTTGGACTTTTTTAATTGATTTTTTAAGGTGAATAATGTGAATAATGCATAACACACAATAATATTATTCTACATAAGGACAACAATAAATTTCCCCACACTTACTTACAGCCGCGAAAATGTTGTAGTGCAGCTCCCGGGTCATAGGTGTCGCTATCGAAAAGTACCAAGGGATATTTTTATTTTGTCAAAACTCTTGAACATTCACTCTCTTCAAAGACAATTAAACTACTCAGCCTGCCACATTTACAGAGAAAATGTCCCAACATTCAATATTCACAGTTTTTATTTAACCGATTAATTATTGCCTTTTTATGCAGTGTTCAAAATGTGATCGAAAAAATTGGAGTAAAGAACAACGGATTTAAAAACGTACTTACACATAAGTTCGAAAAAGATATCTTTTATAAAATTAATTAAACAAAATGCAACGTAATTTTTTTCTGTAAATGTTTAAAAGGCAATATCAGATATCTTGAGCTTGATGTAGTGTATTTCATAATTTTTATTATAGTTTTAAAATTCATTTATTTTATTAATGTAGTTGGTTTTAAATTAATTTATTTTGTTTTTAGTAATATATTATATAATATTAATAAAACATAAAAAAAAAACCGATGTGTCGCCTTATAAAAAAAAATCATGGATGAAGGCTCTAGTATAGTAAGCTCGACTAGAAATACCCTTAGCTCTTCACCATACACATACGGTAATTTTTGCACTGCTGTACTAATGCTTGATGATCAAACTTCAACTTCAACCATTATACCCTTTTTACCCAAATCGTGGGTGAAGGGTATAAATACGCTGTGGCCCGTGTAAACCCGAGTGATATTCTGCAGTAAGCACACATAAAAATGTACATGTGGAACTCGTTTTCGCTCAAATGGTGCCGTTAAATGGTCAGCGGCACCTTTATTTAAATATACTCAATTTTCAATGAAAACATTTATTTTTCTTACTAATAGAAAGGCAAAACACACCAAACCTGTTTCATAGGCAGAAATACCAATCACATTAATCAAGTCCAATCATTTAATGCAATTTTTTTATATGTATGTATATAAATATGTAAAATTTAAGGCAAACTCAAATTTGTATTATTTTTATCGATTATAAATCTTTAAAACTGACAAGGGACATCTATTCCTAGGTGCGCTGAAATCAATCTGTCCGGTGTGTAGTATAACTAGTCATGGATTTTTGGCAGATGAATGCAAATGAAAAGACTACATTTTTTGTCAGTATTACTAATTTGATTAAATTCGATTAATTGTATTTATCACATTTTTACTAACTGTGAGACTAGCAGTTAAGTTTAGTTTTGTGCCTAATAGCTTGAAAGTTCTGAAGGGGTTAAATATAAACAAACTTAGATTAAAGCAGACTCTCGACTCAATAAATGATTAAAAATCAAGTAAGAACGCCTTCAAGTAAGCTCGTTTAGAAGATATACTTAACCCTTGACCACATAGGTCATTCATGCAATATTGTACCAATGATTGATAAATTAACTTCGATTTTGTATACTATAATAAGAATTTTACTGCATAAGGAGAGTTCACATTTAAAATCTGGAATCTCTAACTCTTATAGTTTCTAAGATCGAGGCGATTACACATTCAGACGGACGGCATGGCTATATTAATTCGGCTATTGCTGATGAAGAGTCGAAGATGCCTTCTCCTGCCTGTTGCATACTTTTGCACAAAACCATTATACCCTTTTACCTATTTCAAGTGTTTCAAATTTCCGAGAACAATAAAATCTTGAATTTAGAAAATGAGTACTCAAAATATTACCAAAATAATGAAAATGGGGTTTATTAAAAGTATTTAATCGTACAGTAGTGCAAGTATCTTATATCAAGGGTTGAGGACATCTTCGAGCTTACTATTCTTTGCTGTAAAATAAAAATAAAAAATAAAATAAAAACGCAACAAAAAACGAATTCTACTGTTAATTGTTACATACACACACATATATATGTGTGGCAATTTGCATTGCCTTTTTACAAATACGTATCTGTTTTTATATTTTTATACTCCGATGCCGAAGGTATCATAGATTATTTGTTTTATGCAATGGTGTTTCGGGCGGCAAGTATGGGCGTGGTATCCCAACATTTGATGCAAACCTTTTGGAGGAATTCACAAGCTACCATCGCACCAAATTTTGTAATTTTGTAAATATGGGAAACATATAGATTTTACAGATTTGCACTTCGCTTCCTAGCTGATATAGCTCGTTCAAAAGAAAAAAATTACAAAGTTGTGCTCAAAACCAATATACTTTTATGAGAACAAGCAGGTGTTAAGAAGACTGCTTGCTAAAGGGAATATATTAGACTTTATCTTAACTCTAGCTAAAAAGTGATAAATATATGGGAAAGGTCACCATGAATATGGAAATCAAGTTTGGTGACTTTAGATAAAGAACTTTTGAAGTTATGTGAGTTTCCGATTTAAAAGCATATCGGAAGGGTGCGTGGCATCCAAATTTTTTATGCAAAGTGGTGAATGTCACCAGCTATCTTTCTACCAAATTTAATAACTATAGATTAAAAACTGTCAAATTATATAGGCAATCACGATTTCAAATAGGGTTTGGCGTTTGGGAGTGGTAAATGTGGGTGTGGCATACAAATTGTTAAGCAGTTATTGTTATATTGACACCATTTAGTGGATCTAGCTTAAAAACTGTGGTGGCGAAAGAGGTGTGGCTCCAAAATTTTTGATGTAGTTTTTTGGAGAATTTAACTATTTATCAATTTAATCGAATTCCCTGCTCCCAGTGGTACCACAATCCTAAGACGTCTGACGCATCCATAGACACAGACAGTTAAAAACAGTTTCGTGCATACAGGCGCACTGATGGACAACCATCATGACGCAGATTGTTTACACACGGAAAACAGTCATAATGTGTATTGCTCACAATCAGAAAAAAACAAGTAAGAAGGCTCTAGTCGAGAAAGCTCGACTAGAAGATACCCTTAACCCTTGACCATACAGACGGACAGACGGACAGGCAAACAGACATACACATATGGCTGTGTACTTCTGTACCAATGCTTGATGGTTTAGTATCTCCGGTGTTTCTTAACCAATTTTAATAAAAATTCCACAGATGTTCATTATTTTGTATATAGTTTCAATCCTCATTTTCAATTGATTGAAATTCAAGACTTTTTATTGATTACATATGTGTATCATAAACCCGAAAAGTTATCGAAAATTTGAAACAAACTTGCTAGGCCTCATATCCAAAATCTGGAGTCTCTAGCTTTTGTAGTTTCTGAGATCGTTCATACATATCTGATCAAGAATATATGTACTTTATGGGGTGGGAGAAGCTTCCTTCTGCCTGTTACATACTTTTGCCCAAAACCATTATACCCTTTTTTACCCATTTCATGGGTTAAGGGTATAACAATATACTCTTTACCTTCAGTATCAAAGTATAAAAATAAATTATAAAGGCAGCGGTCATGATAGTAGTTTTGCAACTGTTGTCCCTGTACAACGTACCATCAAAATGCATTCTAGTTACCGTTACCATTAACTTACACCGCTAGAAGGGGAAAAGATAAAATATATGAATAGGGGGAAAAAGAACGAGAAGTGAACAGAGAGCACGAGTCAATCGGAAGCAGCAGCCGACGCGACGGTCAGCCGTTAAGTATTTTTACCTTTTTTACGGTAGAATGCTTGACGCGACCGCGTAAACGTTTTGTACTCTATAATTACATATGTATGCACATGAACACAGATATACACACAGTGTGTGTGTATACGTGTTTAAAAAAGTTTTGTAATGAGAAAAAGTGCGTAAAGGGGTTAATGTTGTTCCGTTCCTGCATAAACACAAGTAAGAAGACTCAATCTTACTCGACTAGGAGATACGCTATACGCTAGACCTGTACGTACGGATATCCCTTCAATCTTCAATATATCTGGTGTTTCTTAAACGATTTCAATGAAAATTTCACAGATATTCGGTATTTTGCTATAGTTTTTTTTGTTTTCCGAATTCCAGGTTTTGTTGTTACACAATGCATTTTTATTTCGGAATTGTGAAAGCTTATCATTTGAAGTTAACTTGCAATACGAATTCACACAGACGGATGAACGGACATACGGACATAGCAAATCTCACCGGCGGTTGATGCTGATCAAGAATACATATATTCCATGGGGTTGCTTCCTTCTGTTTATTTCAAACGTTGGCCCAAAATAATTATATCCTTTTACTCATATCATGGACTTAGGGTATAGAACGTAAGGGTTTTTTCGCGATATAATTTATATTATTACTTTGAATAAGCTACCAAAAAAAAACAACAAAAAAAGACACATATAGTTAAGTGGCTTGCTGGCCATTTTTTGGTTTTATTTCAACCATTATGTACCTTGTATAGAAAGTGCACCAATTGTAGTTTTTATTAAACCATTCTTTGTGAGTAAGTTTCAAATGCTACATCAGGTTAGACATGCAGTTCGCGTAGCTACTACCCTTTTTGTCACCACTAAATGTTAAGCAGCTATTATTATTCTGTGAGTTTCAAAACAGTTACTTTTTTTTCAAACAGTTCAAATCAGTTTTGTTAAGTAATCAAAATATAACATTTATAGTGTATTTTTTTAAATTTAAATAACAAAATATTGTGCAAAATGCCAGCTTTGATTCAAAAGCGTGATTTAGTAGAATTACAAATTAACCCCCCAGTATATCATAGCTTTAATTTTAAACACTATAATTTAAAATCAAATGACTTACGCTGGATGGAATTATTATCATTGAACCCGTATAATTGGAATAAAAAGACGTATGATTTTGAACAAATATATGCAACAGACAAGACAGATGAATATAAGACTCCAAAAAGTATATACATATATTCTACATCCATCATTTCTGTTTGTACAAATAAATTTTATTCAACTTAACTTAATTTGTATTCATTAAATTTATAGCTTATTTATTTTATTACTTATAAAAAACTTCAATCGACAAAAATATATATAAAATTTAAATTTGCATAAGAAATACAATAATTTTTCATTTTAAATGCAGGTATGAAAGCGATATGTTTGCTGTGTGAGGATTGGGGAAAGCATTAAAAAATAAACAAGTAAAAATGCTCTATCTAGTTGTGTAAGCTCGACTAGAAGATACCCTCAACCCTTGACCGTGTACTACTGTACCAATGCTTGATGGTTTCATATCTCCGGTGTTCCCAATTGCTTTTAATAAAAATTTCACAGTTTTCACTATTTTTAAATTTTCGAAACTCAAGATTTTTTGTTATTGATTTGCAACAAACAAATAACGAACATTTGAAACAAACATGTCCTACCTAGGGATTAGAAGAGCTCATATCATAATCTAATCTATCATAAGCTTTTGTAGTTCCTGAAATCAACGCGTTCATACATACAGACAGGCGGATGGACAGACTGGGACGTTTTTGTTATTATACCATATACATTTAGGCCAAAATATATACAGAAATAAGTTTAAGTATGTTTTTTGGGGGACATTTTAGAAACGTAGCCACAATAAAGCTTCGAGTTGCTCAAACTGAAACTTTAACTTCAAAGTACTTAACTATTTAACTTTATATTCACATTCTTCTATGCTTACAGTATTCACGCAATTCTTATCACAGTGAACCCGCGAATACTTGCGCTTGGTAACGTTGTTCCTTTTCAACACTTAAATTTTTTGTTAATTCTGCTTCTGTTCCAACAAAATTAAAATTTAAATTATTGTGCGCATTACACCCAGTAAGAAAGCGTCAGTCCAGCATCCCATTACCCAACACCCTAAACCCTTCATCATTACCCACATCACCCATTCCTAGTCGTCGCCGCGCACATCCGGGCTCCTCCTTAGGCATGGTGGTACTGGACGACGTAGCACACTCTCCTAGTCTCCTTCCCACAATTAAACTGTATTTGCGCAGGATCTTTGTGTGCTTTCTTGCTTTGCATCTCTTGCCAAGACGCACCGCTCCACCACCCACCCCATGATTGCCACCAAACGAAGCGCGGCCTTTACTATCCGTCAACGCTGCGGCGAAAGAAAAATCGCAATACCAAAATCAAGACAGAAAACAACAAAATAACAAAAAATAAACCTACAAAAAAAGAGCAAAAAAAATTTACAAATACAACTGACGATGGCAACCGTAGTGCGTAGGGTTGGTGTTGGTTTTAAACGAGTTCAAAAGCAAGAAATGAAATTAATAAAAAAAAAGAGCAGTTCAGGCGATTCGGTTGAGTTTGGCGGCCAGACTGTTCGTCCGCCTGTTTTTATTCATTCACTCAAATGGCAAAAATTTCACTTTTTCTTTAACACTTTCGCTTCCCGCATACTGGCTAATAAGAATACGACATTTGTATTTTGAGTTTCCTTTGCTCATTTTGCCGTTATTTTCCCCCTTTTGGAGCGTTTTTTGAAAAACACGCTTAAGCTCATCTCTTACGGCCCATGGACAGTTCCACCCACCCACGATAAAAAGTTAGAATAAAAAACGAACAGCAATCCTTTAGCCAAACCACCACTCCGCTCACACCACCATCTTCACCATTCAAAAAACAGACACATCTCTTGCTTATATTGTTGCAAAACTTTTTTGGTTCTTTATTTATGCTTTACGCCAAATGATTGATTATGTTTTTACTTTACAAAATAACTCATAATTCTAAAAATAAAGAGAAAGAAATCAACAATAAAACAAAAACAACAATTAGAACACAATTGTGTCCAAATACAAAATTGCAAAAAAAAAAACATTAAATAAACAAACAAGCTAGTGCTAAAAATCGCTCTTCAGTGACAGGAATTAATTTTTTATTGTTTTTCTAAAATTTTCATGATAAAACAAATTGCCTTTCAAAAATTGTTATTATTTTTCTATTAGTAAGCACAACGTGATTTAAGTAAGTTATTAAAACCTACTAAAAACGCATAATATGCTCCGCTCTTGGGAAGAAAATAAAACTATGCCCTTGCATGCTCGTTTATACGTTCCTCTATACATATACATATGTACATTTATATACATATGTAAGTTTGTAAATATGTGTTCAACGATCACCTTTTCTTTTAATAAGCCCTGTCAGGACACGAACGCGGGACACAAAGTATGGACAGGACAATCGTTATGCAAATGAGGGACAGCACAAAAAACTAGAAACACCAGCTGTTGGCTATCTACACAATTCAGATTTCAAACAAATTTAAATGACCAAAAATCAATGTCCAACCCTTGCTTACTCCCTTTTTAGCACTACCTGTTCTAATAATTCGTATCTACATATACACACAAGTTCAGCTTACTTTAATACCCTATAACCTTAAAATATGTATAGGTTATGTATGCAATTTTTCTCAACTCAAAAACAATTTTATTCATTTGAAATATGAATATGCGTACAGCATTTTATTTTATTTACTTATTGAATATCCCAGACAGTTTTTTTAATTTGTTTACCAAAAATTTAAATGTACACCTATATTTATATAATATAATTTATAAAATATAATTTATATGCTTGCAATGCAAACAGTAATCAAAATACTCACCGGTAAGTTCAACTTTGATTAGTAATTGATATGGTAATATGGTATCTCCTAGTCCTGCTTTGTCAAAGCACAAGCACTTGCAGGCTACATGCGAGCGTCCCCTTCTAAATGCTGTTACGCACAGATCGGTCAGGCCAAATGCACTGTGAAACTATGCAAATCACAGACGGAACGCACAACATCTGCGTCAGTGGGAAACGTATACACATGTTTAAGTAGATGTGTATGATGAAATATGGAAAAATTTAAATATACGTATGGATTGTTTGCAGGCTGCGCGTCTGCGTAATGGTAATTTGGGGGCTGATGGCTGGATGGCATGCCCCTTTAGCTTTAGGGTTGACCAACTCTCTGACTGAACGGCAAAGGGGTTGTTGTAACACAACGCCGAGAAGCAGGACGCGCAAGCGCCTGCAAAATCGTATAGTAGCTGTCCATTGGAAACACAAGAACATAAATGAAATAGTAAAGAAGCGTTATAACGCGAAAGACTCGCCAGATGCTTTAACCACACAACAACAGAAAAACGGTTGTCAGAAAGTACAACAAAATACACGATACGCAACAAAACACACACAAAAGACAGGTAAACAGTATCAGAGGTACCGTAAAAATTATTTAAACTTGAACACCAAATTTTCTGTTGAATTGCCTTAAAATTAAATTCAAACTTCCATATAGGGGATCGCCTAATCAAAAAGAAAAGCTTCCTTTTAAAAAAAATATGCGTAATATAGTATAGTTTTTTCTTGAACCAACTTGCAGTACTCTGGATAGAATATCGTTATATTGAAAGTTTCGTTGTTCGAAAGTTCATAATAGAGAAGTTAGACTGTTTATGTTTGCTGTAGTAAAGAAACAAGTAAGAAGGCTCTAGTCGAGTAAGCTCGACGAAAGGATACCATAACCCTTGACCATACAGATGGACAGAAGCCCGACCATCTGTCTGCCAGACATACAAATACGTGTGCTACTGTACCAATTCTTAATGGTATCATATCTCCGGTGCTTCTTAACCAATGTTCATTATTTTTTTTAATAGTCTTAACCTCGATTTTTAAGTTTTAGAAAATCAAGATTTGTTTGTTATCGATTCCATGTATATATCGTAAACCTGAAAGGTTATCGAAAAGTTTAAGCAAACTCGCTATGCCTAGGGTTTAGGCTTAGGTTTAGTTTAAGCTCATATTCAAAATCTTGAGCCTTTAGCTTTTGTAATTTCTGAGATCGACGCGTTCATACATACAGACAGACGAAATTGCCATATTGACTCGGCTGTTAATGCTGATCAAAACCATTATAGCCTTATTTACCCATTTCATGTGTTAAGGGTATAAAAGCAATCAATCATGATATATAATTTAAAAATACAGTGATAAAAAAACCTCAATGCAGAGTGAATTAAATATTTCGCATTAGTGCATGCTTATCGTATTGCCATCGATGGTTAACACGTGTACAAATTGATGTCAATCGGACATTACTAGTTATTTATGTTGTAAAATTACTTGCTTTAAAAAATATATAGAAATAAATACAAAACGAACGACTGAACAAATGTAAAGAGTTGTGGAATTAACAAAAAGCAAATAAAGGACATGACACAGTCGTTAAACGCAAACTGTATTTTCTTTCGAAAACTTGTTTTTATTGGTTTTATGTTTGCCCCACTATAGGAAACTTTTATACAGATGCAGATAGCAGATACATCTGCGTTGAATTTATACATTTCCCGACCGCGAAATTTTTTGCAATTGCCTGCCTTAACAATTGGTCTGGACTCTCGCTGCTGGGTTAGTAGAGTAGTATGCCATCTGTTCGATCGCACATTTAGATCGGTTAGCGATAGCTTAGGGCTATTTTCTCTGCGTCTCCTGCGCCCACCCTTTAACTGTTAAGAGTGCAAAGTACATTCCCATTACCACTAACAATCCATTAGGAACGTAGACAGTGCACTACAAAAAATCTAAATAAATAAATACATTTTGTATCATCTTTATCCTTGCCAACATAAAGGAATGCATAGAAGAATGAATATCCGACTTCAAAAGGTTTATATAGTTTGACTATATTCTGAGTTTTTAGGTAGGTTTTAATAACATTTTTAAATCGAGTAAGCTCGCTAATAGATACCCTTAACCCTTGACCATACAATCAAACAGTCGGTCGGATTGATAGGCATATACATATGTGTACTACTGTACCAATGCTTGATGGTTTAATAACTCTGGTGTTTCTCAAAAGATTTTAATAAAACTCAATTTGTTTATAGTTTCAATCCCTATTTTCAAATTTTCGAAATTCACATTATTTTTTGGTGTCGATGACATTTGTATATAGTAAGCCAGAAAAGTTATCGAATATTTAAAACAAACTTGGCCTACTCATATTCAAATATCTGGAGTCTCCAGTTTTTGTAGTCCCTGAGATCGACGCGCCCATATGTACAGACGGACTTATGGATGGTCGGACAGACAGCAGGACATGGCTACATCGACTTGGCTATTAATACTGATCAAGAATATGTATACTTTATGGGATCGGAGAAGCTTCCTTCTAAAATTGTGTTTGTTGCAGTCAATACTTAATTATTTGTCTAATATAATACAAGGCTCTAGTCAAGTAAGATCGCTAGGAGATACCCATAACTCTAGAACTTACACATACGGTTTTAACTGCACTAATGTACAAAAACTTCAGTCTTTCATATCTCCGGTAGAGATTAGGAGAGCTCATACATATATATCATATAAAAATGTGGAGTCTCTAGCACTTACAGTTTGTCAGGAATCTCTTTATAAGCAGTAAAAATTTTTGATATTTTCACTTTAGCTGGCTGTTGTTTTAAATTTTTATTTATTATTTTTTATAAATTATGCAGTTAATTATCTCTTAAAACATAAACAGTAACAAAGATACATTAAAAATACTATCAAAGGCACAAAATTCAACTTAATGACAAGTGTTTGTAAACTTTTTTTATTTGTTTGTTTGTTTTGGTTGTGAATGGCATATTTACAGTTACTTTTTAAAAAAATAAAAACGCTCAGCTTTTGGTGATGCAATTTTCTTACAAATTTCATATTTGGAATGTAGAATTTATATATAATCGGTACAGTTTTAGACGGTTTTAAAATGTTTGCAATTAGCAGGAAAACTGTATACAACATTCTAAACCGCGTTAAAAACGAGGGAAGGATAGAGGCAGAGCTAATTATGGTCAGAAAGATTACACAAAATCCAACTATTTCGACCAGAACGCTTGCCAATGAGATGAAGACGGAATGTGGAATCACCATATGTCGCGAAACTGTCAGAAAAGCCATTAAAAGAACCGACTTTTCATCTCGAGCTGCATGAAAAAAACCGTTGTTGTCGGCGGAGCATGTTAAAAGACGTTTGGAATACGTCCTAAATCTAATAAAATCGATGAAAAGGCGACTGGCATCGGTTATGAGAGTCAACGGTGGACATACAAAATATTAATTATAGTTTAAAACCAAAAAAAAAAGTTTGTAAAAACTTGTCTTTCAGTTGAATTTTGTCTAACAAAGCTAGTATTTTCAATGTTTCTTTGTTAATGTTTATGTTTTTTAAGTTCTGTTTAATGGGTTTAAGAGATATTTAACTGAATAATTTATAAAAAATAATAAATAAAAATTTATAACAACAGCCAGTGTGACCGTCTATCTTTAAAGTGAAAATTTCAAAAATTTTCACAGCTTGTAAGAGATTCCTGACAAACTGTATATATTCCGAAATCAACGCTTTTATACAAACATGGCTATATAGCCTCAGCTGTTGATGCTGATCAAGAATATATACATACAGTTTATAGGGTTGGACATGGTTCTCTCTGCCTGTTACATACTTTGGACCCTTATACCCTTTTTACACATTTCATGGGTTAAGATTTTAAACGAAAATCTTCAAATAATTTTTTTTTTGTGGTAATAAAAATATATTAAGCAAAAAAAATAAAACGAACGTGCAATTAATAATATAGTTTATAACATAAATATGTATGTATCTAAATGACACTTCAATTAGGTAATTTTAATTAACAGAGAAATGAGAAGGACCTCGGAATGTGTTAACAATAAATTACATATATATTCACACAAACACAAGCATATGTTGTTGTATTAATACATAAAGAAATGTACGTATTTAACATATTTATACATACATACATTTAAGATTATTTATAATTCTCCATGCATATGTATAAAGTAATCATAGATAATGGTTAATACATACTTATCCATGTCCTGCAGAATATCCATTTGCCTGTTTTATTGAAACACATAGACATATGTATGTACACTTGTAAATGCGCCTAGCCTCGAAAATGCAACTCAGATACGAACGTGTGCTTCACGTTTATATATATATATATATATATATATATATATGTTTGTATATAAAGCATGCATACATATATTATATTCGCATTAACATTGTCAAATGAATTTGCACATATACGTATGTATGTACAAATCAGCATTGCGTATATTAAATTTGTACATACATATGTATATGTATATATCCATTTGAATATGTTTGTAGTTCGGTTGTAAATATTGAGTAGAAAGAATGAGTGTGTATTCAAGTGCGGATGTTTTTGAATACGTACATACATACATATGTACATACATTTGTTAAAGCGAGTATTTTAAAAAATTACATCTCTCTCTTTCTCTTTTTGATAATTACGCGCACAGTGAGGGAAAGAAATATAATAAAGTTAAACGCATAACGTTTACTTTTTTTAATAACATTTTTGAAAATTTATACATTACTTACAGCTATGGGGTAAAGTAATCGGATCTGTCCGATCTATTACTATATACATACACACGTACATACCATTACAAATTACATGATACATATTATCACCGACAACCTCACAAGCCATTTTGTAATATTATTTAATTTGTAATTTTAAGGGATTTTTTTAGTATTATTCCCAAAAAAATGTCTGCCTACAGCACAGCTCTGTTCGACTAAGCTCGACTAGAAGATATTCTTAAAATGTTTGATGATTTACTTTAATCTTTCAAATCTCAAGCGTTTCTCAACCGATTTAAATAAATATTTTTTTCACATTAATAATCAATCCATATTTTAATATCTTTGAAATTCCAGATTTTGTATCAGAGTATTATAACTGATTATAAACATTTACAAAAATTCCAAAAATATAATTTTTAGAGATATTATATGATGGGGTTGCTTTGTGTTGTTGTTCTGACCTCAGAAGAAGACGAGTGAAAACACTGGAACTTCGTTCTGTATGAAAAATAATGATAATTATCTGATATCTCTTCGGAGAACTGAGACAAACACAAATACACAAATGGGTCCCATATTGATATTGATATGATACTATAAAAACACTGAATTCCATTTAGCAATCTAAATTTTAACCAAAAAAAAAAAAATAAACAATAAATAAGTATGTGAAAATATATACATCATCTATATGCATGCATATGTATTAACAAGTACAAACATATACATGCATTGAATATATATATTTATATGTCCTTATATCATTATGTCTACCGATGAATTCGTTCAAAATGGACTCAATACAACCACCCTTATGTTTTGTGCACCCTCGCACTCTCGCAAACTGTCGACGTACATACAAGATGGCAGCGCTGGTTCTCAGCATTGCTTACGCAATTATTTATTCAGAACAAATTGCATTCAAACACCTCCCATATATACACGGATCCAAAACAAAGAGTCCAAAGAGGGAAAAAATTTTCATCATCACTAGTTAATTTAAATGTCGAGTCGCGAAACGAAACGAAATGGCAACACAGCCATACATTTATGTAATCATGACCATGCCCATTGTGGCCAAAATAAATAAAGCTATTTAATTCACAAATAAATTTAAAAAATAAAAACAATTAATTAATTTCATACTTCTGTTTCAAAAGTATAATATTGACTTAAAGTTTATAAACATTTGAATCTAAGCTTAAGCAAAACTGAAAGTATCTCTCTAAACCTTGATCAGTATAAAAAGCTAACGATACGACTTTAAAAAACTTAAAATTTCTTACCATGCATAGTTCAAGTCTATTTTATTATTATCGATAACTCTTCATTTAAAAAAAACGAAAATTCTATACAATAAAAAACGGTTTTTAGTGGATAGCTTCCGTTGAGTAATTTTTGATCGCTTTAGAGGAGGCTGACAGCCTATATTGGGGTAGAAACTAGCCCCAGTTAATTTTGTTTTTAAGAAATCTTCCGCGCAAGAGGGTTGTCCGCCTAATAGGGGTGTGTTATTTAGAAATTATGAAAATTATGTGAAATTTTCCTGTATATCGAAGCAAGTAGATGATGAATGTTATTTTCTTAAATATTAAAAGATAAAAACTATTATCTGCCAAAATAATCTTTCCAATTAGATATGTTATAGGCGTTTGTGCACACAACTTGGCCCTGTCCATTTTTCCATCTAGAGGAACAGGAAACAATTTTATTCCCATGCAACCAAAATGAGTTTGATTGTGGTGATAATTTATATTCCTTTTCTTCTCGAAATTATTACCTGGTCATCATATGTAGGTGAATTGTGAAAGTCCATACAACCTTCAGTCAACGTATATTTCTTAAAAATATCCCATTAATTTCAATGCTTTATAGTTTGTGGTAGTTAACGGAACAACCTATTCCAATAAATTTGCGTTTTCGATTTTTTTTTTCTCAGATCTTGAATGGTCTCTCCTGTAACTTCTTGTATTTGTCTCTATCACAGTCCGTTTTTGTATAGGATCCAAACAGAATCCAATAGACTTGTCCTTTAACCGTTGACCTAACATGTACTACTGTTCCAGTATTTAACTTCTATTTCACATGTATTCCTTAACTTCAATGTTTCTGAACTGATTTAAATAAAAATTTCACAGATTTTGTTAATGTTTTCAACTCGCATTTTCAAATCATATGTTCGGATTATTTTATAGAGATTGTTTGTTGAAAATCGAAGTTTTTTTCATGTAGAAGATTTTATACCCTTAACCCATGAAATGGGTAAAAAAAAGGGTATAATGTTTTTGTGCAAATGTATGTAACAGGCAGAAAGAAGCTTCTTCGACCCAGGTATCTTCTAGTCGAGCTTACTCGACTAGAGCCTTCTTACTTGTTTTTCAAGTATATTTGGTTTTTCTTGAGCATTCGGTAATTACCAAATGTTAATTAATAGCTGTCCGTGTGTTAATTTTTTGGTCTTGCTGAATACTGCTCAAATAATTGAGATCTTACTGTTAACATTCGATTAGTTTTCATAGTTTTAAAGCTGTTAAATAAAACATCAAATAAAACTTACCTCAAAACTTTATTCAGTTTGGGGTCAACTTGCATACATATGTACGTTGATGTTGGACGCCGGAGCCAGAGCTGGTTCTCCTAATAGCAGCAACACATACAAACAAAGACAGGAGCAGAGACGCTGGAATAACTCTCGGCTTGCCGGTTATGCCGGGCCTTGACAAGAAATGTCCAAGCCGACAACCTTGACATAAGGTTTTGGCCTTGGTTGGTGGACGTTGTCAACGCCATCGGCATCGTCATCGTCATCGTCGACGCTTCCCAACTCGTTGTGTAGTTGGGCATTTTACGTGTTTTGCAGTTATTTAGGTATTCTATGCAAAGATAGTTGGAGATGGTAGTTATTGATAGGTTAGTAGAGTGTGTAGGATTACGCAATCCCAAAAACAAAGAGCTTTAGAAAATGTATAATATATACTTATACTATGAAATGGGTAAAAATGGGTATAATGGTGTTATGCAAAAGTATGTAACAGGCAGAAGGAAACATCTCCGACCCCGTAAAGTATATATTTTCTTGTTCAAACGCCGAGCCGATAATGCAAAGTCCGTTTCACCGTCCGTCCGTGTGTATAAAGCCGTTGATCTTCTATCTCTATCTATCTATAAGGGCTAGAGACTTCAGAAATGCGGATTGAAATGCAGAAAATTCTGTGAAAAGATTGTTAAGATCGGCTTAAAAACACTGGAGACATACATAATTGAAATAAATTATCAACGGTATCTTCTGGTCGAACTTACTCGACTAGATCGCTCTTACTTGTTTTATAAATTAATATATTTGAAAGTAATTTGAAATCCGTGAAAAAAACTCTTGGCTTTATTGTTACTTATTTCTTTTTAAATTTGAATTTAAATATTGTATATAGTTAAGTTAACCACGAATATGTAAATATAGCATTATTGAGTAATTGAAAGAGAGAAAAAATATATAAGTGCATTTCATTTAATTTTATCTTATCTTATAATTATATAGATATGTATGTATTGTTGAATCAAACTGCCAGTAAATTAATGGCTCCAAATTGTGACTAATGAATTAATTAAAATGTAGTATAAGTCGTATTATTTGAAAATGTTAAAACGAATATGAAGAGTTGGGTAAGCTCAATCCCTACACGTACGGTGCCTCCACTGCTACTCATATGATTGTTGACTAAACTTTAAGCTTTCACTTCTTCAATATTTCACCGTCGATAATATTAAAAATTTTACACATTTTCTTTGATTTCATGTGTCTTTTGGAAACCGAAAAGTTATCGAAAATTTAAAACAAACTTGTACTGCATCTAAGAAGATAAGGAGAGATTGTATTCAAGCTGGACTAGAAGGTACCCTTAACCCTTGGCCGGTCAGACGGTCGGCTGACAGACATACACATACGTGAACTACTGTACCAATGCACTGTAATAAAAATATCACAAATGTTCATTATTTTGTTCAATCCCCATTGTGGTATCAAGCTTTTGTAGTTCCTGAGATCGACGCGTTCACACATACAGACGGACATGACTATATCGACTAGGCTGTTGATGCTGATCAAGAATACATATACTTTATGGGGTCGGAGAAGCTTCCTTCTGCCTGTTACATACTTTTGCACAAACATTTTTATACTTTTTAAGGGTATAAAAAACGTTTAAAAAGTAAGATTGTATTAGATGTTTCCCAGTGTCTTGCCTGACTACTGTCAAATAAAAAGCATGCCGGGCCAGATGAAAAGAATAAGTAAAAAAATACCACCCAGATTAAAGTATTTACTTATGAAAATACAGTTTTTACCTGCATATACATTTTGATAAGTATATATTGTCTTATTTATATATGTACATATGTACTTACGTTATTGTAATATGTATTAATACATACCTATGTTACCTATGTACATACATGTGTATATAATAATAATAGCTAAGTACGCACATTTAGAATTCTTGCTAATACAAAACACGACCACACATGAATTGTTAAATGATTTGAGGCTGCCCATTTGCGTGATTGATTTCAAAAATTGGTATTTTTACCTTATACAAAAGAATAAGTTTTATTTATATTTTTATTTTATCCTGGCAACACCGACAGGACATAAGAGAATACATATGTATTTACATATGTCCATGTAGTATATAGAATGGATATTCTTCTAACAGAAATCTATTCTGATCGTAACCTTTCTAGCGTGTTTAAGACATTTAATTCAAAAATGTAGTGTAAATTTGGGTAAATCAATAATGTTCGGTGTGTCTAGCCGGCTATTTAAAAATCGATGGATGTTGATATGTATGAAAATACAAGCATTTGCTTGTATTCGGATAGAGTCATACATATGACCATGCTATATTAAAATTCACATATGTAACTACTTATATACATACATTACGTATTTGCAAATAGTATGTATTGACATAAATACTATGTATAAATTTGTGTGTTGTAAATTGTACGTAAGTATGTATACAACGGTATATGAAAACAGCTACATAGATACAGCTCCATATGTATGTATGTAAATGTATATATATATGTATATACTTATGTTGCACATAAATGCAACGCCGTGGCAACATGCGGAAATGCATTCTGGTGCACACACACACTAACTCACATACATAGGGTCGAAACATAAACATAAACAGGCAGACAAACAGGATAGGGAGGGTGAAAAAGAGAGAGAGAGCGCAAGCGAAAGGAGAGAAACAGAGCAGAAGGAGGAGAGAGAGTGATAAGCACAAGAGATAGAGAATGAGACAGAGAAAGGGAACACAAAGGTTATGGAAGAAGTAGACATTTAATCGTACCCACACACAAAATTGCATTCCACCGACCTGATGCAGAAGCGCATACAGCATGTGGTTAGGGGTGAGTGGGTGGCGCTGAGTTGCGTTTTCCAAATAAGGGATGTTACTGTAGAAAGTGCAGCAAGCAGGCAGGCGAATTGCACTCGAATGCAACTCATCGGGAGCATCGGGTTTTGGACGAAAACTGCACTTGACACTGGCAATGCTGCACCGTGTATGTGTTTGTCTGTGTGTGTTCGTGTGCGTAAATGTCTGTATATGCATGTGCATACATGTGTGAGTCTGGTCAGCGCTTGTGAGCGCGGAATGGGGCAGACGAATTTTGTTGCTCCTTACCATAAAAGCAGGCACGACGACAACCAACAACAATAAGCAGACATTTGGCTGGACATTCGCCTGCCAAATATGCAAACTGCAACTGTAGCTGGCTTTGGCGTTGGCGTCGTCGTCGTCGTTGCTGCTGACGTTGGCGCTGGCTGCGTAAACTGTCCACTGTCAAATTGACTCTACAAGCTATGATGGGCAAAAATGTGTTCCATACGAAAAAAAACATTGATCACACATTAATATGAAAAAGTTTACCCTAATAATAATAATATATTAACTGAGCTAGATCTGAGAGATCTAGGGTACTAAATGTAAAAAGAGCGTATCGATAAATTTTATTTGATCACTGCTTACGATTGTGTATCTATTTGTACATCCTTATGTGTTTGATATCCACACTGAATCCACAGACGACGTTGACGTTGGAGCTGCAGCTGAAGCTTCGCTGACGGCGCTGTCCTCTGCTTCTGCTGCTGTCGGTTTTTGTTTATCGCACACCATTTTTATCTCATAATAAGCCTACCGACCGCTGCGCCACACAACCTGGGCAAACGCACATCAACACACATACTTACATTCACATCGTCGCGCCACATTTCCCAGTAACACAACAACAGCCAAATTTTTATTCTCGATTATTTCTTCGTTGCATTCTGAAACGCATAGTCTATGGAGTAGAACAGCCGACTGCGGATCGTCTAGACCACGCGGAGCAATTTTTATTTCTCAAATGTTAATAATTTGTGCTTGTGAAAAATAGAAAATTATTTTAAGCATTAAAAACAAGAAAAATAACTAACTACTACTCCCATTTTTATTTTCATCCAAAACCAGACCCAATCCAATAAATTCCAAATCTAAAAACTCCGAAAACAACTCTCAACCCAATGAAAACACTGTGGAAAGTCACTGACCGCATATTTTTCTTCTTTGCTTTATTTTTCAGATCATCATAATTTTACCAAAAAAACAATAGACCAAAAAAGTTTTCACAACAAATTTGCACAAAAAAATAACAACAAAAACATAATAAGAGCAAATATCAATAGATCTCTTCAAGTCAACTAACCATAATTAAGTTTTGAAAAAGCAATAGAACGGATACTGTTACATCGATTTATTTATATATTTATATCTTATATATGTATATATATATATATATATATATATGAATACATACTTACTACACATACTTTACTTAACATAAATCTCGAGCCCCGAGCAATACAATTATTCAAACAAAAAAAAAATAAGGCAACAACACGAAACGGAAAATTAAAAATAAAACAACTGAAAACTAGACAAAAACAAAATGACGATTAATTCTACGTAAACCAACATAAAAGAAAAATCGAGAAACAAATTGTATAACAAGAATATTGCAAAATATTGGAATCAAAAGTACAAAGCTTAACTTATGTAACGGAACGGAACGAACTAACATTCATTAATATAAAGTATCAAGAAAACCAATACGCAAACCAAATAATAATATACATTTTAAAAAATAAACTGTCAAGAAAAAAAAAACAAGTTATTAATCAAATTAAATAAAAAATAATAATAATAAATGTAAAAAATAACGCTGCGACAACTACATAATAATATAATAAAATCTTAATTTAAATCGTAATTTTTTCATTGACGCCTTTAACATTTTCAATAGCAGAAGAAGCAACAGCAAACATTTTCGCTGACTAATTGGTCAGCTATCAAATAATTTAATCATTCTAATTATTGCCTAATCGATCAGCATCAACATACATTTATTGAATGCCTATCAAAAACACACTGACACCGGAACAAACAGTTTTAAATACCATTTACCATATAGCTAGCACTATCTTGTATACATATTCAGCAGAAAGAAAACACACTATTAACAAAATACATATGCACACATACACTTCACAACAGACAAAAAAAAAAACAATATAAAAAATACATATATACATAATTTAGTTAAAATCATTAAAAATCGTACATGTTAATCGATATAATCCATTAAGTGTATAAAATGAAAAATAAAATTTCTCGAATTAAGCATAAGTAAAAAATATACATGAATATACATGAAAACAAAGCGAAATAATTGAATAGTTCTCAAAAACGACCGCATATATAAACTTTTGTGTATTTGTATTTTATATTATATTTGTATTTTAAACAACAATTAATGAAAAGGAACTAGCGAGAGAATAAAGACAAAATATAATAAAATAAATATTTGGGTGATATTTTTGGCGTAAAAATTTACCAAATAAAATTAACAAATTGTGATGATAAATTTATATGAAACAAAGAAAAAAGTTTAAAAAATAGCTATAATTTAAATAAAAAAAAATATTTAAAAAATTAAATAAGGAACATCAAGTTTCTATCCTAATACAATTAAAAACAATATAACTTGATGTAAGAAAATCTCTTTTTTTAATAAAAACTAATATTCAATTACAAATTCGCGAAATCGAAACGTGTGCCTTATTCCGGCCTTAAGTTCAAATTAGTTTCAAATAATGCATAGTAATAAAATGTAAATTTTATGAACATATAAAAAAAATAAAAATGTCAAAATTAATATTAATAAGAACCACACTGATTAATAAAGGTGGCTCATATCCCATATAACAACCATACTAAAACGTTACTCATGCCTAGTAAGAAGCTTTCGAATCAAATTACTACGGAATGCTGGGAATAACTTTTTGGTAGGTATTTGAATCTATTAAGTAGGTAAACAAAAATTATATTGATATATTTTATTGACAGTTTCCAATCGTAATTTGTTTGCTTAATCGATTTCGTTTTTGAAACTTTTCTTTATTATAGTGACTTCAAGTTATTACAATTATACATATATCATACATTATCGATTACCACTCTTCTATCGATACTTTATGAATACCGAGATGTACGTCTGATCTGTTTAATATTTGTCGATCATTGTCCCATGATCCTCGAACCTTGATAATTGTATTGTATTGTATTGTACTTATACAAATGTTATTAATACTAATAGCGTAAAAACAACAATTATATTAAATATATTAATATATATATAAATATACACATCATAGCACCTTTGCAAAGCACTTTATTTCACTTATTTATTACATTTTGAAAAAAAAAACTTAAAAATTCATTTTCCGAATGCCAACTGAAACATACACAACATAACAATAAACATAATAATAACAAGAAGGCTCTAGTCGAGTAAGCTCGACTAGAAGATACCCTTAACCCTTGATCATACAGACAGACAGTCGGACTGACAGACACACTCATCTGTACGTGTACCGCTGTACCAATGCTTGATGGTTTCATATCTCCGGTGTTTCTCATCCGATTTTAATAAAAATTTTACAGATGTTCATTATTTTGCTAATAGTTTCAATCCCCATTTTTAAGATTTCGAAATTCAAGATTTTTTTGTTATCGATTACGGACGGACAGACGGACGGACAGACAGACAGACGGACATGGCTATATCGACTCAGCAAACTAATGAAAATCTGTAAAATTATATTAATATTAAGTATTGCTCCAGTAGTACTTGACTGGAACTCTCTTACTTGTTTTGTAATCACATGTTATTACATGTGTACATAGGAAATGTGTACATAATTAAACATTATACATATAAATAAAGCATAAGTAAAAAATATACATAAATAAATTAATAAAATATACATAGATAATTAATATCAATATACATCTATATCTAATTAATGATGTTGTAGATGATTATACCCTTTTGTACCCACTTAACATGATCTCGGCCTAACAATTCGATATGGGTGTTCTTTTTGATTTCAGCCATGAATTTGAATTTAGATTGTGAAGTAAGGTTTTGTATGTTTAAAAAAACTCATACCAAATAAGTTTTAGTAATGTGCTACATCGCTTTTGTTCAACATCAGTTATTGTTCTGGATTCCCCAAACTTAAATTATCCAACAATCAAACACGATCCTATAATCGTTAACCGCCTGTGGATTGCTTTGATACTAGTAATAAAACAAACTCTGATTAAAAAGATTACGAAGGTTAGCGGAGCGGCAGGTGTGGGTGTATATTTGGAATATAATGTCGAATATATAGCATTAAAAAATACGTCTATCCGGACGGACAGACACCGGGTGTGTAAAAATCAAAAAGCCAGTCTCTCAAAATTCCGTTAAAAGAAGAAAGAAAATAGTGCAAGCTTAATCGGGCTGAAAGTTTGTTAGTGGAATATAACAAGTGAGGAACCAAACACAGGTTAAGTTATGGTCTCACATTCCGTACCGTTAAATATATACGCCAAAATTTATGTGTGTACTGATAAACACGTATGTATTTATTAATGTTCAAGCTTTCATTGCAATGAGTTTTTATTTTTATTGAAGCATACTTTGTCAGCAGCTGCAAATAGTATAATTACTGGCACACAGATATGACTGACTGACCAGAAGCAACAATAATAGCTAACTAAAAAAATAAAAAGCAACTCTTGCCCACATTACCAACATAGCAAGAGCAAGAGCAAAATATAAGAGAGAAACGCACATGAACTAAGATTACTAAAACGTGGCATTTGGTGTTGGTGTTGGTGTTGGCGTTGCTGAGTTTGACACGAAGACGCTCGCTCAGTACCGCCGAAGATGGACGAACGAAGAAGCTTTGTAAGCGACGAAGATGTTTGACTTACTTTCCTCTGCCGCTGCCAACTAACAACCAACGCGGCGCGTTTTTGCTGTTGCTTTTAACCAAAAGTTCTATTTCTAAGCACGCGAGATGTGTCCTGAGAAACCCTCTCAGCGACATTCATATTTATACTTGTTCTTGGCAGCGACAAAAATTAGTTTTACAAAGACTCGCGTGCCGCCAGGTTATCCTTTATCTGAACTAGGGACAACCGCTAGCGAAGACTTCGTCGTTTTTGATGTGTATACAATTGTACAAGTGCCGTTCGTTTCCTAACATTTCTAATCTTCCGTGCCAAAACAGTTGCTGCATATAGCTTATTTGATAATTATTCAATTAGTTCTAGGATCAATCACGAACTTAAAAAAATAAACACGAAAAGTTTAAACCAAGCGCTCTAGTTTTCTATTCAACACTACGACTATTAAAAAAAAAATCAAAAACAAAACACGCAGCACATAAATAAAGTTTAAAATAAATTAAGCAAAGTAAGTTTGTGCATGTAATAATTTATCACTTTTCATGCTCTGAGTCTATTAATAGGATTAAATAGGTTTTAATAATATCGTGCAAATGTATATAACTGAAAGAAGAAAGAATTTCCGCCATCATAAAGTCTATATATTTTTTATCATTGTCGCGTAAACTATAAGAACAGAAAACTTAAACTTAACTTAACTTAACTTATACCCCGAAAGCTTTTTCGGTTACCGTTAACAAGATGTAAAACAAAACCTTAATTATGAATAATAAAATTGGAATATACAAAAAAGTTTTAGTCTGTAAAAATGTTTATTAAAATGTGTTGAAAACACTGGAGATATGGAAGAGCTAAGCTTAGTCATCTTGCATTAGCCCAGCAATGCACTGTGAAGTCTAGGGTGCAGGGTATATAAAAGTCTAGCATATTCAACTACAGCCTTCTTACTTGTTTTCTTAAAGAGAACCAAAAATTTAATTGTGCGAAACCAATAATATACACTAATATACATAAGTCTAAAGTCTCATTCTAACTTTGTACAATTTAAAAAATTAAATAATTTTAAAATAAGTCATCAACATTCCTATATAGGAAATGTTAAAATCATCACCAAAATTCCTAATTTACAAAAAACCTATTAAGTAACTTTTATGTTTTTTACGAATGGATTATTCATTAAATATGTAATATGGTTGAACAGAAAAAAAATTATATCATTGCCAGACTATTTTATAACCCATCTGTTACGTCGAGTACATTCTTTTTTTTTAAATTTAAAATATTTCTTTTTAATTTTGTTTTAAAATAACAGGTAGCTGGAGTGTTAATATGTATGTATTATGTATTCATATTTTTTATATTAAAATGTCAATTTATATGTTTTCTTAAAGCATAAGTTTTTTCAAAAAGTAAAAAATTAAATTTAAAAATAAAAATGATTGGATTAATAAATTTTGTATACCAACAATTGCTTAACGATATTACTTCTTTTTTTTTCAGTCTATTGTCGCGTCCTAGTAAATTTACGGTCTAGTTTAACAACAAATCCATCCACCCTGGGTCCAGACAAATTGCTACTACGATCGCAAGCGAAGGTCGACGAGTGGCTGCTGTCGCAGTTCACTAGCGACGACCAACATCAGCGGGACATAGGCAAGGGACGCCGAGCGGACTCGGAAGCTCAAGCGAACTTACGCAACAAAATCCGACTTCCAATGTTTAAAATGGATGCCGCGGATTTTTGGCAGCAAGCTCGAGCGCCCTTTGCACTGCACACGGCAGCACTCCAACACCAACATTCTTCGGAACAGCAACAGCAACCACAACAGGAGCACCACGACAGCCCTGTAAATAATATTAATCGCCTGCAATTGAATAGCAAGTTGGATACTAACCATGTGCATCAGCATCCACAGCAACAACAACATCAGCATTCACAAGAGCACAACATTGAAACTCATCTGATGCAACAACAGCAACAACAACAACAGCAACAACATATCGATCAATGCTTCAACAACGAGCCGTTTGCAGGAGTACAGCAATCGGCAGGCAGTCATCACTTGCTATTTAATGCTGCCGCAGCGGCAGCAGCAGCGGCGCATCTTAAATCAACAGCACTAACTAATAATAGCAGCAACAGCAACAGTGTCACACCGACTGATCCATCGGATATTCCGCAGCCTCTTCCGCCAACTCGCCCCACGCCACCTAGCGCCAATCTTCCTATAAAGCCAAAACAAGAGCATTGCCAACAGCAGCAACACTCGGAAGATGCCCGAACACAGCAATCTGAACCAAGCTACAACAGCAGTGGATTTTTTTCAGAGCAACAACACTCACATAGTATAGACCAACAGCAGCAGCAGCAACAGAGAAATCAGCAGGCGCATAGCCCAATTACACTGTCAACGCTCAATAAGCCCATAATTTCACAAGGTCTACAATCTCCACAGCATTCGATAACGCCATCTGGCGGCAGCTCAACGCCCGATATCAAGTATACCAATGAGAAACTAGCCAATGAAATTCAGGTAAGTTATTTTGTTCTTACACTTACGTATGTATGTTTAAGCATGCATATGCCGTAAATTGAACTAGTGTATTAATACACCTACACACACCGCTGATCATAGTTATTTACGTACATGTACGTGTATATTTTAGGTTGATTTTGTATGTTACGTAGCATAAGTAATCCAAGCCAAAAATGTTAATCGATCAAATAAAAGAGTATGCGTGCGATGTATGTATATTATTACAGAGCGTATTGGAGGTCGACCTTTATTTCGTATGTATTCCAAAAGTTAGGAAAAACACAAAATCAAAACTTGAGAAACATTATTTAAAAAACAAACCAGTAATTTATATAATGAGCATTTTAATTAGGCTTTTATCTTTTTTTTTTTTTGAGATATTAATTTTTTCAAATAAGAGAAAAGATATTAATATTGTGAAACAAACTTGATCTGTTTATATCCGCAAAGTTTTTTTTTATTTTCATCTCGAGTTAAAATTGAGCTAAGAGAACAAATGCTTTTAACCTTCAACCATTATCAGAAAAGAGAGTCACTCTTATAAATTTCCCCATTATATATGTATGTACATAGATATGTATTTTCGAGCTACCTACCCCTTTCGATGATAGCTCGCTCTAACGCTGCTGAAAGCTTATCGTTTCGAATTGTATGCGAAAATGGGGAAATTTGTTCGCTTGTTTTGCAAAGCACCTTCATTTAAAAGAGTGAAACTTCAAATGAATTTTGGTCAATATTATTTTTTGATTCTCTCTTTTGTGATAAATTCAAGGTGAACACAACAGGAGCAAATATTCCCCTCTCTGTCAGCAAAATTTCAATTAAGTACATAATATTCATATACATGCACACAAAAGGAACATGAGAGAGGGAGAAAACTGAGAAAGAGAAACAAAATTCTTAACGCCTAGCTTTGTTTTTTTTTTGTAGATGTAAATTTTTTCAAGTAACCCCAATTCATAAAGCGTTTAGTGTTCCGATTCCCGCTTTACGTTTTCTATTTCTCCTCCTTTTTTCTCTCTGCGTTTGTATGTGTGTGTGTTGGTTATTTTGTGGATAGGGTGGGATTTCAATCAGTGGGTTGTTTTTGACTGTGATGTGAGAGTGGAGTGCAAATTTAGTTTTATACCACTATACAACTTACACACACACACACACATACATACACACTTAAACACAATCGTAATTACTTTTCTTGCGTCGGACGCTAACAACGCAGCACGTCGCTGCTTGTCGCCGCTTTCTGTTTTGAACTTGCCTTCTCGACGCGCCGAATTCACTCAGAATAAGCGAGAGGGAAAGAAAGAGTGAGCGAGCGAGTGATGTTTTCTTCTCGTTTTGTTTTTTTTCTGTAACTTCGCGCATAATTTCTTAAAGAAAACAATAAAAGTATGGGGCCGCACACTTCTACACAGACACACTAATATCGACGAATTAGAAAGAGAAGAAAGCAGAATCGCTGGCGTCGATGGCGACGACGACAGAATAAGACGTTAGGACATTGCTATCCCGTTTATGGATAAGGCGAAACAACGTCTGCCCAGCCAGAAGTTCAAAGGACATCGGGCTGTCAGGTTGTGCGATTCCGTGTAGTGAAAAATAATACGCAAGTTGTCTCATTTAATTGTAATACGTATGTTCGTATAGAAACTATACGATGGATAAATCGTGGTCATCGCGACAAAGTGAAAAATTTGAACAAAACCTTGCATATAAATGAATTACAACCAGACATACACACATATGTATAATTAGTATAGTCCACTTTACAGCTCTTATACATCATCTGCCTGATACTATACTTCAGCCTAGGCCAGTACCCTTCGATAAAATAGCTCTGCCGAATATTGACACACACAAATACATACATGTACACAAACGCACGTCGTTTACTAAAGTGTAAAATGAAATTAACAAACAGTATTTGTTGAGCAATAATGGATTGTGATGATTCCAGGTTGCCTCGACAGGCTAACGGAACCCAACTCAATATGCACAATATGGTTTGAGCCCGATTCAAATCAAATCACAACTTCATCTTCATAAAAAAGTCATAAAAATAATTAAACGCGCCCGCGAAACTCCAAATTTAGAAAAAAAAAAACAAACTTAATAAATAAATAAAAAAAATTATTCCGTTCCGTTTTTCTTTGATTTGACAAATCCGGCCTGATCTCGATTTAAAAAATAATGACACTTGACTGTGAAAAGGAGCACGATGTAATTTTAATTTTCAAATTAAAAAAAATAAGAAAAAATCTAAATTGGAAACTAACCCCATCGTGTACTCAATTTTTTGTTGTATTGTGTTTTTGTAGTGGTAATAATAGTTTTAATTTGTTCATAAATTGCTTTCTTCGAATTGGTTGCCTCAGATTTTCGTACATATGGTTATATACTTGCAATATGCATATAACACTATTAAAATAAAGTTTGTCAGCTTGTCGAGGGTAAACTCTGGCTTTACTGTATCGATATAATAAATACTTTTACCATTAGAAGTTCACGTTATTTGTGCGTGTCATAAGCATATACATACAAATAATTTCGCGATTAAAATGAAAACTGAGTTTTTAGTGGTTGTCGGATTTGCAAAGTAAGTCGGAAAAAGAAAGATCTAACGAAAAGTTTTTGCGAACGATGAGTCTTGAGTTGTAGAGAAAAGTTGTGGAGCTTGAATTGCCTGTAAAAATTCAATGCTTTTATGTTTAATATCGCATTTACACAATTTGCAATTTATTGGCAGGGGAAGTGGGGTACTTCTGCTTGACCCACCGTCCTTGCCTATAAAACACTAAGGAGCATGTATGCGACATACATGTGTAATAAAAGGAAAATAATTTAACTTGCTAAGGAGCAAAACAGTAAATATTATGCATTTTTTTATTTTATTTGTTAAATTATAGTGTGCTTGTAAAAAGTACGAAATTATCTCAGATAAAACTTTACAAATATTAAATAAGCCATAAACCAATTTAATCTCAAAAATTTTAACGCTAGGAATATAAAATATAATATTATGAAATTTGGCGATAAGATTTCTTGAGAACCCCGAGTAAGAAAGCGAATTTTGTTAACTAACAATTTTTATTATTACACACTTAACCCATCTTTTATTCTGTTAGAGCAATAACAACAATCGCAAGTACAATTTAATATAGATAATGGTTGTAAGCGAACTTATCCGATCGTTTGTCGCGTGGCAAATGTACAGGCGCCTGTAATACTTTTAAATAAATTTTATTTAAACTTATAGTTTTTAAAACTGATTTTCGTTGTCTTTTGTTGTTGTTTTTTCTTGACAGAGAAGCTCTAGAAATTTACTAAGTAGTAAAAGAAATTCAATAAATAGAGATTTATAATAACCTTCATTTAATTTAGCAACGTTTTTGTCAATTTATTTAATAATTTAAATTCTATATTTGCTTATAATTACAAATATATTTTAGTTAAAAAGTATTTTTTTTTTAAATTTAAATCAGGTCTGCAAATAATAGTTTAAAATATCGGTTCTTTTTTAATAATATTTTTTCATATTTTAATATGACATTATAATATCATTACTTCGTCAACATGGATCTTCTCAACATAAATTATTTTGCTTATATCGTTACAGCTTCAGCTTTCCCGATCTAGCAGTGCAGCCGCGATCAGTGAACGTACACTTGAAGAATGTTGGTCGACCCTGCAACGAGTGAGTTGGCATCTCTTCCGTTGTGTATAGTACTCTTCCACGTTGAAGACACAAAAGTGCACACACACGTACACAAGCACAAATATTTCCACATAGAAATACTAAATATGAAACACATAGAAACATATATAATTATAAATACGTATATGCTCTTCATCGCATCGTTTACTCTAGCACCTACCACACCTAGTAAATCGATAGTTAAGTTAACATTTTTAAGAAAACAAGTAAGAAAGCTATATTCGACATGACGAAGTTTATGTACACTTTAAATCTTCTGTTTGTATGGCAGTGTGATCTGATCGCCGATTTCGACAAATGATCAATCTGCAACGTCAGTTTGTCTTGGAAAAAATCATACTGTGAAGAAAAACAGTAAAAGTTATGCTATTACGATAATTACATTACAAAACAATTTAAAATCAATTTATACATAAGACCACTACTCTTCTTGATCTCTTAACAAATTAGTCGTTTGTCATCCGCCTACATGTATGCCATGCCACCTTCTTAACCGCTCGATAAGCGGTGCGCCCCTGGTCGCTTTATGCTTGGGTTTGGTACATCAACGTACTCAATAAAAATAATAATAATTAATAAATTTGTAAATACTTTCATACAATAATGATCTTAATATAAATGTAATCGAAAAGTTGGTAAAAAAAACCAAAGAGACCATATTGCAAGTAAAAATATATTTTATTTTGTGTTCTTTATTATTAAGTAATTTATTTAGGACATTTTTATTTACCTTCGGACCTGTAAAGTCAAAAATTTGATTTTGTACCATACGTAATTTATTTATTTTTTATATGATATTGTAAAACTGAACTTATTCAGGCCTTCGGAGCTATTATGTGTTTTATGCCATTTCGAACAAAAAAACGCACTTAATACGTTAAGTAGATTATTATTATAATAAAATTTTGGATCAGCCAACAGAACTCGAATTAATTCGACTGGCTGTTTCAAGATCGAATCAATTTTTTTAGGTTTACTTTATGATCAATAAATATTGTGTGTTTTTTTTTAAATTTATTTGATTGTTGTCTATATGTTACAGTTTTGTAATTATGTTTTTATTGCTGTGTATTTTAATGTTATAATATTGTGGCGGTAAGTTTACAATAAATCGGGTCTGAATTTTCGGGTGCACAAGCAGAAAACAATTTAGAACCGATTGCGAAGTACTCAGACATCAGTATAAATACCATCCGCAAGGAGTTGGGATATTTTTTGAAAAGAAATATTTTTAAAAAAAATAATTGTTTGAAACGTTCAAGAAAAATAATGTTTTGTTCATACAAATACAAAAATTATTAAATACCTTTAAAGTACTACTACTATACCCTTAACCCATAAAATAGATAAAAATAGTTTAATGATTTTGTGTCAAAGTATGTAACAGTCTGAAGGAAGCATTTCAAACCCCATAAACTATATATATTCCTGATCAACATTATCAGCCAGTCTGTCTGCCAGTCCGTCCGTTCGTATGTATGAACACGTCGATTTTTTAAGAGCTAGAAGCTCAATATTTTGAGTCTCTCCGACCCCTAGATTTGAAAAATTGTTCACTCATCAAGCAGATGCGTCGTTCTGCCTGTTATATACATTTGCACATGACTATTATACCATTTTTTAGCAATAATAAATACTTAAATACATTTAAAGCAGCTATTTTGATTTCTAAATTTTTTAATTTTTGAATTCCCCTTCTTAATTAAAACGTTTGACTGAGTCAACTATTAGATATCCAAGTATTAATTGCCCTCAAACTATAAAATTATGTGCAAAAAATTAGCACATTTTTATATCAGCAATCACCGAAATACTTTTACAATATATTGGTTGATTTGTCTTTGGTGTTGCTGCATTTGTCTTTTCACAATGGCATATGGTATACATATAAGCAACCGACAGTGCTAAAAATACTACCAACTTTGTAAATTATTCAATTTTAATACAATATTGTTTAGATATTATCTTTTGTGCAGAAATTATAATATGTATATATAGTTTTTTATATTCCTTTAAACATATACAAACGCACGTCATACATAAATACATTGGCTAACAGCTTATTTTGTACAGCAGACGTGGAATAAATTGTTATGACCAGAATTTCCCTATTTCAGTCAGATCTGGCTTTTGTCAAACGCGAATAAATGCGAATAATTTGGAAATTACCGGAAAGCGTGGAATGAAAGTGTAGAAGATAGGAGGATATCCGATTGTAAGAGGTGGGATGAATGTCACTTTGGGGAATGTCACTAGCTAGATTTATACCAAAGTTGGTGAATCTAGCTTAAAAATAATCAAAGCTATAGATTATTCCAATTGTATAATAGGTCAGGGCCCCAGGGCGCTGAAGAAATGGGTGTGGCCATCAAATTGCAGATACAGTTTCTGGGGGGATATCATAGTCCATCTTGGCACAACATTTGGGGTTCTTAGCTTCAAAATTTCATGGCTTTATCTTTAGGTGCAGTTTTCTGGGGAACGCCACTATATATTTAAAAAATGTTGTATCTCTAGCTATAAAAATGTGGGAGCAATGTGAATTTTTCGATTTTGATTTTCGATTACATCGATTTTTAGACGCCAGTTAATCTTGTCATTTTATCTGACCTGGCCATATATTAAGAAATTAAGTCGCTAGCTTTAAGGGTGTCCAAAAAATTGCGATTACAAAGACGGAATGACGCCATGGCAAGGACATTGAATAAAACATTGTACAATGATATCTTCGGTGTCAAGGTATGAGAACACCAATGTCCTTGCTACACAACAGTGAAATGAAGCAAATACATATATGCAAACATGCAGTCGTGCATAAGTACATATGTATGTATTTAATACGTTATAGCAATTTAAGTATTCATACCTGATTAAGAGCCAAAGGAAGCCTAGCCATCCTAACGGAACAAACTACTGGTGTATGTGTGTGTTGTATTGTTTTACAATTGACATTCACAGAGCTGCACATTTAACCTAACAACAATATTTTGCGACCATTTTCATGTGCTCGCTTTCGACCAGTGTCGTGTTTGTTTAGTTTTTTTTTTTTTTGTACCTTCCCTCTTTGCCCTATAAGGGGTGTTTCGTGACTTACCCATTTACTTTACTCACTTGCAGATATACCAGCAGGAGAGCAGGCCAGTGGTTAAGACTCTGCTTGCCACTATTCCTCATAAGCGTGTGTGTGAAGTATTACGAACGAATGAAAAAACACACACACACTTACGGAATTAAAGATAAAGAGACCGGTTTAAATAAAGAGAGTAAAGTAATAAAGAAAGCAAAAAGAAAAATATGCTCCTTTTTATATCCCAAACCTATAAAATGAGTAAAAATGGGTATGATGGTTTTGTCCGACCCAATAAAGTATATGTATATATATCCTTATAAGCATCACCAGCTGAGTCGTAAAAGCTTTTTTATACTGCCTAAAAATGAAAATCGTCATTTGCAAATATTTAAGGAATTTGTTCTTCTTGGTATACATTGAACTCATGAAATTTTTAAAAAGTTATAATGGTTTCGTGCAAAAGTATTTAACAGACAGATGGAAGAGTATTCAACCCCACAGTGTGTATATATGTTTGATCAGTATCAAAAGCCGATTCGATGTAGCCATATCAGTATGTCCGTCCATCCGTATTAATGGCCGCGTCGATTTTAAAGACTATAAAGGCTAGAGACTACATATTTGAAATATAAGCTCACCTTAGACCCAAACGGAACAAGTTTTTTTCAAATTATCGACAACCCTTTCCGTTTCTGATAATTGGAAACTTGGAAAATGTGAAAGTTAGTTTGTATTTGATTTAAAAATCGATTGAGTTTATAAAAGTTTAAGTTTAGCCTCATGCATTAGTGCACATATTTTCTGTTGACGCAAAACGTAATTCGCATGCACACACAAAATTATAATTGTGCACGACAAAGATCAGTGTATCTTTTTTATAAGCCTGTTTGTTTCTTATGTGCTTAACTTTATCAATGACAAACAAATTGCCACAATTTAATTCTCATGAACATTTTTTCTAAAATTTGTATGCAGCTAAAAGCAGTAAAACGGCTCTAGTCGACCTAACTCGAGTAAAAATTACCCTTAACCCTCGACCTTACACCTACGGGAATATCTTCACTACTGTACCAACGCTTGATGATTTAACATCAATCTTTTATATCTCCGGTGTTTCTCCACCGATTTGAATTAAATATTCAAATTTTTATTTTGTTATTGTTTTCCCAGTTCAAGATTTTTTTGTTATCGACTACAAGTGTATATCTTACGCTGGAAAATTGATCGAAAACTTTAAGCAAACTTACTGCCTAGGGCTTAGGAGAGTTTATATCCAAGTTCTGGTTTCTATGTCTTTGGCTCTTATAGTTTCTCAGATCGACGCGTTTGTACATCATGGCTATATGGATTCAGTATATACTTTATGTGATGCTTCCTTGTACATAATTTCGTACAAAAAACGTTAATCCCCTTTTCACCCATTTTATGGGTTAAAGGTATAAAGTTAAACTTGTCAAAACATTGCTGTTGCTCGCAACCGAAACTGCGGAATACCCAACATAGGGTTGGGGCGTCTGGGGTTGGCGTGGCATCTAGATATGTAGTGGAGATCTTAGGGAGTGTAACTAGCTATCTTTCCGCCAAAATTTTGTGACTTTAGGTTATCTACCACAGAGATAAGTACAAAATAAATTAAGCAAAACTAGTTTTTTTTTAGTTGTTGGAGATGAGATATTCAACAGATATATTTTTGTATTTAGTCGTCGTTTTTGGTTAGTCGTCATTAAGAGTTTATTTTCTCCATTTAAATAAAGGTTGTAAATATATATATATATATATATATCTGTATATATGTATATAACCAAATACATATTTATAGAATTCTTACTGTATAGATATTTTATTATATTTATTCTATGTGCGTAATTTTAGGAATTCTGTTTTGTGACTAGTCGTGTACTCCTCCCCTCAACTAACCAACGTCTATTCCATGTATAGTCGAAGTACTTCTCCTCCTTACCCCTCCCTAACCGACCATATTCCTTCAATTCTATATTATCGCAATCTCATTTGCCGACGATTCGCTGAACTGTCGTTGGCTGGCGTTGGCTAACACAGTAGCTGGACACAACGGTACCTAGCAGTCTGCACTCGCCATTTTTTGCAATCCGATGGGAAGGACGAAATGCGCAAAAAAAAAAACCAGAACGTGGAAACAAAAGAGCCGGAAAACAGAAAAGCAGCATAGCCTGTGCTATGGCTGCGCTCACTAAAATGAAATGAGTGAAAAACTGCAATGGCAAATAACAGAGTCTCGGACAACAGCGAATCGGTGGGAGTAAAAAAAAAATTGTTTGGCTGCCAACCAACCAGAGAACACTGTCCGCGGGTTGCCAGACTGCCTAACTATCTCTGTCGGTCGGTTTGTTTGGATGTGCAATCGTCTTCGTCTTCCTTACTACTCTTCTTTACGCAGTCTCCTCCCACGCCTCACATACGAAGCTCCTTCGGCTCTACTACCTTCTATCTATTTTTAATTATGTATTGGTGTAGGGTAAGGTTTGGTCATACTCTGGAAATTTGTGTAAGCTTAATCCCTTGAATCTAATAATGCATTTTTTAACCCTCTTTTTGGTACACATTCGAAATGCCGACCAAAATGCCCTTATAATTATCATTCTAATGTACTAATCCTTAAAATTTGATTAAGTGACAGAAGTCGAAAGTTTAAAAAACTCAAATAATTTTATGTGCGTAGCTCAATCAAAATTTCTTACAGTCGAGCTTCTGAATAAAAAATTTCCGTTCTACAAAGATTACTAAAAAAAAATCCAGTCATTTTCAGAAAGCGAGAATGGTTTTATAAAAAAATTATATATTATACATTTTCTCTATTACAAAGTTTTTTGTACATTGAGATATGCTTTTTGGAAGTTTGATTGTATATTTACAGTTAAAACAAGTACGAAGGCTGTAGTCGAGTAAGCTCGACTAGAAAATACGCTTAACCCTTGACCATACAGACGAACAGACAGTCGGGCTAACAGATATACATGTGAGCTTCTGTACCAAAGCTTGATGGCTTCAAATCTGGCTTTTGTTGTTCCTCTAGCTTTTGTAGTACGGACGGACGGACGGACAAACGAACAGGCGGACGGACGGACAGACAGACAGACATGGCTATATCGACTCGGCTGTTGATGCTGATCAAGAATATATATACTTTATGAGGTCGGAGAAGCCTCCTTTTGCCTGTTACATACTTTTGCACAAAACCATTGGGTTAAGGCTATTAAACATAAAGTTTATAAGAGCTCACGTAAGAGTGACGCTATGTGTTATATATTTAAAAGTATACTTATGTTCTCATTTAACTTATTTAGAATGTGGTTGATAAATTTGTAAAGGATCGATGCTGTAGTTTATATTTTTGTTTCCCATTTAATACCTAGTGAAAACGTTGCAGTCGGACGCAGCAGACAGCGAATAGAACAAGCAACAGTCTAGTACTTCATATGAACGGGTGCTAAAAACTTTTATTTCAAAGGGGGAGTTCGGGGGCAAGTGGGTTGGGGATTTCACTAGCTATCTTGCCATGTAATTTAAAATATTTAAACAAAATTTAAATTATATTTTATAAAAAAATTAAGAACTGTCTCTTAACTTTTTAATAAACTGTTTACTCAGGTTGTCAGCTTTTCTTATAGCAAGTTTTTTGCTCAAATTTACATTTGATGTTAATTTATAAAAAAAAAAATTAATGTCCACTATTAAGGATTCTACAATAATTGAGTATATATGTATGCTGGTCTAAGATTAGTACCTTAATCTTAAGCTCAAGTCTTATGCACATAACATATCGACTTACGCTATTCACCCATTTTACTGTTGATTTTTCAAGTGTTTGTTTGAGGTCTTTTGATATTTTTTGTAGTTTTTAAAGATCTTTCACCGACGACCTTAAACAGCGGAAAAAGCGAATGCTTTTTTGGTTTTTTTTTTTGCTTAGTAAAAATGCTCGCAACTTGATTTTATACACTTGTCAAAAGTATATTATAATTTTATCATAAATTGTGTAACGCATGGAAGAACTCATTTAAGTATATATATTCTTAAAATCATCAGGAGCTAAATCATCTTATTTCTTAGCTGGAAGGTTATTTATCTACATCGGCAAGATAAGAAAAATGTCGAATAAATGTATTCAAAAATTATTTTTTGCATTAATTTATGTTAATTTAAGTTAATCTTGTTTTGGCATTTCGAAGATTAAAATAAATAAATAATTACAATTAAAATTCTAATTTACTTTAAATTTTAGAATTTAATATCTGTTATTTAATAATAATAAAAAAATCAAACAAGTTGGCTTTGAAAGTCTATACTATATTCGGCGTAATATAAATAGCATTCGCATGTTTTGAAATGCCCATTCGTCTATGTATGTATATGTTTGTAAATAATTGGATCGGTTTTTTTTAACTGCTTCTACCTTAAATTATACATGTTTTTTTTTTAATATATTGCTTATAAAAAAACAACAAATATTGTTTTGCTGACTTGTTTTCGATTTGTTCGACATGCAACTACACACATTTTTAACACATCGTTCATTAAAAAAAAACGGTTAAGTGCGCCAAAAAAGAAGAACAAAATTTTTATTGAAATGTGTAAAAAATGTCGAAATCAATTATATAAGTAATTTAGTAAGACAGTTGTGACAGCAGTTTGTACGTTGAAATCGTGACTTAAAGTCGTCGAAAAAATATTCTACTTGTGTCAAAAAATAAATATTTATGCATTTGTACCAGCATTCTTTCAATACAGGTGTAAATTCTCTTTTCAATTGAGCATATTTCGTCCATAGTAAAATATATATATACATGCATAAGTATAAAAACAAAGACATTTATATTTACAGTACATTGTGAATACATATGTAGGTTCATACATACATATACATACGTTATACCTTTATAGTAAAAATAATGGCAACGGTCGTTTAACCAGCCTTACATTATTATTATCCAATCAATTTATAACCCGATGTGACTTTCAATGCTCCTTCACTTTTCCAGCTTTTTATGCACAAAAGCGCCATGCAGCAGATCCAACAACAAATTCCTCGTGTCGGACTGGGAGCGCACGGCGTATCCAGCGCGGCTAGCATGGGCGGCGGAACAACGCCGGGTGCGGAGACAAAGCCACATCAGTGCCAGCAGTGTATGAAGAGCTTCTCAAGCAATCATCAGCTTGTGCAGCACATACGCGTCCATACCGGCGAGAAGCCCTATAAATGCTCCTATTGTGATCGTAGATTTAAGCAGCTATCGCACGTTCAGCAGCACACGCGTCTGCACACCGGTAAGTCACACGTAAAAGCATATAAGAACTAAAAACTTAAAAAAAAACTGAAATATAGCTTATTCAGGAACTCGCATATTTAATGTGATCGCGTCAATTTAAAACAATGTTAGATAAGATATTTGTATGCAACTGCAGCGACTAACAAGTAAGAAGAGTCGAGTCGAGTATGCTCGACTAGAAGATACCCTTTACCCTTGCTCCTACACACACAATTATACCTGGCCTACTGTACTTTAATCTTTTATATCTCCGGTTGTTTGAAATTCAAGTTTTTGTTGTTATTGGAAAAGGTATCGAAAAATTAAAACAGACTTATACTGGCAAGGGATTAAGAGAGCTCATATCCAAAATCTGCTCAATAGTTAATATAGTTTCTGATATCGATGCGTTCACACATACAGACGCACAGACGGGCAGACAAACGGACATGGCTATTAAACTCGGAGATGTCTCCTTCTGCCTGTTATAAATTTTTGCACAAAATTATTATACCCTTTTTTATCCATTTCATAGATTAAAGGTATACAAAAAATATATGTATAGAATTGATTGCGTTTATTTGAATAAGTTAACTGCTTAATTTACATAAGTAAGTAGCTTTATTGACATAAATAAACTGCTTGACAGACATACTTGAATTGCATTTATAAAAAAAATTTAAATAATTCACAAAATAATTTAATGCAGAGAAAACAGCGTGCGCTGTCTGATATCAAATGTTGCGATCTTAAGACTTTGATTTAAAACACTCAATGCTAATGCATTACAATGATCATACAGTTGTCATAAATACATTTTCAGATCTCAACAATCTAGCTAGCACACATATAAGGTTAATACTAAGTCTTAACCCTACCACCCCAATATCCAGTTCTCATTCAATTTTAGTTTTAATTGAAATTTGTAGCTTGCTCCAAGCTTGATTTCTTATTAATATGAACACTTATTACTAATAATTTTTTTTAGCTGCTAGTCTGTTTAATTACAATGTTGATGAAAACCCTAAGTACTTATGACAAATTAAAATGAATGACCACTCCAGCCCAAAGCTGCAATGTGGAGCAAATTCATTCTATAAAACAAATTGTACATTCAAATAAGAATATTATTTCACTTGAAACCAAGCTCACTTGGTTTAACCATAGTATTAGAAATCCTTCATCGCCGGATGTCTATCTTGACAAAATGTTATGGATGCTATATGATTAAAGAATCCAACCTGGTATATTTTGATTTCAACGCGATAACTGAAAACTGACAAATCTATCGGTTTCCTAGATGTGATATTACATGAACTTTACTCTGTTGTATGTACGTCTGCAAAAAATATAACAAGATATGATTTATAATGCCTTAAACTGCTTTAATTAAAAGCTTTTCTTAGTTTTATGTAAAGCAATATTACAATCCTGATTAAATATAGATATCGATTACAATACAATAATTTCATTTGTGCCTATTTTTAGTCAGAGAGAGTTTATTTTTTGTTTTATAATTCTTAAAAAAATCCTGCTTTATAAAAGATTATTTTCAAATAAGTGTTCATTTTTCCTACTGTGTCTTGATTCGCTGTCTGTAGTAATGATTGCAGTAAAACAAAAATGTTGTACCTATTGAGTTTTGCAGAACTCAGTCATATTAATCTTAGAAGTTTGGGCGATGTACCAATGACAAAAATGGCAAAATGACAATGATAATTAAATAAACTTTGAGTGCTTTTTTTGTCGCATCTTTTCCGGTTTGGAGACAGCTGCTGTGAAGCAAAAAAATACCTAAAGGAATAGTCGTAATTGAAAATATAATTCGAGGTCGGGATGAGGCTAAGGAAGAGGGTTGGTTGGACTTGAAAATTATTCAACGTCATTGAGTGCATTGAAATCCACTTTTTTTACTTTTGATAGGCTCTTATTCTGTTAAAATAAAATTATATTCACACCTGATTGAAATATTACAATTCATCCTTTTTTTCCTTTTTCATAGAGTCATGTTTCATTTTTTCTTTATTAATATTTTTTCTTTCTTAATTCCAAGCAAAGACTCGGGCGCTCAGATTTAAACACGCTTTAATTAAAAACCAGTTTGCAGTGTACGTTCGTTCAGTTATTCAATCAAGCAATGGGATGCTTTTGGGTTCGTTTAGGTAATTAAACGATGCAATGCCTACGCTTTCCTTGCTTTGACTTGATATGATACTAAGATCCAACTTTTGTAACGTCTTACAATTCACGATAATGAAGAAGCTATTATACGGCTGGTCGGTCACTTGCGTTTTGTCCACTTTACCCGTTCACCGAAAGCCGCAATGATAAAATCTATTTAGAATTCCGAGCCTTTAAGTAGAATTAAAGTTAAAACGAAAATTAAGAACGAAATGTGGTACGACGCAACTACTTCACGCTAGGAGTGTGAAGTGATTGTGCATCATCTGTCTGGGGGTGGGAATTGAGTTCTTAGCGGTGCCAAAGGGTTCCGCGACCGCAGTTGCATACTGGAGCTATTTATTTGCATATAGTGGAAAGCGCCGCTTGTTGCCCAAGCAAACCACAGTGACTGTAAGTAGTTTAAACGGTTTAGTCCTTTTCGGATTTTTGCCAAGTTCCTGTACATCGTCTCTTGTAGTACCTTTCCTTGACTTGACCGACCGTTTCTCGCGTCACTGACCTTCTTCCCACTTTTATATTTAATTGCGCGCGCGTTCAAATGAAATTAATTTTCCTGCAAATCTGAAACACGTAATTGCATAGCTCTCAACTTTTAAATGCCTCCTCCCTACCCCTCTACCCAACCGGTTGCAGCCAACGCGATGCGCGATTCCAACCAAGCTTTTTCGTCTCTCATACTATATGGAACATCATTTGCAAGCGCTTACTTTTTAATCTCGTTAAAATGAAGTCAATCAGCCAATTATAGCATCGTGTCTCTTGTTGCGAGTTCAAGACGTTAAAGCGTGCAGAATTGTTAAAGAGCGTTGACTTTAATAATACTTCTATAAAATATATACTAAACATAATATTAACAAGTATGAAGGCTCTAGTCGAGTACGCTCGACTAGAAGATACCCTTAACCCCTTCAGGGATGATACAGACGGACAGACGGTCGGGTTGACAGACATACACATATGTACATGTGCTAATGAACCAATGCTTGATGGCTTCATATCTCCGGTGCTTCTTAACCGATTTTAATGATTTTAATTTTACAGAAGTTCATTATTCTTCTTATAGTTTCAATCCTCATTTTCAGTTTTTTGAAATTCAAGAATTTTTTGTTATCGACTACATGTGTATATCGTAAACCTGAAAAGTTATCGAAAATTTGAAACAAACTTGTCATGCCTAGGGATTAGGAGAGTTCATATCCAAAATCTGGAGTCTCTAGATTTTGTAGTTTCTGAGATCGACGCGCTCATACATACGGACAGACGGACATGGCTAAATCGACTCGGCTGTTGATGCTAATTAAGAAAATATATACTTTATGGGGTCGGAGAAGCTTCCTTCATTTCATGGGTTAAGGGTATAAAAAAACAGCTATTATGTTTTTATTTATCTTAATCTGAATTCAACAAGTTTTGTAAACGTCATATTTTTATACTTTGATGCTTATAAATATCTATTGAAGAACATCTAGCACCAATATTTTTTTTATTATTATCGTTTGCAGGTGAACGACCATACAAATGTCATTTACCGGACTGCGGCCGAGCTTTTATACAGCTTTCGAATCTACAGCAGCACCTGCGTAATCATGATGCCCAGGTGGAGCGGGCTAAAAATCGACCGTTTCATTGTAACATTTGTGGAAAAGGATTTGCTACTGAATCGAGTTTGCGAACGCATACCTCTAAGGTGAGTATTTTTTAAGGTAATGGTAAAGGGTGATGGGATCGCTATTACCTTACAATGTTGTATTCGATCACTGTACCGACATCATCATCTGCAGCATCATCAGGCATCATTGCCCTTTAAAATAAAATCCACAATTGATTGCTTCCGATTTTATAAAATTTCCACCCGGGGCTCCCCCGTAACCTACCTTTGCAAGCAGAAAGCAGTCTCTAACACCCGTTTTTATATTGGTATCAGGGTATTGCACTGTCGATTGCATCCGACTGCAACTGTTTTCACTTGTTTTTACTTTATATTTTCATCAACAGGAGCTACAGTTGCATCTTGGTGTCTTGCAGCAGCATGCGGCACTTATTGGTGGACCCAATGCAACATCCTGTCCGGTATGTCACAAGCTGTTTCTTGGCACTGAAGCATTAATGGATCACATGAAGCATGTCCACAATGAAAAAGCGTCAACGCCTAATGATTCTAGTAAGTGTTTTATCATGCATCTTGCATGCCCAATCACTATTTAATCGATTCAAAACAATTTCAGACGTTCAATTCGGCGACGACATCCTCCATAGTGGAAGTACAGGTGCTGCTGGACCCTGTTCGTCACTTGCAGCCCAATGCTCATCTGAATTAAATTGTGCCCAACCATCAACAACAACAAGCGGCGGATCGAGTTTAAATGATAATTATCTGGGTAAACGTCGCACAGCAAATCACCCTTGCCCCTTGTGTGGAAAGCATTATGTTAATGAGGGATCCTTACGCAAACATTTGGCTAGTCATGCTGAAACGTCTCAGCTGACAAACAGTCTTCGAATGTGGCCATGTTCCGTTTGTCAGGCAGTCTTTACGCATGAAAATGGTAAGTAATATTCAATAGAATTAGTTGAATTAGTTGTTGTTATGCATATATTTTTTTATTGACAATTATATTTTTAATATTACAGGTTAAAAATAGTAAAGAAATGGCAATAAAAATATTTAACAAAATTATTTATTTAGATATTGACAACTCAGAACAATCAACATATTTATTTCAATGAAAACAATTAAGAAAGCTATACTAGGCATACCGAATATTATATACAATTGAAACAAAGCTTGCTTGTTTTGTATTAACTATTAAATCCTGCAATAGACGATACAATATTTTTTTGTTTTTTTCCAATTCGCATAGCAACATACATATCTTGGTATCGCGCAGTAAACACTCAGTAGCTGTCATTTTTATACCCTTAACCCATTAAATTTGTGCAAATGTATGTTACAGGGAGAAGGAGGCTCCTCCGACCCCATAAAGTATAAATATTCTTGATCAGCATCAACAGCTGAGTCGATATAGCCATGTCCGTCTGTTTGTCTGTCCGTCCGTCTATATGTATGAGCGCGTCGATCTCAGAAACTACAAAAGCTAGAGACTCCAGATTTTGGATATAAACTCTCCTAATCCCTAGGCATGACAAGTTTGTTTAAAATTTTCGATAACTTTTCCGGTTTACGATATACACATGTAATCGATAACAAAAAAATCTGGAAAATCGAAAACATGAAAATGGGGATTGAAACTATTGGCAAAATAATGAACATCTGTCTAATTTTTATTAAAATCGGTTCAGAAACACCGGGATATGAAACAATCATCCCTATGTGTGTGTCTGTTAGCCCGACCGTCTGTCCGTCTGAATGGTCAAGGGTTAAGGTTATCTTCTAGTCGAGCTTACTCGACTAGAGCCTTCTTACTTGTTAATTTATATTTAATGTTTTCTTATGTAATTTTTTATTGAAACAATGGAAAAATATGTATTTTTTTTAAAATTTGATGGCCTGCCAGACGTAACTGTAATCTACGATGTCACATTACAAAATTTAATCAACATGTCAGTCACTCTAATTTCGCATTCATTTAGCTGTATAAGTTAATTTTCGTGAATTTTGTTATTTTCTCCGGTGTATGATTTTTTTTCAATGTAATTTCTTAAATATCAATATAACTGTTGTTTAACCTAAAGCTCATTACTTTTATTCGATTGTATATTGTATTTTAAGGCCTTCTTACTCATATGGACCACATGCGCATGGATCCCAAGCATCAGTTTGCCGCTCAATATGTTCTGGTATGTATGATTTTCAGTTTAAATGTAAATGCTTTTTAATTATAGAGTCTGTAGCTCTTATGGTTTCTAAGATCGACGCGTTTAGACATTCAGATGGATGGACTGACATAGCAATTTTGACTTAGCTTTTGATACTGATAAGCATCATGCTTGTTGATTAAATATGTATTTTATGGGGTCGAAAATGATCTCTCTTACTTTTAAATACATTTGCATAAGCCAATTATACCCTTTATGACGGTATAAAAAGCTTACATTCAGGCGGAACGAATAAAACCAAACACAATCGTAAATAACGTATTTTTTTATTTCAGTCCCGAGCTGCGGCAGAGCAACGCGAACGAGAATCTATATTGGCTGCGACCTTAGCTGCAACATCGGCAGGAGGCAGTGGAAGACTAGGAGATAATGCAAGTATGCTGCCGTTGGGTGTCGCAACCGGTGGCGGTTCGAACTCCTTGTGCCCATCTCCGTCAGCAAACTCAGAATGTTCGTCAAATGGACGGCTATCTTCGTCATCCGCATCCGATCAAGAGCTGGGCTTAAGCGAAAATGAAAATATCAGTCAGAACAATAACATTAACGTAAACAACAACAATAATAGCCTTAACAATAATAACAATAACAACATTAACTGCAGCTCAAGCAAAATCAATTTGAATTTGAATGAGTTGCGGCTACCCAGTTCAAGCCAATATAGTCTGGACGCTGCTGAGCTACATGCCAATCGAATGTCCATAATGGCAGCTGCATCAGCTGCTGCTGCTGCTGTTGCAGCATCCGCTGGTTCAAGAACGCAGGATGCCGTCTTAGAGACATCGGTTGCTGCCGGTAGTTCGGGCAGTGCAGTGGTTCAGGCAGCCGTTGTTAATTTGGCCGCCGCCATGCGTATAAACAGTTCCGCTAATTCACATCAACAACCACAGCAACAGGTAAAAATTATTACAAGCAGTTTTAAAACTATACTTTTAAATCTATGAAAAAAAAGCAAAATAATCTTGAATGTCAATTAATTTATTTTGAAATCCGATACAAACAAAATGTTTTTATTAAAATAATAACTGTTGCATTTGACCCATTTCATGGGTCAAGAGTATGAAAATCAGTTTAATCGTTTTCGAAAAAAATCGGATTGAATAAAATAAAATTTTGAATTTTGAATTTTGTACATCTAATAAACAATGTTCACATTCAATTTTCAGTCGAGCGAACATCACGTGCACCAACAAAATCATCAGCATTCGCAACAGCAGCAGATGTCACAACACCAGCATCATCAACAGCAGCTTACGCATTTGCCACAACCGACACATTCGGGAAATACTGCTGCCAACACGCAACGTTCACCGACTTTAAATGTTCCTAGCCTGCAAATGCAGACAGACACTTCTACGTCAGTAATGATGAGCATGATGCGTGGCTCCTTAGAGTCTGGTTTAGGTGGAATGCATCAAATGGAGGCGCTACATCATCACCATCAACATCAAGCTTCAAATTACCCGCAACATGCAGTCACACCCAGCACCAGTTCTCAGCAGTCAGCATCATCGCGGTCACAACACACCCACAATCCGGAGACAGCGTTGCGAATGCATCAGCAAGCTGAAGCCATATTGCGTTCCCACACAGAGGCGGCATTCCGGCTAGCTGCCTCGGTTGCAGCGACAAATGGTTCGAATGCCAATGCGACATCCACCAGCACAGCCGGCTCAATTAAAATCGAATCATCACAGCAAAAACATCAACAGATCAATGACAGTGATCTTAGTTTATCATCATCGCATCATTTTCAACTACAGCACCCGCAATCCAGTCAGCAAGAACAAACAACAAATCCAAATACGCACATTTCATGAAGTCGAATAGAATAAACACGACTTTGCAACAAAAAAATGTGCCAGTGAAAGTGTCTGTCCAATAGCCAAAAACCAAGAACAATGAACACTCAGTACACAGTACATTGAATTGGCTCTGGAGGTTAAAATCGTTCTTTCATATTTGTCTTTCTTTTGGAAGACAGACCTAATGTGAGAAATCCTCTATACATACTAACACTTACATACAAATACCCCTCGATAGGCTTATATACTATATATGTATGATATACTAAACAGTCCTATGTACTATGTACATATTAATGTTTGCAGTGTAGTCTAAATACCAATGGAAGAACAAAAACACAGCTTGTACAATAAAATAATATTGAATGAATTAAAACCAAATAATTATGCAATTTGCCAGCACTTTAAACCGATTCTCTTTTAATTATTTTAAAAAATTAAAGTATTATTTATATTTTATTTTAAAATTATATATACTTATATAATAAAATCTTTTGTTGGGAGTAAAGATTTAAGCTAGTAAAAATTACATATTCTGTTGTACTTACAATTAAAAATTTTGTGGATAATATTTATTTCAATCGTAATAGAATCGAAATCATATTCGAAGCGTATAAAATAACCCAATACAATATTTCAATATTAGCGTCCTTGATTTAAACTTTGTTTGTGTACTATTTTAATTCTGTTATTTGAAAATGCTTTATTTTAAAAGCAAAAACAGTTTTATATATAAAGAGGAATAATGCAACTTTCTAACAAGTACATACATAAATGATTTAAGAAAATAAATTCTGTATCAACATTTAAATTTCTGTTAAAACGTACATATGTAAAATATTATTTCTTATATGTTTCTTAAGATCATAGCTAAGATCTATTATGACACGTGCCATAAATTAGATGAACTAAGTATTTTTAAATAAATATTGCATCGAAAATGGCCATATCATTCAGTTAAACCATCATTGTGCAATTATTTTATTTTAAGTCCGTATTATTTTGTCCCTAGCCTGCAAACATTCCGAACATATAATCTCATGCATTATTATATTGTATAAAGAGGGTAGATTCATAAGAATACAAAATAAATGTATATACATAATAAGTATAAAACGTAATTAAATTGATAAAAAAAACAAACCATTTCATTTGTTTTCCTTTTTAATTTGACTTGTGAAGTGAAGCATCATAAAGAATGGAAATTTGCTACGATTATTTAATTGAAAAACAAACATCTTTGTTTTACAATATTTAGTTATTAGTATGTATATTTATTATAAGTAATTGGTGTACATATACATTTAATCTTACGTTTAATGGTTATAAATCTCTATTAATTCATTTTTTTTTTTTTATAAATTTTGATAGTTTGCGTACGTTTTTTCGTCAAAAGTGTGGTGTGTGTATTACTCTTTTGACTTTCTACTTAAAAGTTAATAAAATTGTTTTTTGTTTGTGTATAATATATATACTAAGGTTAAATTAATACGATCGACCCGTTTACAATGTCACAATACGAGAAACATTGTGATAATTACTCTGAATCCGAATGACACTCTACAATCTGTTATCTCTTTCAATTGAAGTGTCGATGGTAATTCATTCATTGCCCTGCAATCCTTGTCCTGAACTTCTGGCACGCTTTTGTGGCGAACTGTAGGTGTTTGATGATGGAGATACACCCGTCTTATCTTGGGTGCGCTTCAAACTGGCGGTATTTGCAGCACCTTGTAGCTTTGTTGTAGTCGGATCTAAGAAGATTATTTATAAGAAGTTAGTTGTAAAATAATATATACGACAAAATACCTTGAAGCCATCGCACTTGTGTCGCTGGACCGTAACCCTTCTGATTACGCGCAGCAATGCGAAAAATAATCGCTGGCTTATTGGAGCAATCAACATGTGCATTAGAGAGCGATGCATTTGGCACTGTACATTGATTGGCTGCACCAACATATACCCGGACAAATGCCAATTGTGGCGATGTCACCTTATCTTTTGTCGTAGGCTTGACGGCAAGATATACCGAATACTCGACAATCTCCTTAGTCTTTTGCGCTGGCGGTGGTTCCCATGTTAAATGTGCACCCTCCTTAATATCCTTGGATATCTTGATTGCGGACGGTGCACCAGGAAAACCCGGGAGACACGTCTTAAAGCTTGATATCTAAAAGAAAAAAAAAATAAACAGTTGAATACAGACGAAATCATAATTTTATTAATACTGATAGCTCACCTCTCCCCATTCGCCACGACCACACGTGTTTAGAGCAGCTAAACGAAAGCGATAAGCAGTTCCTGGATCTAAACTAATGCGCGGATATTGTGCTAAGTCCGGCAAATGATCCGAATCAAAGTCCTCATGCTGTGTTTCGTTGAAGTAATTGTAATCGATATAACTGGTTACAGTATGAGAAAGTTCTTTGAATATTCCAACCGTATGCCACTTATCACTGTCATCAATCGTATTGGCAACCGTGAGCTACGATAAAGAAACATACAAATAACTATTATATTATTTTAACACCACAATATTGAGAGGAAGCTAAAATAAAGTGAGTGCACATTTTAAGTTTGTGTTGTCGTATTCATAAATTATAAATCTGCTTTTTCCCGAATTAATAAAAATATACAGGAACTTAAATGTATAACAAATTGTATCTTGCTGAAAGACAATTTTATTTTCGCATTTTTGTAATGCACAATGCAAAGATAGGGGTTTAAAAGCTCTATGTCAATTATAGTTTATCGAGTTTAAATAGGGACAAGAAAAATGTTCAATATATGTAACTGGCTGCAAAAAAAGTCTGTATGGATGTCACGTGAAAGGTGTATTATAATTTGGATACTAAACGTGTAACGTTTAAAATGAAACTTTGCCGACCTCATAAGGTTTATACATTCTTATACATTGATCAGCTTCAAACTGATTTGCAAACTGATTCGATATTACCATGACTGTTTGATTTTATGCAAACTTGTTCCTCTTTTTTTGAGCTATTGAACTAAAGCATTGCTCAAGGTATAATCATTGTTGCAGTTCCAACATTCTTATCGAGACTGAAAACAAAACAGATACATGTCGGAAATAGATGCCTTACTGGTTTTTTTTAACCAGTCACACAATAAAAAACATTTTTGTTTTCGCTTAATCAAATATCACAATTATCATAGCTTCTAAATACGCATAATAAAAAAATAATCACGTTGTTTTTGTCCGTGCAGATTTTTGTTGATTGTTCATTAACTTTGCTTTGTGACTGAGAGGTTGTTAAGCTCTTATCCAGCAGACTTCTTGTTGATTGACTTAAATCAATCGAGGCAGTTGCTGCCTGCATTACAGCTGCCGACGCTAAGGCATCCAATTGCGAGCCGTCCACTAAAAATGGGAACAATAAATTAATGGTGACGATAAAGAAAATAGAAACAAACCATTCTGATGATGTTGATGCTGCTGCCTGATTACAGGTATCGCTAAAAGGTCTCTCTGATTAACCACATCCAGTTCGCATGCAGTCAATAAGTTTGTATCCTTATTAAGCATATTACCCAAAGCCTCACCCGATTTAATCGTTGTTAAAATATTAGCAGCCTCCGTTTCCGATGCTGTTGGCGGATTTGTTTCCGGTGCACTTGTTACAGTTGCCGGAAGATTAGTCTAAAAAAACACAACAAAACAATGGTTAAAAAAAAAAATATATATATATATATAAATAAGAATGTATATACAGTCGATTTTCTATATAGCTAATCTCTATGGGACAAATCAAAAACTTCGTTATAGGAATAATTCGTAATATAAAATTGTTTTTTGATTAAAACAAATTGCAATGTTCTTGAAATCTAAAAGTTCGTTATAGAGAAATTCGACTTAAGATACATATTTCCCATACATTTAAGTCATTATTATCGGTTGTACAATCTTCAACAGCGCAGACTTTTTGCACATCCGTTGTGCTACTGACACCGGAAAAATCATTGCTTGCTTCCAATGTGATGTTCTCCGCCTGTGCCTTAGCGGTTTTGGCTAACGAAATTCCGGACTGAACGGATGTTGATGTAGCGCTAGCAATATTATCCACATCATCATCACCATTTTCATTGTCATTTTCAATATCTTCTGTTTCATGCGATTCATTTTTTGGCTTTAATAAATCATCAACACCATCTAATTGTTCAATAATATCCTCCATTGGATCGTTATCAACTTTTTTACCAAGGGCCTCCTTCTCCTTCGTCTCCTTAAACTGTAATCCACTCGTCGTTGTCGTCATTGTTGTCATCTTTACGGGCGCATTTCTTGTTGCCAAAGTCAATGTGCGTTGACCGCCAGCGGTTCCAGCTGTGACACCGCCAGCATTAAATATGTTAACAAAACCTTTTCGGGCAGCCGTTGCACCCGGCAACATCACCAATTTATTGGTGTTCGTAACCGGCGGACCGGAGGACGAGGATTGAGCGCTCATTACTGTCACGGGCTTGCCACTTATATAGACAGCGGTTTTCTGTGTAAGTTTATGTGATGGGATCTGTGTAGATGGTGTTGATGTGGGCAATGTTAATGTTATAGGTCTTCCAACGATATTCGTTGCCCCCGTTATGTTGCGCATCATTTTTACATTACTTTGATTGGATATAACGGTTCGCGTTATGCCTCCACTTCCACCGCCACCTCCACCACCAACACCGGCCAGAGCTATGGGTGTTGCCGTTGTCCCTGTTGAACCAACAATGTTAACAATGTTTCCGGTAGCTCCACCAGCGTTAGTCATTACTGAACCGGATGGTACGGTACGCAAACTGGAACCAGTGGTTACAATTATTATTTGTTGATTTCCCAATTGAGTTCCGCCACCCTGCTTGTTGGTGATAACAAATGTTGGTTTTCCCCCAATCACATTTTGTGTTGTCATTTTGCCCATTTGCAATATGTTTGAATTTTTCATTATCAATTTGCCTCCAGAAACGGTATGCGGTGATACTAGTTTTAAAACATTGCCAGATACTAATGGCTTTTGCTGTTGGTGATTTTGTTGTTGCGGTGATCCAGTTGTTGTTGCTGACGTAGTTGTCCCTGAAGCCATTACGGTTTTTGGCTGTGCACTAACGCCGCCAGATGATATCTGAAAGTTCCATCGTAAAATAATGGTTAACTAAAAGATAATTCTGTTCAAGAATAATGTGGTAACAACTAAAAGTTAGTAGATTTGTCAAATGAAATAATTAATTAAAAAACACACATGATTACTTTTATTAAGATGCGGCTTTTGCACAGGAAAGTAAATCTTCAAAAAACACATAAAATAATAAATATTTAATTCTTTGTGTAATCGTAAGTTGAAAGTTTGTTTTACGGTTTAAAAAACAAGTAAACCAACATGTTTTATAATTTGTAAACAAAATAAGTAAGAAGGCTCTAGTCGAGTAAGCTCGACTAGAAGATACTCTTAACCATACAGATGGACAAACGATAGGGCTGACAGACATACAATTACGTGTTCTTCTGTACCAATGCTTGATGACTTCATATCTTCGGTGTTTCTCAACCAATTTTAATACAAATTTTCATTATTGTGTTAAAAATAAACAAAACAACAATCTGGCCATGCCATAACCTAGGTTTAGGAGAACACATGTCCAAAATCTAGAGTCTTCCTAGTAATATGTTAACTCTAGTCCAAAAACTGAGGAAGAGCATTTTGGGGTTTCTAGTTTAAAAACGTTGGGGCCTGGGGCGAAAAAGGTTGGTTTAAAAAATTCTTTTTGTGGAAAGTCGGTAGTTATCTTCATAGATTGCTACATTTTCAGGGTTTTAAGTCTTTGGCTTAACGCATGTAAAAAAGTGTTGCGTTTACACAGACGGACTAATATAATACAACGGACTACGAAAATTACCAAACTTTTATAATGATGCCATCGGTATCAAAGTATAAAAAGAATTAATTAACGGCTTTTAAAAAGTCGTTTCAAGAAAAACGTGAGCAAATATTGTTGATATGACAATTTTAAGAACGAAAATCACAGATCTTATAAGGTAGAACTGATGTTATTTACACTGATTTCAGTAAGGCTTTCGACACTGTAAGTCATAATCTTTTAATTTATAAACTTCAACTATTGGGCTTTCCCAATAGTCTCACTCTTTGGGTTAAAGATTATTTAACCTTTAGATTTCAGAGGGTATTATTTAATGGCTCACTTTCTCAAGTGGTTCAGGTCACTTCTGGTGTTCCTCAAGGAAGTCACCTTGGACCGTTATTATTTACGGTTTTTATTAACGACCTTCCTTCTGTTATCAATCACTATCGGGTGCTGATGTATGCTGATGATGTAATATTATGCATGTCGGCTGCATCTCTTCTGTCTGGTCATAAACTGCAAAGTGACTTAGACAGTTTTCAAACTTGGTGCAGAACAAATTTATTGCATCTCAATTGCAGTAAATATAAAGTTATGTCTTTTTACAGACGAACGCCCCACTTCAACACATATCTTCTGGATAACCAACCACTTGATCGGATTGAATGGTTTAAGTTCGACAAGCATATTTCTTCAATTGCAAATCGTGTATCAAGTGCCTTGGGGTTCATTAAGCGCTGGTCGAAGGAATTCGACGACCCCTACCTAACAAAAACCTTTTATGTTTCTCTTGTGCGACCGATTCTGGAATATGAATCTTGTATACGGTATTCCAAATACAGGATTCATCAGAATAGATTAGAATCGGTGCAAAAACAATTCTTCCTTTTTGCTCTTCGGGGCCTTAACTGGGATAATTCTATTAGCTTACCTTCCTATCACAGTAGACTTATACTAATAAATCTTCTTTCACTTTCTAACTGTAGAACAATGATAGCAATAACCTTTCTCCATAACTTAATAAATGGTGAAATAGATTATTCAATATTAATCAACCAAATTAACTTTGCAGTTCCTATTAGATATACTAGAAATGTTGTACCTTTAGCTCTTCCACCCTGTTACTCTAACTGTGCTATCCATAACCCCTTTCGGATCTTATGTGATACATATAATGATCTTTCCCATTTAAAACATAGTGCTATTTATATTTGCTTTATAAAAAAACTAGTCTTGTCTCATTTGTCTACTTGTTTGCGATCTTCGTAACCGCACGCTACGCGGTGCGCCCCTCGGTCGGACGGGCGGGAGGTGGGTTGCTTTGTGTTAGGGTCCGCGCGTTAACAAGCCGATGCTTAGTAGCGTTGAACCACTTGAATGTACTATCCGTTAGTACATCTACGTCCAATAATAATAATAATATAACTCCTTAAAAAAAGGGACTATTATCTGTAATATAATCCTACCTGAGTTGAGCCGACGACGCTTAATTGTTGTTGACAAATGGAGATAGCCTGACCTTGACCTTGACCAACAGCTATACCAGCATTGCCCTTTGCAATATTAAAATTAACTTTGGGTAAGGTTTGTACGGTCATGCCGCCACTGCTCGTTTTAACAAATTGCAATTGCACATTTGAGGCTAATGTGAGCGGTTTTTGTATAAAATATTGTTTGCCGCCAATCGATGTTGTTGTCGTCAAGCTTCCGCTGCTTGATGTTGCGTTTGTTTGCGGTCCTTTAAGTATTGTTGTTGTCGAGGTGTTGGTGCCACTGATTATGCTGTTGCTATATGTCGCGGCTAAACGTACACCTGTCGTTGGTGTTGTAACACTTGGAATAATACGTAATGCCGTTCCAGTTCCAGTTGACGATGATGAAGTGAGTACAATGTTGCCGCTGCTGGTTACTGAAACAGAGCTTGAAACCAAGGCACTCTCAACAATAGCTGTAGTCGCAGTTGAGGATGATGCGGATGTTTTCGCCGTGGCGAGATTGGGCCGAAACTTTTGAAATATTCCACTGCTGTTGCTGCTGTTTAATGCATTGCCTGATTGTGCTGTGCTGCTTAATATAGAAAATTGTGGCTGCGTCGTTGAAGTTGATACTAAAGAAGTAGAAGCAGGTACTGCTAAGGATGATGCACTTGCGACGGGCTTTACTTGAGGCTGCGTTTGGGAAACAAAAACGGGTTGATTGGTTGCAATTGTTGTTGGTTTGGCTAATGATTGGACTGATGGACTAATTGCTCCACTCAGATGCAATACGGAAATTGGATTTTTTTCAAATTTTACTTCCGAACCATTAGTTCCGATTCCAGCGTTCATCGTTATTGGTTGTTGGACTAGACTTTGACTTAGTTTTGTAGCGATTGCTGCTGGCGATTGCTCAATCTTTTGTATTTGCAGCACATAAGCAGCGGCAAATGTTGTCGCGGTCCATGACAGTTCCAAAGCATGCGTCGATGCACGCACCAAAGCGACTTTAACGGCATACAATGGTTTCGTCACCTCCAGATACCACAAATCTTTACAACATACCTGCAGAATATAGAATATTTTTAAATACATATAGCAAATTATATAAATTATTACAATTAAACATATGGCTCGGGTCCTAATGAAATTTTATAACAATAATTTATTAAGTTCATACACAAAATAATATTCTCATTCACATTGCAAAAAGTTTTATTTGATTTTTTTTTTTTTATATTTTTACTAATTGCTATTAAATTATAATCGTGTTTTTATTAATCCCACCCACATACATTGGCTTATAACCAGATACATTCAAAGCTGTGAACAACAAATAATAATAGCACTAAGAATTTACTTTCATTACAAAATAAAAAACTGGCTACGGCTGTTTGTTAGTCAGTTTCTATGCAAACTTGTTTTTCAGTTTTTTAACTATATAGCTGCAACTTTGGTCAAGGTTTTCTTGTAACTTGTTTTTAAAAATCAGCTAGATTGATCCACCTGCTATAAAATTCATGGTCTTTTGCAGGATATACTATAAAAACAAAACAAGTATGAAAACAAAGCAATTAACAAATCCTGTACATTTCAGCTTCTTATTTTTTTTAGTTACGATTTCAATAACTCATAAAGGAAAAAAATATTCATTGATTTCCTTGCGTGTATTCTATTTACGTTTGTAGGAAATTATAAGCACTATACAAAAATTACTCACATAAAATACTAAAATAAGAAGTTTTTTCCTTTTTTTTTATTGGTGAGTGGTATTTTTTTTCTTCAGATTTACAAATATTACCGTTAAGCCATTTAACACATTGGTATTATTGAAGATAGTATAAAGCATACAAATTTTGATTAAAGTGTTAAACAGGAGATCATCTCACCCTAACCTGGTTGTTCCAAGCTTTGCGGTAACCATCTCTGCCCGACCACACATACAGGCGACTTTGTATACCAACTGCACAATGACCGGCTCGTGCTCTTGGAACGTTTTCTTCGATCGTGTCTAATGTAACATTCTCCCAAGTCATTGTATCTGAAAAACAAAAAGGAAAACTTACATATAGAGAAGTATTTTATAATTTTTAATATATTTGTGCTCATGTCGACATAATGACATTAATCTTTTATTTTATTGGCTTGCGAACAACTATAATTAAAGCCAATTTAATGAAAAAATTTTATTTTTAAAAATTTGCCAGCTGATAGTTATAGCTCTAGCTCGAACACTGATAATGAATATATTCAGATATACAAACATATTTAAGAATACCTAGATCAAGAACAGCAAGCGTATTTGTGCATTTCCATTCCCTCTCCGTGGTCGCTTTTGAATCGTTAATCACCAACGGTACCCAACCGCCAAAAACATACATTTTGTTTGCAATCATTGTTGAGCTATGTAAGGAACGCGGAAGTGGTGCTTCTCCTTTTGTAAGTGGTTTCTCCCAAGTCATGGAATCTGAATTTTACGGATAACCAGTATTAAAAAATAATATTTTAATTTGTGTTCAAAATTACCTGTGTCAAGAAGCCACAAATCGCCCAAACGGCAACCACTCATTCCACCATATACAAGCAAGCTTAATTTACCTGTTTCCTTACTAATAAACGAAATTCCTGTGTGGGATTCGCGCGGGGGTGGACTATCTCCAAATGTTTTTGGAATTATCCATTTACCATTGTGACTGTGAACCCCCCGAGTGTCTAATATATACAAATCGTTCAAATATCTACATTGAAAAATGAGCATTAGTAAAATGTAAATAAAGTCATAGTGATTAAAAAAAATATAAATAAAAATCATATTCTAATTTATACTTTCAAAGCAATGCGAGGATGCAAGCCAATACAAGAGTTTACTTACTTTGGAATATTATTTTTTGGATCATCCGATTCGTTGGCTAAACCGCCAAATAGAAAGATTTTCTCACCCACCATAGTGAAGCTATGCCCTAAGCGCGGACAGGGGGACACTCCATTATCTGGTGTTTCTGGATACATTCTTCTCCATTCCCATTTTGTTGCTTGAAGCTCATAGAGCTCATTTGAATATTTTCCATATTCAATCATTCCACCGAAAACAAACATGCGTGTTCCTTCAACGACAAACCCATACGCAGCGCAACCATTTGGCACATCTCCTTTCAGCACCGGTACATACCATTGATTAGTAACTAATACAGAAAACAAATATAAATGTGGCATAACGATATTCGCCGCTTTTTAACTAGTAAGCTAGTTTAATCAACAGTTTAGAATATCTACCTGTGTTATAAACGTGCAGTTCATCAACAATTCCTTCATTGCCGCCACCAAATACAACCATTAGTTCCTTTATATTAATTGCGCGATGGCCGTGACGTGGACGCGGTTGCGGTCCTGTTGGATTAAGTACGCGTTTCCATCGAAAGCCCGATTGACTGTTGAGGGTCAAGTTAGTATTATTTGCGTTTTCGGGTTGATATGCGTCCATGTCTACGCGTTCCAGGCGCGCTGAGTAATTGGTGTCTGATCTTATAATCTGTTCAGAGTTAAGTTCTTCGCCAACACTAAATTCTGATAAATTATTAGATGCACCGAACTCCGTACTTTCCATATTACGGCGCACTTCCGTTTATAAGAACGTTTACGATTATTAGAGAAGATTAAAATTATTCTCTTTAAAATTTATATTTAAAATTTGCAATATTAGCTAAGTAGAAGCGAAAATTCATCGTTTCCTGTCAAATCTGCAATAAGAAAATAAATTGATTTTTATTTCATATTTAATAAAAATATTTGATAATGAGAAACTGGAGTAACTTTTATTGCGCACTGTAAAAGTACATGTATGCTTACAAATTTATGTTGGGCTGGCAATGCTGCCAATGGACGCTCTACAAATACATCAAATTTTAGAGACATTTTAATATTAACAGGAATGTGTGAAAACCGAACATGTTAATCGTGGTACTGTGCACTCTTACCAATTAATCAATTTTTGCTTTGTTGTAAATATTATTTAAGTTAATTATTTTAATGCAAAACACTTAATGTACAATGTGCAAAAAAAAGCCGAAGAAAACGACAGACGCACACATAGGAAACTGCCCAAACAAGGGAACCGAACTGGATCAAAACTATTTTTGTCATATAAAAGTGATTTCAATATATCGATGAATCGAGATTAAACAATCAAAAACGTGAAACAACAATTTTACACGCTATGAAATTATAAATTAAAAATAAAAGTGAAACCATTAAAATATAATAGTACTATATTTTGTATTTATCGATTGATGCTCTTGCTAATATCAACGAGTAATAAGCTATCAAATTTTCCTATCCTATCCTGTTTTCGTATGTTTTCCATCTAGACGGTTACATCCTATCGCACTGTTAAATTAAAAAAATCAAAGTCTTAGTCACTTCTAAAACATCGATATATCTTTTGATAAAAAACACACACCACACAGGCCCTAAATAGGTACAATATAGAAATTAAGTAGTTGCAATCGATTTTTCCTATGCCTTAAAGTATGCTATTATTTAAAAGTGCTCTGCTTAAAAAATAAATTATATACAAGTTAAAAATAACATGAATCAAAACTAAAAAATAATATATATATTTTTATTTCTGCGATCGCGATGTGCTAAAAGCATAAATTTTTACTACAAAATTTAGTACAACTTGTGTTGTTTATGCAATTTAGACTCCTTACGTTTTATTTTTATTTATAATAGGTGAGAATTTCTTCATATTAGTTTGTATTTCGTTTAACAATAACTTTATTAAAAACATATTAAATACACAATAGGTTAAATGAATTACACATATAATTTGCATGTTATTATTATATTACGTAATTCTGTTGTTAGGATGCCATATAATCATACGGTTGGTTGTGAATTACTCTATTACATATATAACTAAAAAAAAAAAATTGACACCATATAAATTAATTTTGTGTTTGGTGAAGGAGACAAGATTTAAGAATCAACTGTTAGGATAATAATAAAATACAATGTGGGTGTATACAATGAATCGTATTATCACCACCATTCATCAATCGATGCAAACAAATCACACAAAGAAGCATGTAAATTCGACTGTGTGTTCCTTCTGATCTTATCACTATGGCTGAGCGAACGCCGCAGTGCTAACGTAAGCAAGTCAAACACACATCTGATAACAGCACCAATGTGGTAGAGATAACTAGGACAAATATCTCGACTACCCGTTCTGTCACTGCAGATACGTATATTTGAATGTACATATGTACCTGCAAACATTTTCAAAAGGCTATAAATAAGACGGTGGATTGCAAATCGGGCCACAGTGTGTTGTTTGTGTATGTGGAATTGTAACTATTGTCTTCTTGACTGTTCTGGTTCATACGTGATTGTGAGTGGTATACTAAGACTTTAACGCCTGAATACGGTTGTAATGCGATAGAGCTACTAATGTTTAAGCTAAAATTTATTAAAGTAAAAAATACCAAAGTTAAAAATATGTACAAATTTTACAAGGATCTGGCATCACGAAATCAGTGTTGAAAAATTAAAAAAATCGTCTATACATCGATTAAATTTTTTCAGTGGTTTCATTTGTGAATTATTAAGTTTGGTCACACCGTCTATTTGTGTATACCATCCTAGTTATCAGTGGTGCTGGCAAATAAAAATGTTAGTATATTCGGTAAAGAGTAATGTGTTGTCAAACATTTCTATCTAGAATATCTATCTATATATTTATCCATTATTTTTTAATCGCATTATGCTCATCCTTGTAGCATAAGTATTTGTTGGTCAAATTATTTAAATCGCGTGGCAGAAAAATATTTAAATTGTCTCCGAATTCGGTAAATTGTTAATTATAAAAAGAAGACAAGTTGTTAATTATGAACACCTGCACTTATGTACTTGTGAAAACTTGTACCAATGTACAAATATTTATGAGGGAATGTCTATGGATACATACACATGCTTAGGGATGTGGCTCTCGACATTGTTAGATACAATACATACAAGCATAAAACCGTATGTAATAAAGTGATATCATTCATCCCGTGGCCTTAAACTAGCTGGCTCATTTGCAATATTGTAAGGGAGATAGAAATAAAGCAGTATCTTTGTTGTATGTTTTTACAATTAAATCAATAATGTAAGAAATATGTACATGTTTAGCATTGGGCAATTTGTGTTTCAATATGCATGCATATGTACATATGTATGGATTCAATTTGTCTGTTGAAAAGGAATTCTTTTTGAATTAGCCTACTTTGTTGAAAACCAAAATTGTACAATTCCAATGCTAAGATTATAAAAGTGAAACAAGTCAAACAGCATTGTCCATTAAATATGTGATGTGTGTAGTATGACGTAATGTGTGCTCGAAGTTGAAAAATTATGTGTAGTAAAAATATGGTGAGGTAGTCATGTTTGTGTATTAAAAGTTTACGCAAACTCAATCGGCGCGCGCTGAATGGCACATTACAATCGTTCTCAATATTTTGGCCTAGCACCGAGTTTGCTTGCAATGAATAATAAATGTTTATATGTATACCTACATACATATATACATTCTACATATATGTATATATATACATTTAAGTATAGACATTAAATTCAACACATAGGTCTATATATTTATATGCCGCAGTTACAGCTGTCAATTGTTCCGATTACCAAATGTACTGTTGATTTATAAATATACTAAATATGCCAATTGTTCCGATTATCAATGATTTATAAATTGTGGCTTGGGAAATATATTTCTATATTTTCTACTTGAACAAAAAATATTTGTACATGCTATCGATTTCCCCAAGCCACAATTCCTGGTCTCTGATTTTCACATTGTTTGATTTCCCTATCAGTGACATTCTTAAGAATTGCGTGCGGAATCTTAAGGCCTAAACGAAGCCTGTATGATCTACATTTTGTCGGTGAATTTTTTTATCATTATATTTTCAAGAGACGTCATTTCTTTCCATGTCATATGTTAAAAGAGACTTACTTATCTTGACCGTTATTAAAACATTCGAATGTAAACATTTATATATTTGTTCAGTATATTATGCTGGTACCTAACCAAAATAAGCTTATGAGAGAGCAAACACCAAGCAAATTAAAAAAAAATATTTTTAAAGCAGCTATTTTTATTGCCCAAAATGTGCATTACCCCTCAATTTACAAAATTCTGTTCAAATAAAAAATCACTTTCTTATATCGGCAAATAAATCACACAAAGAATTTTACAAGTGCAAACTTGAATAAAAACCAGCGAACCAAAACCTTTGCATTGACGCTCGGCTATTACAACAGCAACATATACCGTTAGGTTAAAGGAATGAGCGACGATGAGGTACAATAACTGTTAATGCAATAAATTTGATATTGTTTTCATTGTTTTTCCAATTGAATTTGGATACAAATTGAAAGTATTGTTGTGTGTATGAGCTATCCATTTTAAAACTTTATTTCTAAGCACAAACATATAAATTTAAATGCTATGCGTTGTGTCAGCTACTCTTTGCTTTCCTGTTATTTATTTCAGATCTGGCATTGAGTTAAAAACATTATGCCTGGGCAATATATTTTTTTTAATATTTAAATTTATGTATGTGAAAAATTGTGTACATTTTAAATCTAAAGAGACCGTTCACAGAAAACTTTCACGGATACGAAAAACATTAGTTCGTTCATAAGTCGCGCGTCCGGTTACCGACAACAATGGCACAGGGACACCGCTTTATAAACAAATAATCTAATTATATTAGTGTTCAATGTGTGTGCGTATTTATAGCACACAAATTATTCAGGCACGTGAATAAAATTTTCAATAAAATGTTATATCTCTCATTTTTATATTCCATACTTAAAAACAATTTTAATTCTAAATTATAAAATTCTTTTTCGATTCCGAGTGAAGGCACTAAAGCACCAAAAAGTCTTAACTTATCAATTATTTATTGAAACCGTGAGAAATTAAAAGAAAATTGTTTTGCAATTTTCAAGACTTTTGTCGAAATTTTAATTTTTAGTTAGGTAGACTTACGTTGATTAAGAGTAATCGGTCAGTCATTATCTTGTAATTTAAAAATTGTTTGCTTTCAAAAGTCCTTCTGTTGCGCGTAGTCTAATTAGAAATCTTTTTTTTTTATCTTAGAAATGGGGTTCCATTTGTTATAGCTACTTCTTGCGAAGTGTACCCATGTTGTATGTACTTACCTCAGTAGCTCCCTGCATGCCGGAGAGAAAAAGAAAGAATTGTGCAGTGTGGAATCTTAAATTTATTTTTTAAATGTAGCTTTTAATGGGGCAGGAAAGTTTTTTTGAGGCAGTTATATTATGGTCACATAAAGTAAATAAAACATAGCCTCAAAAAAGCTGTGGTCGAAAATTGGGGTGCATTATTACATAACTCGACCTAACAAGTCGGAAAAACTCAGTATATGGTTCCTTGCAAATCCGACTACCACAAAAATTCTTTAAATTATTTAAAAAATAACGTGTTGATCCAGAGATTTCTCCCGTATAACATAACATAACGCCTGTATAATAATCTTGAAAAATTGACTTTCTTCTGTGAAAAAATCGTGCTCATACAAATATATTATCATATAATGTTATATCTAAGATGTATTGCTTATCTTCAAATTAAAAAGATATTATTAAACAGAAATTACTACCATAACCAATGGCCACAATCGATGGAAGACCGGCGAAATATGGGATATCACTTAAGCAATTACGCGATATCATGGAGCATCGCGGCCGGGAGGGTATAACAAAAATCAATGAATATGGTGGCATACATGAGCTATGCAAAAAATTGTACACATCCCCAAATGAAGGTAAATAAAAATTAAAATGATAATCTTCGAAATCGTAACTTACTCATGTATTCTATTAATTTTTTTTAGGTCTTAGTGGGTCTAAAGCAGACGAGGAGCATAGACGTGAAACGTTCGGCTCGAATGTAATACCACCGAAACCTCCCAAAACATTTCTAACGTTAGTGTGGGAGGCGCTACAGGATGTTACACTCATTATATTAGAGGTAGCTGCACTAGTATCACTTGGTCTATCATTTTATAAGCCCGCCGACGAGGATGCGCGTAAGTATAACCCCTTAACATTTTATTTTATCAATGTTTATTGTAATAAAAGAAAAGTTTTTGTTTTGATTTACCATATTTTATGTTATTAATTATCATTATTTTTCGACTACTCATAGTTAGTCGTCTTCAGGGCAAACTACATAATTTTAACAAATGAATTATACATCAAACACAATTAAGATCCATTAATTTCACATAATTATAAAATAGATTATTCAGTTAAGTTCTGGTTATTTTTATATACTTGTAGCCCTTCTCCAAGAAGAAGATGAACATCACGGTTGGATCGAGGGTCTTGCTATACTTATTTCGGTCATTGTGGTCGTGATCGTGACAGCATTCAATGATTACTCAAAGGAACGACAATTTCGAGGCCTACAGAGTCGTATAGAAGGCGAACATAAGTTTTCTGTTATTCGTGGTGGTGAAGTTTGTCAAATTTCGGTTGGAGACATTCTTGTTGGTGATATAGCTCAAATAAAGTATGGTGACCTTTTGCCTGCCGACGGCTGCCTTATTCAAAGCAATGACCTAAAAGTAAGTCATCAATTTAATCATTTAATTGTTAGTCCATGCTTGGTATCAATCCTATAAATTTGATTCGAAAATCCGAATCGGTTGTGATTTCTGTGGCAGCGGCTGTACAAATGGTATTTTTTCTTATTTAATAATATTTAATGTGTATATTAAAGGTAGACGAATCATCGCTTACTGGTGAATCCGATCATGTTAAAAAGGGTCCAGATGCAGACCCAATGGTTTTGTCAGGTACGCACGTTATGGAGGGCAGCGGCAAAATGGTTGTTACCGCCGTTGGTGTCAATTCTCAAGCCGGTATTATTTTTACATTGCTTGGCGCAGCTGTTGATGAACAAGAAGCCGAAATTAAAAAGATGAAAAAGGGTACGTACCATAAATTTTGTAAGAGTTTTTAAGTTTATTCTTTCAATTCTAATAACACAATTTAATAATTGTAAAAGTTAATTTATTGTATAAAAACCCATTGAACAAAACATTAAAATTGCAATTGAAATATAATCATGGATTCGTTTTTAATGTATAATCTAAACTATAAAAGTGCAAAAAATTCGGGTCTTAACATAAAAAAGATTATTAAGCTCACATTGTTTTCAGCTGAAAATGCTATTAATTCCCTTCAAATCAGTTTTTTAAATTTTAACGATCTCAGATATATCGATCAAATATTAATTTTCAGGTCTTAGTTAAGTAAAATAAAGAAATTTGATACTTAAATAAGGAATAAACTCAACAGATTATTTCTCAAACACAAAAAAATCTTATAAATTTAAATTAGATTTTTAAAATTCAGATTCTTGAAAAAACATGTTTTACACTTTAAATTAAGATTATCTTAAAACGTATTTAAAAAATAAAGCGCAATGAACACATATTTATTATATACAGTACTGGTCAAATCTTAAGCACTCCCCAGGTCACTTTTTTCATTTGATAGTTTATTATAAAAATAACGTTATTAATTATTAATTATTACGTTATTAATATTTGTATCTTATTTATGAACAGTAAAAAATTTAGAGCTCAGATATTTATAGATCAATAGTTTGAGCCCAAAACATAAAATGTGTGGTAGGGTGCTTTGGTTTTGGACCAGTATTGTGCAAAAGAACTGATGAGTACGGATGATTTTTAGAAACACACGCATATCTTTTTTCTATTTATAATCTTCTCTGCTAACGTTTCGACTTTTTAAGTCAATCGCAAGGCCAGAGAATTGAATTACCGATAATCTTTAATTATATCGTTTATGTTTTACTATTTTTATTTTTTCATATTCCAAATGTCATACGTGAATTGCATGACGTGAATTGATTGACCACCTCCTCCATCTACCTCAATAAAAAAAACAACCAATCAAATAATCAACCAACCAAACTATCACCACCTCTATTAAAAAACACCATAATAAAACAAAAAATTAACGAATTAAATAAACCAAACTCAAATGCTTAATAATAATCATATATCAACGCTTAATGGATCGAACCTTGATTGAAACACCGATATAAAATTTTCGTTAATTCAGAAGCTAAAAAGGCGAACAAACAAAAAAGCAAGAGCCTGACAGGTGAATGACAAAATCAGTTTTATTTCTTTTGTATAGAGTTAGTTTTGAAGTAATTCTTAAATCATAATTTTAAAAAATCCGGGAAGTCCAGTGATCTAAGGCAACCCAAGATGCCCTTGCAGACCTTCAAGTCCCAAATAATATAAATAGAGTTTTATTAGGTCAAACAATACGTAATTTACCATTAAACACATTTAATGACATTAGTATAATACACATAGAAAAGAGATACATTTTAATTTTGTTTTCAGTGATAAAATAAAACAACAATGACAATTGTGGCTTAAAAGTTTATATATAATTAGAGTCTATTAACGAATTCAACGAACTATATATTTGGTATTCGTAATAATCTCTTAAATTATTCTTATTTTTAATTTGGTAAATGTAATAACAATATTAGTTTACATAATTAAACTTTAGAAAATGTTTAATGACAATAGTCATACAACAAGCCAAATACCTACCACAAAATTACACTAGCAACATTGACAAGAATTGTCCAGATAGTTGTTATACAGGATTTTCCTGTTCGTTAATCCTTTTTTATAACATACTGAAATTGGTTGTCCAGAAATTGGTATGCAGTTTTGTGCTATACCCATCCTCGTAGGCCATTATCGTAAAGCGTAAAAAAATTTTAGTTTTATTTATAATATTTTGCATGTAATTGCGTTTTTATTTTGAGTTTTTGCATTCGAGCCCCTAGAATCTCAAATAGCCAAAGACGTGACAAATCTCTCGATGCTGTGACCTTGTGCTTAACATTTTAAATCGAAACAAATTTGTTTTTTTTTTTTTTTTTTGAGATAAATATAAATTTTTTGTTAATAAACTTATCTCAAGAATCTGAACTGTGGATTACATTAAACCTACGTATTGTAGAAGCAACTGGTCTTAAGTATGTTTACATAATATTATGGTCTGCAAGGGAATATTAAAACTCTTGTGATCCTAATAATAAAACAAAATCTTTAAAATAAAATATGGTACTAAAAAAACAACAATATGCAGGTGATAATGATGGTCGCACCCCAATAAAAGCAAATGCCAATGTTCCAACACATCCACGAGGTCCTACTGAAACAGTCAAATCGGAATCCGATGGAAATCACGTACAACAATCGTCGTCGACGCCAAGCGCCGCTGAAACCGGACACAAAAAGGAGAAATCTGTGCTGCAGGCCAAGCTAACAAAATTGGCTATACAAATTGGTTACGCTGGTTCCACAATAGCTGTTCTTACCGTTATCATTCTGATAATACAATTCTGTGTTAAGACATTTGTAATTGATGAGAAGCCATGGAAGAACACTTACGCCAATAATTTAGTTAAGCATTTGATAATCGGTGTCACAGTATTGGTCGTGGCAGTGCCGGAGGGTCTACCACTCGCTGTTACGTTATCTTTGGCGTATTCGGTAAAGGTTAGTAAATAATTATATTAAAATTGGTTTCTTGTTGCTGCATTTAAGTGTTAGTATTTTTTAATGTCTAAGTTTAAGCAGCGGGAGAAAAAGTGTCAAAATCAGAAAAAGTGTCAAAATCAGATTAAACAAACAAAATTTGTAAAGCAATGGCTACAATTTTCTATCGCCTTCTTTAATAACTAACATGTAACGATACGAACCACAAATGCCATAATGTAAAATCATTAAGTCGAGTTTGTCTATTTTGCAAATATATACTAGTAGTATTTAGTTTGTATTTGCAAAATTGAATTGATATATTTATATATACTCATTTATCTACTTCGTTTAACAGAAAATGATGAAGGACAATAACTTGGTGCGGCATTTGGATGCCTGTGAAACGATGGGAAATGCAACAGCAATTTGCTCCGATAAGACTGGTACGCTAACGACAAATCGTATGACTGTTGTACAATCCTATATATGCGAAAAACTGTGTAAAATTTTGCCAACGCTCAATGATATACCACAGCATGTTGGCAGTTTAATTACCATGGGTATATCCGTTAATTCTGCGTATACCTCCAATATAATGGTAAGAATTTACGGATTATAAGAGCATGGTTTTACTTAAATAAATTTATTGAATACTTGCAGGCTGGTCAAAATCCGGGTGATTTACCTATTCAAGTGGGAAATAAGACCGAATGCGCTCTTTTGGGCTTTGTGCAAGCATTGGGCGTTAAATACCAATCCATACGCGATGAAATTCCTGAGGATAAATTTACACGCGTTTATACCTTTAACTCAGTACGTAAAAGCATGGGGACGGTCATACCGAGACCAAACGGCGGATATAGATTGTACACAAAAGGAGCTTCGGAAATTATAATGAAGAAGTTGGTTGCTTTTTATTATTTATTTTTATATTTTTCATATCTTAAAATTTTAACTTAATTATAAAAACCCGATTTTCAATTAAATTACTATAAATAATATTTCAGTTAAATAATATTCTGAATATTATAGTTATAATATTCTTAATATGCTAATTGTTAATTCTTATTTAAAATAAAAAGTTATAAAATTCGTTTATATATATATATTAATTTATATAAATTGGTGTATCTTTTTCATATAACTTTGCACTAATTGCTAATTGTTTATTATTTTTTTAGATGTTCCTTTATCTACGGTCACGAGGGCTCATTAGAGAAATTTACACGTGATATGCAGGAGCGATTAATACGTGAAGTGATTGAACCAATGGCATGCGATGGATTACGTACCATTTCGGTGGCTTATCGTGACTTTGTGCCCGGCAAGGCTGCCATCAATGAGGTACATTTCGATGGTGAGCCTAATTGGGATGACGAAGAGAATATAATGACAAATTTGACCTGTTTGTGCGTTGTTGGTATTGAGGATCCGGTACGTCCCGAGGTACCCGATGCCATACGTAAATGCCAACGTGCGGGAATCACAGTTCGCATGGTCACGGGAGATAATATTAATACAGCACGCTCGATTGCTGGTAAATGTGGTATTTTAAGGCCAAACGATGATTTTCTCATACTCGAGGGTAAAGAATTCAATCGGCGAATTCGCGATAGCAATGGTGACGTAAGTTGTGATGATGGAAAATTTATAAAAGTTTACGCCTTAATTTAATAAATAATTCATAATAGATTCAACAGCATCTCCTTGACAAAGTTTGGCCCAAATTGCGAGTACTTGCACGTTCATCACCCACCGACAAGTACACCCTAGTCAAAGGTTTACAACTAAAAATAATCTAACCGAAAAATGCATAAATTAGGTTTTTTTTTTTAATAGGAATGATTGATAGTACGGTAACGGATAATCGTGAGGTTGTTGCTGTAACTGGTGATGGAACGAATGATGGACCAGCACTAAAAAAAGCTGATGTTGGTTTTGCCATGGGCATTGCCGGCACAGATGTTGCAAAGGAGGCATCCGATATCATTCTCACCGATGACAATTTTAGTAGCATTGTCAAGGCTGTGATGTGGGGACGCAACGTTTATGATTCGATCGCAAAGTTTTTGCAGTTTCAGCTAACAGTGAATGTTGTTGCCGTCATTGTTGCATTTATTGGTGCTTGTGCCGTTCAGGATTCGCCGCTTAAAGTAAGTTTTGTTTCTAAAATGTAACTTTACTAATTTAGCTAACAAATTTCGTTTGTATTGTGTATTGCATTAAAAAGCCGAGATATAGTAGCTTTATCCGTTTGTCTGTCCATCCGTCCGTCTGTATGTATGAACGCGTCGATCTTAGGAACTACAATAGCTAGGGACTCCAGATTATGGATATAAGCTCTCCTTATCCCTAGCCATAGCAATTTTTTTTCTTCAAATTTTCGATCACTTTTCCGGTTTACGATAACCATCTTAAATACATAGCGTTTGGAATATATATTTTTATGCTGTTTTATTTCCGCTTCCAAAACATATAGATGTTATCGCTACAAATAAAATCTGTTTCTTCGATTAACTTTAAAATTGTTCTCACACGACAGATCTGTCAATCTGTATACAGAGTCGATTCCAGATTTCGACAGTATGATACTTTTGCTATACTTTTTTATACCCTTAACATGAAATGGTTAAAAAGGGTATAATGGTTTTCTGCAAAAGGATGTAACAGGCAGAAGGAAGCTTTGTCGATTTATCCATGTCCGTCTGTCTGTCTGTATGTATGAACGCGTCGATCTCAGGAACTACAAAGACCAGAGACTCCAGATTATGGATATAAGCTCTCCTAATCCCTAGACATAGCAATTTTCTTCAAATTTTCGATCACTTTTCCGGTTTACGATATACACATGGAATCGATAACAAAAAAATCTTGTAAATCGAAAACTTGAAAATGGAGATTGAAACTATTAGCAAAATAATAAACATCTATGAATTTTTTATTAAAACCATTGGTACAGCGGTACATGTACAGAGTGTGTCTGCAGCCCGACCGTCTATCCGTCTGTATGATCAAGGGTTAAGGGTATCTTCTAGTTCTTTTTTACTAATTTTGTAAATGAAAGATATTTGTGCTCAATTACTTAAATTTTGTTAATCAACAACAAACGAAATAATTTAACATGTACACAGCGCATTAGACATTAATGAAGTACAAATAAAATTACTATATTATTATTATTAAAATTTACATTTAGAGAAAAATAGTCTGTTTGAAGACACTCACACACTTCACGTGTTCGGAATGGAAATGTTGAACAGAAAACCGTTTACTCGGGATCGAAAAGTAAAACATATATTATTATTTGCTCCCACTATAAATTCGCGAAAGTTTATTATTTCTGGTAACCAAAAAAAAAAAGAAATCTTTCTCGACTCGAGCCTTATTTCTTGTTTTTATTAACGAAAAGAAAAATATGTCTGTATATTGATACGCTCTTCGTAATTTCGTTTTTATCCATTTGCAGGCAGTGCAAATGTTATGGGTCAATCTTATAATGGATACGTTAGCATCTCTTGCTTTAGCAACCGAAGTGCCGACACCAGATCTTTTGTTACGAAAGCCGTATGGGCGCACAAAACCACTTATATCGCGCACAATGATGAAGAACATACTGGGACAAGCTCTATACCAATTGGTTATTATATTTGGATTGCTATTTGTTGGTATGTACAAGTAAATTTTAAAATCCTTGCAACTTGCAAATTTAAACTATATAAATATATATATATATATATAAAAGGTGATTATATACTCGATATTGAGTCGGGACGCGGACAGGATTTAAATGCTGGTCCAACTCAGCATTTTACAATAATATTCAATACCTTTGTCATGATGACATTGTTCAATGAGATAAATGCAAGAAAAATTCATGGACAGCGCAATGTTATTGAGGGTCTATTCACTAATCCCATATTTTATACCATCTGGATATTTACAATGATTTCGCAGGTCTGTTTAGCTATTGTCTATTAATATCGACAAATATATGAAATAGTGATATTTTGTTTTTGTGTTCAGGTTGTTATAATCCAATATGGTAAAATGGCATTCTCAACAAAAGCTCTGTCACTAGAACAATGGCTGTGGTGCGTGTTTTTCGGAATTGGTACGCTCGTTTGGGGACAATTAATCACATCAGTGCCTACTAGAAAATTGCCAAAAATCTTATCGTGAGTATATTTATGCTAATCAATCAAAACACCCCTCATTATTTAATTCCTAGTTTTAATGCATCCCTAACATAAGCAAATATATAACCACATACCTGTTATTTTTTATTCTTACGCTTGCAATAAAAATCTTTAAGTCCTATATATCCTATGCCTCCTTAGCGCTTCAGATGAGTAAAAAGAAGAAATTTTCTTGGCTTGCAACTTGCACACATGCACAAACATATCTACACATCAGCCCCACCTTAAAAAACGCAGCTTATACATTTTATAAAATTCTTGTAAATTGCACAATTTGCTTTTAATTGGAAATATCTTTAATTTGTTTGAAATATAAATAATTATTAATATTATGTATGAATCACAATTTAATGTACGCATGTTATCTTATAAGTATGTGTATTTTGACAAATTTATTTAATTTAAGTATATATATAAAATTAATTTTACTGGCTCATTTTGTTGTATTGTTGGATTGGTTGAAAGGTTTGAATTAAAAATATAACATAAAATTTACTTGCATAAATATAAAATCTAATATTGGGTAAGGTTTCTCATTTTAAAACCAACTAGGTGCCATACAAAATATTTTTCAGCTTCATTATTTTTTTATCGTTATTATTTATTCATTATTAATAAAAAAGAATGTTTTCCTTTCGTTTTTTTATATACCGCGTACACATAAAATGGGTAAAAAGGGGCTTAATGGTCTTGCAAATTTTGAGTTTGTAAAGTTGTATTGTTTGGTTCAAGAAATAAAGGTAAAAAACGTCAATAAAATCGAATTCTATAAAAAAATTGTATGCTTCCCCCAGAGTATATTGTTTCAAAACGACTTAATCTCGTTGGCGATCTTATGTTGTTGCACAACGTCATAACCGCAGGATTATATTGCTTTATTCATGGGTCGATTGTGGCGTCGGTTTTATTAACCCAACATTTTTTAGTGACATTAATTTTTTTGAACTACCTATATTTTAATTTTACACTATTCATTTGTTCTAAAAACAGCACTTTAATTTTTAATAGCTCTATAGATTTATTAATTCAAGAAATATTTTAAAAAGTTATATTATATTACATACAATATAAAAGATGAATAGACTAGTAGTAATTTGTAGATAAGCAAGTTTCTTATTAGTTTTTACTACTACTATTTTATTTATCAAGTTTATCTATATATATAATAAAAATATTTTTCCCGAAAAAGTTGATATTTGAACAATTATTTAAGAACACATATTTCTACGGCTGAACGTCGACGACTATTCTGGAAACTTTTAAAAATGTACATTAATTTTTTTAGATGGGGTCGCGGACATCCTGAGGAATATACGGACGCAATGAATTTGGGTGAGGAACGGTTCGATTCCATTGACTCCGATAAAAAACCCAGAGCTGGACAAATTCTATGGATACGTGGATTAACTCGCCTGCAAACTCAAGTAAGTGTTTCGATCGCCCTTTTAATTAAAACGAGTGCTATTATTTTCTTAAAAAAAAAACTATGTATAGAACAAATATAGTTGATTTTTTTTAAGTTTATTAATTTGATGAATTAAAATATTGAAAATTCAAATGGTTTGTTTTTATAGTTTATATGCTTAATTACTTATAAAATTAGTTTAATTATGACCATATTCATGATGAGATTCATGAACTTGATTTGAATAATGTTTTTACAAAACTGGTATAACAATATGTTAAATGGTCGCATGCGAACGTTAGGTACAACGGAAATTATTATAGTACCTGTACTAAATTCTTGTGGAGTGTACAAGCCTCCCAAGGCTCATTCCAGGTGGTACATACGCCGTTCGCATGCACCTATGAATCAGACATACTACATATCCATATCATATTTTTTTTTCTTTATTTTTTGTGTTTTATTTACTATATATATATATATATTTATTAATTTTCTTTACGTAGATTAGAAAAATATTTCATTATTTCTTTAGCTATATTTACTTTAACTCATTTCGTGTTTATTTTTTTTTTTTTTTTTTTTTTTTTTGGTTATTATATGGTACTTAGATAGAATATGGCTCATTTGTGATAAAGCTCTGTGACACACACGAGTTGATCGGCTTCGTGCCTCCTTTATCCCCTCAACAAATATACTCTTTTTAAAAGTGGGAAAAAATGTTTTCGAACAAAATGTAGGTCTAAAAAAATCTTTAGAATTTTTACAACTTGGGACTGCGACAGTTGTATATATGTACATATATTCATATATGCGAATATATTCATATTTTTTTTTTTTGATGTAAATGTAATTAAATTTCGATCTATCTCTACATGGAGTTGTTTCGACTTAAAAGGTTACTAGTATTCAGTTGTGCAGTTTACTCGGAATTTTTAAATAATAATAAGTATTTTACTATTTTAATGCAGATATGCATATATGTCCGTACATACATAATATATTGTAACAATTGATACGAATGAGTTTTTAACTGTTGCAAATTTCTGGAAATAATATTTCTTGTAGTTAGTTGTTAACATTAATTACTATGTAGTAACACGGTTTTGATAAAAGGTTTTAGTTGTAGAAGTATACACCCACACAATTACTCTTCGTTCTTAACCTTTCTCGCTATCACTATTACACTCTGTCTCTCTATGAATCAGTTTTTGTGTGCTTTAAATTAATTTTTTTTTCCGGCTTCGAGTCCAAGTTTTGGGCCTAGTACTCCGTTTTAATCAATGTCTCTCAAGATGTGCAGCTTCTAATTTTATCAAGTGTACTGTTGTCTTGTGTCTCTCGTATCTAACAACTCTTTCACTTTTACCATGAATGCTTAGAATTATAAAAATTTAGATTTTTAGTGTTTATTTCGAGTGTGCGTCGTCATATAGAATGATTTTTTTATCAGGTGTAAAAAAATTTCGTTAATCTTCCTTCTATACTTAAATCCTCCTTTATTATTATATTTCTACTCTTTAACACTCAGCAAATTTTATAAAAATACATAGCAGACTTCAAACTGTCTTAAAAACCGGTTGCAAACTAAGTATAAACATGCGAATTTAACAATAAAAAATAAATTTCTGTACAATTTGGTAACCTAATTATTTGGGGTACTCCGAAGCTATGAGAAATCTGATATCACAACAAAAATTCCACAAAATAAAATGTACCACACCAATAAGAGAACGTTTTCTGCCGTATGGCTGAAGTATTGGTAAAAACCTTAATTTTTTTTGTTTGGATGTTATTACCCTAAATAAAATAAGGACATAATGAAAAATGTATTGGAAGCTGCTTTATATTATTGCTTTCAAGCCTCCTTAGTTATTCGTGTATTTAGCACCTCTGCGAAAACCTAAGACAACAACAACGAATTTTTTACATTCACATTTATTTTCCACGTTCGCAAACTCGTTGTTCAGAATGTCGGCGTTAGTGGAATTTCCTCCATATTATCACTTAGAAAAATCTTTGTGTGTTTAATTTTTACGACAGTGCCTAATTCTTGGCTAATAGTATATTGGGGGATAAATCCTTTTTTTAAAGCACACAGTCACACAAGCACACTTTGGGTAATCTTGCTGTATACCAAAATTAACTGTTTATTGTTAATGGGGGAAGAAAAGCAGTTTTTTCACTAAAATACAACAATATAAACTAAATATCTTACTACAGCTGCAGTGTTATGAGTAAATCAGTTTATCATACCTTCTGAATACCCTGTTGTTCGTTACTTTAAAATTTCGAAATTTAATTTTACTAAATTCTGCGCAAAATATTTTACTATGAAAATTATTTATCCAACAATAACATGTTATAATTGTGCACACACACACACAACATACTATATTGATCTTATGTTTGATATATGAACTTAATGATTTTTATGTGGTCATGTTTTCTCGCGTCCTTATTAACGTCGCAATATAGCTCTCTCTTTTACCGACAATCTAGTTAGTATGGACTCTCCCGCTCAACCAAAAAATGTATTGTTTAATCTACCATATTTTCCTATGATACCACTTTTCCTAATACCAAAATGAAATTTGTTATGTATGGCAAAGAAGAATCCCATTAAAGATAGATAATAATTTTTTGCTTTGTTTCTCTTCTTTGACTCATTGCATTTTGTTTACTTTTATTCTTCCTTTTTTGTGTTTGTTTTTTTTTTCAACACATATTTTGACCTAAGGGCTTATTTTCTTGTGACACTTTGCATGCCAAAAAGCCTTAAAAACTTTATTTGTTAAGGAAATGTAGTTTGCTATTTATACGGCGTCTTCTCTTAATAATATCATAAAAACATAAATATGTATAATACTTATAGTTAATATATATATATTTGTACTTAAAAGACCTACACAAAATGAAACAGTAATATCTTCAAAAAATGAGTTAAGCATAAAAAATCTATATTGAGATGTAATTGTAAAAGAGCGGTGAATGATTGCGTAAAAATTCACCACGAGTTAATTAAATTTTGTATAAAAGTAATTTCGATAACAATTTTGATATATCCGATAAAAATGATTACAGTTTGCTGTAACTAGCTCCCAAATAGTCAAAATTTTTGTTGTGATTCTTATGAAATTAAATATATAAATAAAACGCTACAGATACAAGATACTCATTATCTCATATAATGCAGCAACCAATCTTAACAATATTCTAAAATTTATAATACTCATTTCATATTTTTCGCCCTTCCTAAAAAATGCCTAAAACCAATCCCAAAATGATTGATTGAATGATGCAACCAAAATAAATAAACCGAATAACAAAAAATTATCAAAAATTCAATATTAAACATTTTTGAAAATTAAAAAAAAAATAAAAACACTATTTATACTATATATTTCGCGCAAAAATGTCAACCTCACCTCCAGATTTCAGTACCGGTAAGAAACGTATATATTTTATTTTTTTTTTTATTTATTGGCTATAAGACGGTGTTCGTTGTTGTCTTCCTGTTTTCACACTCCCAACTTTTCCCAACCCCCCGCCCACACGCCACTACATCCAGTACTTAATTTATTTTCCAGTAGAATTGCTTACGCTTTTTATTGTTATATATGCTATACAATAAATACAAAATTCACAATTGCAAGACATTCGATTTTGAATAAACGTACAAATTAAAGTTTGAAATCTCAAAACTAAACTGTATATACATAAATATATGTATTTTATATATATTTATATATACGGAAGTAAGTATAAACGATGTGTGTGTGCATTTCAATTATAACCAGCATTGTGCTATTTTTGTCGTTATTCCACTTAAAAAAATATTTCATTTTGAAGTAAAATATGTATATACACTATATATCTTTCTTACGTTATTTTCACAAATTTTTGGTTCGAAATTGTTTATACTGTGTTGTAGCGCGTTACGTTTTTATATTGGTATGGTTTATTGTTAATTTTAAATTAAACAAACATGTACATAAAAGTTGAGAACTCTTTGCGTTTTTAAATATGTGTTATTTTATACTTAATTTCATATAAATATATATTCATAACTTTAGACAGGCATGTTTTCCAGATGTATGTGTGTTGTTTGTGAGGAACTGGAGTTCAGGGTAACAATTTGTATTACTGTAACCCAACCTAACGCTTGGCAAATAATCTTATTATTACCCTATTAGACATTTTTTAAGTATTTGTATACATTTTTAAACTTTAACAGCAGAAGCAGATTTTTTCTGAACTCACGAAATGGATAAAAAAGGGTATAATTGTTTTGTTTATTTAATAGACAGAATAAAGCATCCCCGACACCATTAAGTTCATGTATATATCTAAAGCTTATAGCTAACATGGATTTTTTTTAAAAAAAATCTTCGAAATCGGTTAAAGTCAAGTATGAAGCAAGTTGAATTGTATTTTAAACATATACATGCGAACATTAAATAGCAACACCAAGCTACGTATTTTTGGAGATATCTTTATAAAACATGATCAAAAATGTTTTTTGGCCTGATTTCCTATTAGAAAGTTGTTCTCCGTAAGCTGTTGTGGTCCTTTCATGACAATTTTTACGATGAATGCATAAGTGGTGTTTTTTTTCTTTCACATGTGCTTACCACTTTTTCCAAAACACAAAAATTATAAAACAGTTCATGTTATCATGTCAATACAAACGTATACATTTAGCAAAAATTTCAAAACTTAATGTTTGTTTTCTTGTCCGTAATTAAAGTAGCTGGTGGTGCAATTTGAAAGATCTCAGCTGTACATGCAGGCGATGTGTTCAAGGGTAATGTATAGGGTATCTCCTTGTCGGGATTTCTTGACTAAAGCCATCTTACTAATTTTTTGTTACCGACACAATTTGATCTTATCGACCCGGCCGGATTTACCCATTTTTTTTTTGGCTTTTTATCTTCTAATCTGTTCTTATTGATAGGAGGTACATTAGAAATTGACCATCCATATTATATAGATTTCTTGATAATACTGACAGATATCTTTTGTGGTGCAACACATACATATTGATAATAGTTAAATAACTAAGATAAATTATATATGTATTTTTGATAATTGAATTTTTCTTTAATTATTATCCAAATAATTTGTTTAGCGATGTTTTTTATCCTTTTTATACCCTTAACTCATTAAATGGGTAAAAAAAAGGGTATAATGTTTTTGTGCAAATGTATGTAACAGGCAGAAGGAAGCTTCTCCGACCCCATAAAGTATATATATATCAGCATCAACAGCCGAGTCAATTTAGCCATGTCCGTCTGCCTGTCCGTCTGTATGTATGAGCGCGTCGATCTCAGGAACTGCAAACGCTGGATACTTCAGATTTTGGATATGAGCTCTCCTAATCCCTAGGCATGACAACTTTGCTTCAAATTTTCGATAACTTTTCAGGTTTACGATATACACATGTAATCGATACCAAAAAAAAATGGGGATTGAAACTATAAGCAAAATAATGAACTTCTGTGAAAATTTCATTAAAATCGGTTGAGAAACACCGGAGATATGACACCATCAAGCATTGGTACAGCCCGACCGTCTGTATGATCAAGGGTTAAGGGTATCTTCTAGTCGAGCTTACTCGACTTTTTTTTTTATTTTTTAAACATATTAACGGTTCCTAAGAAAAACAAGGGAAGGACCAAAAATTATACTTTTATTTCTTGTTTAACAGTGTCTTGTAAAGTCATTAATTCTTTGTTTAAATTACATTTACCTAGGTTTTGGTATAAACAAACAAAATCTTATGTATATCTTTTTCTATTATTACTATTTATTTAGTTCCTCTTATAAGATGCGGTAGGGTTAATATGTCCAAATATTTGTTATTGGATACTATGAATTATTTACTAATGGGTTCAGGTTAAGCAATATTTGTAAACTTCTGTAGAAATATATAATATTCGGTGTGCCCGAAGGTATTTATATTTTATTTATTGTATATACTTATGTTTTTATTTTATAGTTTTTTTCTTCATATATACATATATGTAGTATGCATTACAAAGAAAATTTATTGACAGTTTTATTTTTATCTGGGTTTTTTAATCATATTAAATATATTTAGCTTTGAATTTAATTTTTTTATTACAAAGGTAATTATCAGAGATATATGTTCATTTTTGTAATTTTTAAGCCGGCGGAACCAATGCGGGAGACTGAAGTGTAATTGACATTTGAAATAATAATAAGCATCAAGTACTTATGTATATGCCATGACGCATTACACACATACACACACACGAACACACACAAATGCATACATACATAAATATACATACATTCATATACATGAATGAATTTTATATAATGCAGAAAAGCAGGAAGTAAAGACAAATCGTCATATGTATGTATTTATAATTATGTACATAATTATGTATGTATTATTTAGTATTATTTAAAATATTTATATGTATATGGAACTTACTAACTTAGTTCTAGGTTAGGAGATTTTTCTAGTAAGGATCATACGGCTCTCTTACCAATGCGCGTGTGTGTGTGTGTATGTAAATATGTTTAAAGTGCGGTAAAAAGTTAGGAGTGACATATGACACATACACCAAGCCATAAATTTATTATTGTTATAACTAACGTTTAAATCATATTGTTTGCAAACCTTTAAAAACACAAGTTCGCCGTAAATAAACCAAGTCATATTAAAGAAAACTATCTTAAACAATTTTAATTTAAAAGTTATTATTGTGTATAGGGTACTGCATAATTTGGTATGTATACCCATAATGGAAATATATACAAGGTGACGTATAAAGTGCTTAAATTGTAGAGCGCAAGAGAGGCTTACGAAAAGAAAAGCTTTAATATCTTCTTCTTTACTGCTCGTGTAGGCACATAAAACCTTAACTTTGTTTTATTTCCATTACGTGTATACCGATATCATAGGTTTGCACATAAATTTATACATACTCACACACACAAATCTACACATAAATACACCCACAAACACATCGGCGGCGATAATAAATTTGTTAATTTAATCATCGGCATAAACAAAAGAAACAGAAAAAAAAAGATCAATGCAAGATTTAATTCGAAACGGCAACTGTAACAACCGATAACAACAACAGGCACCAACAACAATACAAGGGTTCTTCTTTCTTCTACTACTACCACTACTACTACTACTACTACTTTTTGCCTATGTCTATGAACTACCTATGTTCTACAACGACTACTACTACTACTATCAACAACACTTCTAACGAGCCTTGAAACGTATGTAATTTAATAAGACTATGAACCTTTTTATACATCGCATTACCACTACCCTTTCAAGTAAAAAAAAAAAACAATTAGCCTCAATGAATGTGCACGTGAATAAATCATATACATATATAAACAACAAAAGTTGTTCCCGTCAACACCATAGTTTATCTGTTGGGTACACGATTACATTACATTCGAATAATATGCGTTGTAACTGAAATTTACTATTAAAGTTGAAGCTCGGTTTGTCTTCCTCTCCCTGATCCTCTCACTCTCTGTTTCGCTCTCTCTCTCTCTTTACGCTCATTGCTGGTGACAACAGTTATCAAACTTCCTATAAATTTTAATCTTCCGAGCACTTTATATTATGTATCATTACTCCCTTTTCAGAAACGGAAAAAATAACTTACATTGCTTAATGATCGTGGTCTACATTAAATTAGGTGGCAAATGTTTGGTTTTTTACAAGTATATAAAAGACAGAAGAATTCATCTCTTCACAAAGTATATATATACTTGATCATCATCAACCACCGAGACTTTATAAGCATGTCCGTCTGTATGTACAAATGCTTCGATCTGAGAAACAATAGGAGCTTGAGACTCCAGATTTTGTATATGAGCTCTCCTAGACCCTAGACAGTACAAGTTTGTATTAAATGTTTGAAAACTTTTTCGGCTTACTATATACTAATGTAATCGATAATCAAATCATTTAAAAATGGGGGCTGGATCTATAAACAAAATAATGCAAATCTGTGAAATATCGGTTAAGAAACACCAAAAATATGCAGATTAAAGTTTAATGATTAAATATTTGTACAGGGATGACCGTATGTGTAAGGTCAAGTAACTCTCTTTTTAAGGAAGTTGAATTTTTTTACTATGTGTATACCAAAAAAATTTTAACCATTATATATTATTTAGAGTATTGTACGATCGCGCCCCTTTTAACAAATTTAAATTTGGTAAAAAAAAAAAATAACGCTTAAAATCGTTTTGCTGTCGAAAAGAACTATTTTTGAGTTGTATTATTTGGTTATAAAACACAGCAATTCCGACACTGATGTGTATTGAACATATAAGAAATACCGCTATCGAGCTGAGTTAACGTATGATAAGGATGTACGTTTGCCTATTGAGCATTTAAGTGCGAAAGTATTTAAATATGATAAAATCTTCTGCATTTTACTGGTAAGACTTTTAAGTATGCCTGTGTGTATTTGTATTGTATTTAAATGTTATGTTTTTTGTGTAAATTTCTGCTTGAATTACTGCTGCTCGATTGTTCAGATGTTCTTTGTTCGTCTTATGTTTGTGGTAACATCATCACAAATATGTTCATATGTATGTACGCATGTATGTATGTATGCATGCTAGCTCTCGATAACACGCTTTCTACTTACATACATAAAGACCGGCATGCTGCAATCAATACAAGAACAATTTGATGGAAGCATCTGAATATATGTACATACACCGTGGTGGAAGTAAACAAACAGGTGGTTTCGTCGCAATCGTTCCACCCTCTGCCTTACAGTGCCATTACATTCAATGGAAAAACAAAATTTTGAATGCCCTGCTCATACACATATTGGTATGCTGCTTTCATAACCACGATTATTTAAGTTATTAAGATTGCATATTCAATGTTGCAGCGAGCACAAAAACCTCATATATTTATTTAGTTTACGATAAAACATCGATTTAAAAGACGACACTGTCACCCACAAATTTACATTGCATTTATGTCGTGATTGTGATGGCGGAATTATTACATGCGACAGTTTTAGATCAACCAGGAATGTGAAATACCATACTTATGCTTTAATAACCCGAAAACTAATAATAATAAATTAAATTAAGGATAATCCATACATATAAGCTTGAAATTTAATTACGGTGATAAGGGCAAGAGTTGATGCTTGGAAACTGTGCGCCGAATGTTGCGTCAACATCACTATGACTCAATTGGTCAAGTAGCGCGACATAAGCCATTTAAAAAATAATAAATCAGCAGTTAAACCTTACAAATGACAATATTTTAAAACTACTCGAGTTTGAAACGATGTTATGCAAAACGATGAGTGCAAATTTAATATTTTTGGACTGCACTACTTGTTGCATTTGCCGAACCAACAATGAAGCACAGATGTGAAAGAGTGATGGTTTGGACCTGTTATGTCAGGTTAAGAAGTTCAAAATATGGTTTTATTGACGCAATAATGATCAACGAAATGTTTTTAAGCCACCTGAAAGATTAGTTGCTGATTCGTAGGGTATACGGCATCGTTTTCGGTTTTAAAGAGAAGAAGAAGATACGACAGCACAAGACCGTTTTGTGCAATCTTGGTTAATCTGAAATTTTCGTGGTTTTGTGCAAAAGTATGTAACAGGCAAAAAGGAAGCTTTGTCGACCCCATAAAGTATATATATTCTTGAGCAGCATCAACAGCCGAGTCGATTGTCCGTCATGCCATGTCCGTCTGTCTGTATGTATGAACGCGCCGCGTCTCAGAAACTTCAAAAGCTAGAGACTCCAGATTTTGTATATATGCGCTCTCCCATTCCCTAGGCATAACAAGTTTGTTTCAAATTTTCGATAACTTTTCCAGTTTACAATATACACATGTAACCCATAACAATAAAATCTGAAATTTCGAAAACTGACACCGGATATATGATCAAACATTTCTACACGTACATATGTGTATGTCAATCAGACCGACCGACTGTCCGCATGTATGGTCAAGGATTAAGGGTATCTTCTAGTCGAGCTTACTCGACTAGAGCCTTCTTACTTGTTGAGTTTAAGTTATCTGTACAATATAAACTAACCGAAAACTATGGTACTTTTCTATTGAGTGTTTTAAATTGGACATTAGATACATAAGAAAGCGTATTATATATGTTTAATATTACATTTATATTTATTTCCTTACTTTTATATTTTGCAAGTTCAGCCATTTGTAACTTTTGTTTACGCTTTTACTAAATTAGCTCTGAATTACTAAACGCGTGCAACAAGACACATCCGCTATATTTCAAGGGTGTTTACAGAAGTAAGCATGCTTAGTTGTATAAATGTTTGCATGTTTCACGAATGTATCATGTGTACTGTACATTTGTACATAAAAAGTTATACAAACCTTACATTTAATTCCTCGTTTTTCTTCTGCCGTTAACTACTGATTCAATGTTAATACTCTAAATTTTGGCCATCTTTCTGCCTTGCTTTCTAGAAAACTAATTTTTAGTTTATATATATTATTTAATTTGTACAACTCCAGCAGTTAGCTCCAACAGTCACCCGATGGTAATTATGAAGAGGTTAAATTAAGTCTGTATATGGGTTTAGAGTCGTCCATCCGTGTAAATTAAAGCTCCCTTTTGGCCTTAAAATTCATTTGTTGACCAACCCTGCATGACAATTATAAGGCAAGCTTTTCACATTAGAAAAAGAAAGAATAATGATAACAAAAACATTGTCTTTGCTCAATTTGTAATGACTGTTATTTTATTGCTGGCTTGACATTAATATGTGTTTATTATTTGATTATTTAATTTCTACATACACAAATATACTAAGTGTGTGCATATGTATATACAGACGTACTTACATATATACGTATTTGTATGCTTACATTTAAGGTACGTATGTATATACATATGTATGCTTGCATGTATGTATGTATGTATAATTATGCTACTTTGTTTATTATTATTATTATTGTGTTTCTTTCTGTTTATGTTCGTTTGTTGTCTAATTTCGTTGTGTTTCAGTTGCGCGTGATTCGTGCATTCCGCTCGACCCTGGAAGACCTAAGCGAACGTCGCTCGATGCACAGTTTGCATAGCTTGCGTACCCCTCGGACAGGCATGCCTACAGGCATTGGTGGTGGTGTTCACCCTCTCTACAATTTAAATCTGTTGAGCCCCAATTATGGTAGCAAGCAGCAGCATCATCAGCAGCAGCCATCGCCGAAGCCGCCGCCATCAAATGCAACTAATCTGCCTGCCGACATATCTTACATTGACGAAGATCCACAGCAGCATCGCAATTTACAAAATGGATGCACTTCCATAACAACCTCAGGCTCCACATCCACAAACACCCCCACAACCTCAACCGCCTCACACTCACATTTACCAACACATTCATCGCCCATACGCTCTGCTGCTGACGGTTTCTCTAATGTTGTCAACTTGCAGTTAAACGAACATCAGCACAAAAATGGACAGAACGAAACACGAATTTAAGTGAAAATTAAGAAGAAAACATATACATACACTTGTGTATTACTTTATATATAAATTTCATATACATGTGTTGTGTTGATGTGTTATGTATTGATATTAACGATACATAAAACAATGATATACAACCTGACAATGACAATCATCATAAAAGTACACAAACACGCTTCATGTAGAAATGACACACTCTCAACCCTTCACGTTCGTTGTCGTTTCGATTAGTGTCTCGTAATGTTTGTTTGTCCTACTTATATGTATATTATCCTTAACTAGGTCTTCGGTTAAGAAATTGCATACATACGTACATAAATCATTCGCAATGAGATTTACACACTTGCATACATCCGCACATCCGCAATCAGCCACCAATTGATATACAACTTATTAAAAGAGAGAAGAGGAGTCACCATCTTTGCCGTATTCCTATAATTATGTATTTTAATAAGATACCTAACGATTAATGCTTAGCGAAATGTTTTTTAAACGCATGATTTTTTATATTATTAACCTTTTAATTTTTGTATAAAATATTACTATTGTGGTACTCGTATTACTAACTTTATGAACCAACAATATGCATTTTGTTTTTGCCTGGTGCGCGTGCGTGTGTGTGCGTATGAATGAGCTAATGGAATCTGGCATTATGCGTCAATTTACCTTTAGTACATGCAGTGTTCTAGAGTTGATGCGGAATACGAAATTATGGCAAGTACCAAAACATAACCATATATTCAAAAAAATGTGAACATACGTACAAGAGTCCCCTGCAAATGATTTTTTGCATCCCTTAAAGTACTTTAATTTAAGACAAGCCAAGCCAGAAGTTGTAAACTAAAACAAAATAAATATTTTAAGCTATAAAGAATGCAAATAAGAAGATGTATAACATAAGAACAAACATACAGCGAAGGGTCTAAAGGTAGTCCTTAAAAGAGCAACAAGTTTTAGTAACGCCGTCTGTCGCAAGTTCAAGCTGTACAGAGAATGTGCGACGATCACGCATCATAATATAGGAAAGTCGCTTTCGGTGTATGCCTGTTTTTAATACCCTTCTTACATGAAGAAATCAGAAGAAGGCATCTTCGACCCAGTCAAGTATATATTCTTGATCAACATCTACAGCCGAGTCGATATAGCCATGTCCATCTGTATATATGTACGCGTAGATCTTAGGACCTAAAAAAGTTAGACTCCAGATTTTGATATGAGCTCCCCTAAACCCTAGGCAGGCCAAGTTTGCTTTAAACTTTCGATAACTTGTCAGGATTACGATGTACACATGGAATCGATAACAAAATAATGTTGAATATCAAAAATTTCAAAACATTTACAAAATAATGAAATATATCAAATTTTTATTAAAATCCGTTGAGAAACACCGGAGATATGAAACCATTAAACATTGGTACAGTGGTACACCTATGTGTGTGTCTGTCAGCCTGACCGTCTCTCCGCTTGTATGGTCAAGGGTTAAGGGTATCTTCTAGTCGAGGTAACGTGTTGTTTGTAGTATCGGTGTTTGCTATGGACTTTTCTATGGCAAAATGATTACAAGAAAATGTATTTTTGTTTGTTCATCTTCGGCACATTTTGCAATCCCCTTTCTTTTGTGTAGGCAAAAGGAAGCATAAAGTATATATATTCTTGATCAGCATCAATATCCGAGTCGATATAGCCATGCCCGTCTTTCTGTATGTATGAACGCGTCGATCTCAGGAACTACAAAAGCTAGAGACTCCAGATTTTGGATATGAACTCTCCCAATCCCTTGGCAAGACAAGTTTGTTTTAAATTTTCGATAACCGTTCAGGTCTACGATATATACATGTAAATGATATCAATGCACAATATCAATATTTTATTTTTTGGTAAAATTTATACGTTAGCTTGCCATCAATTATAAGTCCAAATTTTTTGACACTAGCTACCAAATGTGTGCGCAAAATATTTAAAAATAATTGGGCATCCATATCATTTTCAATGAAGCATAATTCCCTAACTCCCTAACTCCCCTTGAAATGCACCCTCCAACCATCACTGACAATATTCCAAACATTACAGTGGGTATAATATTTGTCTGCTTAAGTGCTTTCAACGGTTTACGCCATAATTATAATAAAGCTCCAGATAAAAAGTTGATTCTTTTGATGGCTTTTTGGGACACATTCCCGTAATATGGATATGCCAAATTTTTTCCTTTTTTCTTATTCACAAGCATTCTGGTCGACATGTTTGAATCTTCAATGACCATAATGCGCTCTGTCCTCTGAGTTATTTCCGGCGGTTATTCCGCGGCTTAAAATATTAAACTGGTTTCCTGCTCATTGCGAACATTTCTGCAATCTCCGAGGCCGATTACTCGATGGTGGAGTAATAAACCAACTGGTTTATGTGAAAAGATATCAGCTTGACTGGCATTTCCATACCGTCTCAAACTCCCTAGATGAGGAATAAATTCCAACGATAAATTATAATTCTTCGAAAAATTCTATTATTAACAACTATAATTACGAAAAACCATAAAGGAAGATGTGTAACACATGGTTGACAGTTCATTTGAATGACTTTATTAATATTTTAAATTTATCTTTGTAAATTTTGAAATTTTTTTAAGTTTGTTTAATAGTTTTAAGAGATAATTGGTTAAATTACATATATACAAATTATAAAAAAATATTAAAAACAACAACTAGTGTGTCCCTTCTACCTCTAAAGTAAAAGAAATAAAAATTTTCTCAGTGTCTAAAAACTATGTTGTTGATCAACATCAACAGAAGAATCAATACAGCTATGTCCGTCTGACTGTTTGAACACGTCGATCTCAGAGACTATAAAAGATACAAACTTCAGATTTGAGACATGACTTCTTAGTCACAGGCAGGGTTTTTTATTAGATTTTTTTATACCTTAACACATGAATTGGGTAATAAAGGGTATAATGGTTTTGTGCAAAAGGTTGTAAAAGGGAGAAGAAAGTTTCTTCGACCTCATAAAGTATATATATTCTTGATCAGCATCAAAAGTCGAGTCGATTGAACTCATATGAACTTGTTTTTCATATGAGCTCTCCTAATACCTAGGCATAGCAAGTTTGTTTCAAATTTTCGATAACTTTTCTGGTGCATGATATACACATGTTATCGATAACAAAAAATGTCGAATTTTGAACACTTGATTAAAACTATTAACAAAACACTGAACATCTGTGAAATTTTTATTCAAATCGGTTCAGAAACACCGGAGATATGACGTCATCAAGCATTGGTACAGTAGTGTCCGTCTGTATGGTCAAAGGTTAAAGGTATCTTCTAGTCGAGCTTACTCGACTTCTACTTGTTTCATGTTGCCTTTTCTATCATTCAAATATGATACAATTTTTTACCTGAAAAAATACACAAAATATGAAAAAAAGCAATACAAGAATTAAAATGTTTAAAAATATATTTGTTTTTGTTTGGCATATTGGCCATTACTTAACGTTTACAAAAAGTTCAGAGCAGTCACTAGCTGGAGAGACTTTCTGATTTATAAGCTCGACATACTTATCCACACTTTGCACACTCTCTAAATGACATTTCTCCCCATTTTTAACCAATACGAGCACGCCAAAAGTGACGTCAGTGTTGAACAATCTCAAAAATGTTTGCTTAATTCAACAAAACGATGTCGATACAAAATCTTGATTGCCCACAAGTGTGTCGTTTGCAACTTTAAATGAAATTATGCGGGACTGTACATACGTACAAAAAACAAATACGCTGTGGATCGGAGATCTTATTGTCTTTTCTTACAGATTATGGAAACTACTATTTGTAATATTTATACATAGTGCAACTGATTGGAAGAAACTTTTTGTTTTGTATGCAAGAAGATCAGGGTCAAACAGAGATAAAATTAGTTTACTTCCTCAGTATTTTTCGTATAACTTTGACGTTGCCCGTGTGGTAGTTAAAATCAGCTAGTTGTGCCATGTATAAAAATTAGTGTAATAATAAAAAAGTATTCCTTGCGTACAATATTCAGATTCAATACAATACAACTAAAAACATACAGCTGCGAAATTTAAAATATCACCACCAAGCTACTTTTTCTACTTTCTTCATACATATAAAATATGTTTTGACATATAAACAAAACTTCATTTATTAACAGATAGATTCAAAAACTACCATTATTTTTCATTCTTCTATATCATAACGTTTTTTTATTGTTATTAAGAACAAAAACAGTCAAATTGGACACTGTCAATAAACTGACCCAAATAAAATAGTATGTACCTATTATTGGTTATTTTGAATAATAATGTGTAATTACTTAATGGCGGAAATAATAATTTTTCTTGACATTGTTTAAAATATGCTGTTAGCCACTCTATGTATATGCATATACCTTTTTAAATGTGACATGCATATTTAATTCAGAGCATTCAAAATATCTATACTTTCATAAAATTAAGTATGTTTGCACTTTTTTATGTTTAAGTATGCTTGTTTTTTTCGGTTTGGTTGATTATTTACGTTTAATTCATACCTTTTAATAAGTACAACTGGAAAAATAATAATAGAACCACCAAGTTAGTTTTTCATACTGCTCAAAAAAAAAAAAAAAAATCCAAACATCTACAAATTGAAGGCATTTGCAAGATTTTACTATGAAAAAAAGACGCGAAGGCTTTATTTCAAGGGCTTATTATATGCCAAAGAGCACTTACTTGTTTTATAATGCTTAAATTTTCTGCTTAATGTAGTGTATAACTATTAATTGAATAATTGGAAGCTAGACCTCAAATTCAGAAGAAAATGGTCTGCATATGCGACAAGCTCAAGAAATTACTAAATGATGTGATAAAATGCCATAGATCCACTCAATTGCGACTGGTTGTTGTTGAAGATGCTGTTGTCGATCTTAAACAGTTACTTTCTGTGGCCATCTGTGATATTTTTTTTAAAATTATCTTGCCAAAACGTGTTCTAATTACTAGTGCGTAAACACAAAATGTTGCTAATATCACATAACTTAATAGCCCTAAGTCTTTAAAAAATACACACGGGTTGATCAACAAATTGCAAAAATGTTTATATATATATATATATTATTTATTTATTTTTTTTTTAATAGATATATATATATATGATTTTTGGGGTCGGGGATGCTTCCTTCTGCCTGTTACATAGTTTTTCATAAAACCATTATATTCTTTTTTTTACCCATTTTATTGCGAAACTTAATGTTTGCTGTTTTGCCAGTAAGAAAAGAATCGTTTTGTGGTGCTATTATTATTTTCGCAGTTCAAATTTTAAACTTAGCTTTATTATATTTAAAGTAATATATACGTTTATCTCCATGTATGTATGTTTTTAATGGCGCTTGTCTTTTGTCATTTACAGTTTTTCCACTCCATATGTATTATTTTTCTAGACCTTATTCCACTAACTTTTACCAAACAACCCAACCTCCCGCCCATCCTTGAAATAAATGATTTCATTGTTAAGTTTTATATGTATACACATATATACTAGAGTCCAGCGTAAATGCATTTGCGTTATGTTACTCTTAAGAGGAGAGCTTAAAGCTGTTCCGGTTCCTGAATTCGAACAAAACCCAAAACATAGACAAGAAATTTAGAGTGAACATAAACTAAACATTTGTGATGCCGATATTAATATACACTAGAAGTAAACCCTACTAGTATGGCAGCTATATAATATAGTGGTCCGATCTCGTTGATCAGTATCTCCAACTTCCGTACGTATGCATAAACGAACGAATATAGCTTAAGCCGCAATTGTGAAATATGTTTATATCCATACGTATGTATATGTATATTCAAATATATATCTTAACTATTTTATTGTTTCTTTTTTTAATAATATCCATTTTCATAAATGCTACGTGCTTACATATGTATTTAATAAAATATGTACAATAAGTACACATGAATACAGTGTATACGAACTTATTTATGCAAGTTGGTATTAAAAAATATGTTAAAAAAAACGATGTAGAAACTATTTTTATTACAACCACTCTCTTAACTGACTCCAACCTGTATATTTCTCTTCCCAATTATTGTTTTCATTTTACTTTCTCTCTCTCTCTCTTTCTCTCTCTCCCTCTTAAATTTTTAAAGGTAATAGGCGGCGAGTTACAAGAACGCTTGATACCGGTTCCATATAGCAAGAGCAACACTGATCAAGCTGTAAGCCTTTCTTTATTTTCCTTAAACTAAAACGATATGTACATGGGACAATGCGCAGAAGCGTGGTAGATCGGATATCTCCGATTTTACAATACTCTACTCGCAGCAAATATGCTGATTAAACAAATTTTGATTCTGTTTTCTTTTGAACTTTAAAAAAATATAAAAGGGGCAGTCAAACTACCACTATTATGAACGGTCGGTCCGTTTGTAAAAATTGAAATCGGTTAATTGATTGTCTGCATAAGGACGCAATCTTGTATGTAATCAGTGTTAGATATTACTTTTTTTTATTACATATCATTTTAATAAGCTAGTACACACAGTCACATAGTGTTACTTTCACTACTTGTGAACGTATATATATTTCGTTTATAATTTCGGCATTTCCCGAAGGTACTTAACAAATAAGTAAGATATGTCTTTGTATAAACAAGTAGCTATGCAATTGCTTAAGATTTCATTTGTATACAAACATTAATATTTTGCGCTACATATATACATATGTATGTAGTATGTACGTTCTGTGGTTTTTTATTTTTATATATACAGCTGCGAATTAAAAAAAATTACCGTCAAGCTACTTTTTTGACGAAAAAAAACATAAAGTTTTGCCATTTTTACAAGTGAGTATTTTTTTTTATAACCTTAAGAGTAGATTCAGCATAATGTTCGTCTGTATGCATGAGTGCGTCGACCTCAGCAATAAGAGACTGCAGATTTCGAATATAAACTCTCCTAATCCACAAGTTTTTTTTTCAAATTACTTTTATGGTTTCCGACATACACTTGCACCCGATAACAATTAAAACTTGAATTTGGAGTACTTGAAATGTGTACACAAAATTATGAAAATATGATGAAAATCTGTAAAATTTTATTTAAATCTCCGGGGATATAAAAGATTAAAACTTTGTCATCAAACATTGGTGCAATAGTTCAGGTATGACTATATTCAGGATATCTCCCTGTCAAGCTTACTTAAGTAGAGCTTTTTAAATGGTTTAATTCGCAGCTGTATATACTTTCATTTGCATTTGCATACATCTACAGTTTACTAACAACTTGTTTATATACTGAAAAAAATTTAACTTATTTACTTTTGGATTTTTTTGTCATTTATTGTTATAATTAATTGACCTATTATATTTTCAAACTTTTAAACAAAATTGAGAAATATATTAACATTAACAACAAAAACACAAGTGAAAACGTTGCAGTCGGAGGCAACCGTCAGCGCAATTGTCTGATAACTATATAAAAACAAGTCTGCTTGCAAAGAGCGGTGGGGGAAATGTATTTTTAACGCAAATGGTACTAGGCATCTTCCTAGATGCTAAAATCTAAAATCTTTTCCAGATTTTTGGGGGAATTCACTCACTTTCTCACCTTTTAAAAACATTTGTACATTGATACCAAATTTGTGAGATGATAGCTAGGTACTTCCCCCCAAATTTGGAAACCACGCCCACACCAACTTTTAAAAGCGGAACTGTCCGAATCTTTCAGAGTTTCTGAGCTAGAGTCACAAAATTTGATAAAAAGATGTTAATGGCATACTATAATTTGGATTTCTTTGGAAATCTCAACATATGAAGGATCATCATTTTTGGGCTTGGGGCACAAAATTTGGTGGGAAGATGGCTACAATACAAAAAAAATACAAAACAATGTTTGAACACTTATTCCGAAACTGTATATGCTCGAGAATTTTGACTCATTACCGCTAAACTATCGAAGTTATACTTTTGAGAATTACGAATTCAATGCAACTTTATTATACTACCCAAATCGCATATTCTGGTCAAATTAGAAGCTTAAACTGCTGCATATATTTACGCCAGAAACATGAACTGTTTTTTTTAATATTACATTTGATGATTTTTTGACATACTTTCGCAAAAATGCGTTGTTTTGTGCACAGATCGCCTACATTAAATCCACATCAGTCGCTATATTGTAGTTTAATACTCAAGTGATACATTGGACAATCTGAACGAACTTTTTTGATATACTAAAACGTGTTTTACTTGAGGCTATTGTTGTTGGTTTGATTGTGATTTACCATTTGTTTTTGTTTTTCTATAATAACTTTTTTCTAATCCTGCTTACGTCAGGAAACAATGCATGACATTAATTTATAAATTTTGCTGTTTAATTTGCATGAAACTGCACCATGCCTACATATATGTATGTATGTTCGTATAATTTTTCATGAGATATAGGACTGTTTCCCCGTTCATAGCTCTCACAGCTAATGTCGGTCCGAATATTGTAAATTTTTCTACGTTTTTATCCGTACAATAAAATGTACATACGTACATACATATGTATATATGTATGTATGAATAGGCAAAGTGCCATCTTATATATCAAGCAGTGATTGATTGATTTTTAAGAGGTACATAAACTTAAATGTATTTATGTATGTACACGTGTATTTTTATAGCTTGGTATAGCAAAAGTATGTTTCGCCGCTTTTAAAGATTCTTTGTTTTCTTGATTATACATAACATACAAACTCACACGACTCAATACACACGCACAAAACCACACATATCTACATTACTATAAGAGTGTTTACAAATAACATTGCATTCTATCAGCTCATTTTTGTTTGATTTAGTGTTTTTTATATAATCCGTTTTATATACATATGTAGCAATATTTATTAAAAATATATACATATGTATATACAAAAAAATATTTATATATATATATGTGTGTGTTTGCATTTTATTTTTCAGTTGACTGATAATTATATATATACTGTAAATCCTTATATTGATGTTACTGTCTATCTTGTCACTGTTCTTGGTGTTGTTCTTTTCTTTTTACTTTCTGATTTACGCGCTTAGATACGTGTGGTGAACGCCTTCCGGCAAGGTCTCGATGCCCGTTACGGTGAGCACACCAATACTTCGCTGGCGGAGGTGCTGCGCAAGCAGACTTCGCTGAGCAAGCGCCTTTCGGAGACATCTTCCATTGATTATGCCGACAATATACCCGATGAGCTGACCATACCCGAAATCGACGTTGAACGATTGTCATCCCATAGTCACACCGAAACTGCTGTTTGAAAAGAAGGCAACCCCACAAACAATCAACACCGGCTGGTCACAAATTCATTCATTCACATACGCGCATACATACACGTGCATACTTACATATTTTCCGAACCTTAACGTACAGAATTTATGTACATACGTACAATCGATGACGCTACTACTAAAAATATTACTATAAACAAACACCAAAAAAATTATAAATTCTTACATTAACAAAAAGTAAACCACACTTAAAAACTAAATAGAAAATCATGAAAACATTTGGCTAAAATTGCTTCCCAATAAAGAACCTTCAGTGGCTCACAATTTATTTAAAGTTAAGCATAAACAATTTTTTTAAGTGCTTTAAAGGTCAAACGAAAAATGGGTTAACGCGATATGGTTTTTAATGTCATATCACATAAAATAGAAACTTTATTTGCTACTAAAAAAATGCGTTTAATTAATAAGCTAAAACTTAAGTACATCTAATATATAGATCACAGTTTATTTGATATATTATTAAAATAGTAAAATATTTGGCGTATAAAAACTTAAGGTCCTGTTTGTTCGATATGTTAAATAATATTTAAATCTAGAGAAAGGGCCGATGGAATAAGAATATGGGGGCATTTTTAGATAAGCCAGGGCTGTTCAGATGCTGAATAGTACCGCAACTTGTGTATGATTCCCAAATTGCTGGCGCTTTAGTGTACATTTCCCTAAGTATATTGATATACATATTTTTACCCACTGTATTCTCACTAAACGCCAAACTTCCTATCATGACCCTTTCAACGCTGTGCTTGACTATTAAGTAGTTGGAATTCAGGTCAGTATTGCCTTCCGTATACTAAACTCCTTTTGTCGAAACTCCTCGAGTCATGTTGAATCTTGACTCTGCTGTTTCATCAGTTTTATAATGTTTCAAAACAAGTTTTCGTTGGCAATGACACTCTGTTTGCCCATAGTGCAACTTGTGTATGATTCCCAATGTTTGCCTATAGTCGTTGTTGACTTGCTTTAGCGAAATGCTGGTAATAACTAAACTGATTACGAAGGATTGGTCTATTGCTACCAAACATATTGACATTTGTTTTTAAATCGAGGTTTTCAAGCACCCATTATAAAAAACCACATCAAATAAACTGTGACCTAAAATTAGCATACTATATTGGATATCCAAACTTAGAGGATGGGGAAACTCACTTTATTGCAGTCATATATAAATTATCGAGCTGAATATATTAAAATTGTTTTTAGACACTACATTAACTGAACTGTGAGGCACTGTACATACATTTAACCATGTTACAAACATTAAAGTGATAGATATATATTAGAGTTCTGTGCAAATATATTTGATTGCAGCCGTCGTTAATGCACTCTTGAGAAAAACGATCAAGAGACTTTCCCGTTTGCTGTAAAAAAGACGAACATAGACAATTTCATGCAAATACAAGCAAAAGAAAGTAAATAACCATTTTCGAAATGCCATTTATAATTTACTCTGAAAACAACGCCTACTTCTTTTGTTTTCATAGTAAAATATTATAAAACCCCTTGCATTTGTATATCCGCTAAGATATAGTTGCCTGCACTCATTGAGTTCGCAACAACAAACAATGATCTTACAGCAACATAAAAACACCTTGACCAAAGTTTTAGATCGATAGCTCTATACTATATCTGATGGATTAGTTTGCGTAATGCGACATGGCTATATTAACTAGCTAGCAAATGTTGATCCAGAAGATACATATATGTATATACTTTATGGGATCGAATTTGTTTCTAAAAGAAACAATTTAGTTCACAATTTTCAATACACTTCTCAAGTAAAGCAAAGCTTGTAGTCAAATTTCAAGTGGACAGTATAAATGTCGCCTCTTAAAACCAACAATAAATTCTATCGTCACTGGTTGTCGCAACAACAAACGAAGGTCGGAGAATAAGCGACAACCACGCACAATATCTGTCATTGCAAAAAATATTTGGCTTTCATTTTGCTAACGTTATTTCCTATGACTGGTATCAATTGCAATTAGAATGCGTGTACAAAAATTACCCTTAACCCATGAAATAGGTTAAAACGGGTATAATTGTTTTGTGCAAAAGTATGTAACAGGCAGAAGGAGTCGATTTACCATGTCCGTCTGTCCGTATGTATGAACGCGTCGATCTCAGGAACTACAAAAGCTGGAGACTCCAGATTTTAGATATGAGTTGTCCCAATCCTTAGGCAAGACAAGTTTGTATCAAATTTTCGATATCCTTTCTGGCTTACGACATACAATTGGAATCAATAAAAAAATAATCTTGAATTTAAAAAATTTTAAAATGGAGATTAAAACTATGAACAAAACAATAAGCATCTGTGAAATTTGTATTAAAATCGGTTACGAAACACCGGAGATGTGAGACCATCAAGCATTGGTACAGTAGTACACGTATGAGTATGGCTGTCCCGACCGTCTGTCCGTTTGTGTGGTCAAGGGTTAAGGGTATTTGGCTTTTCTCACTTCAACAGGTGTGAGCATAAATGGCTTCTTTGCTCTTGTATATGAATTTATGCGGAACTCTTTTATACATACATACGTAAATATACTAATTAAGCCGTTATATAGAAGCGTACTTTGTGACATCCATTAATATGATGATGATATTTAGAATATAATGGGCATGAATCGGTTTGCCTTGCTCTTAGTTTCAGTTTGTTTAATTAATTACATATGCATATATTGTGTTTGTTTGTATGAATTACATATTGGATTAATATGTATGTACATATGGATGCGTTTGCTTGTGCGTGTGTGGGGCTTGTGTGTGGGAGAATAATGATAAAGAACGCTTGAAATTTGCAACAAGGACTTTGATTAGAAAAAATAAGATTTATTTACACAATAAAGTAAATATGTAAGGGACAAAAACTTAATTTTCGTGGACTAAAGATAATTCAAGTTGAAAATATTATTATAAAGAAGTACATTGTACTATATACTATATGTATACTAATACCTATGTATATATGTGCAGGTACAGACTTACTTTCCGTACAACCTCCACCCCCCACCCACCAAATCACACACACATCCCTTCAACAGCACACAGACAAATATATTCACCAACAGCGTTAACGTCAAAGGCGCCAGTACTCAAGCCATTAATATAGTTATTATTATTATAATTACATAAATGCAAACATACATATGACAAATAAAAGATTAAAAAACTTATCATGGTTTTTGTTAATTATCAAGTGAGTAGTATGAGTAAATTAATTCAAAAAAATTAAATCGTTTTTTTTTTTCACAAAGTTCATTAAATATTCTTTTTTACCGGCTAGGCTTTTCCAAATTATGTTAAATACATTTTCAACATGGTGGGAATATTACCATGCTCTTCAGAGCTGCTTCAGCACGTGTCTATTTTCAGTGTCAATATTTGTTTAGCAAACATGTGTTTATGGTGGGTAAAAAGCAGAGCTGCAAACTCATCCGTAACCGACCTCAGTTCTTTACTATGTTAAACCTTGAACCGAAAAGATTCCACCTGTAGTAAAGGATTCGGTCCAAGAAAAAACAGCTGCTTATTATTTTAGTGAAATTTTTCCAGTCTTAAAAACAACAACTGTTTTAAGTGTCCCAGAGCCTATTTTATGCAGTGTCAAAAAAATTTAGTTTGCGGCGATAAATTAAATAATTCTTAATATTCCAATGACCGATTGTAGGTTATAGCTGAATTTCCCCACCATTGCAGCCTTGGGAATCCGTTGCAATTTCCAGTACAACCTGGAAACTGAACACAAGCGGAATATAACAGTCCTGGCCTATCTAAAATTCCCCACATTCTAATTCCACCCACCCACTTTCTAAACTTAAATGTTATTGACTCTGCTAAATAATTACTTCTGTAATAGGAGCATATCCAACAAACAGCGCTTGAAAAATGTTCTACTGGATGAGCGAAGGAAAATATATAATAATAAACTAACATTTTTAATATTCAAAATTTTATTAAAGAGTTTAATGAGCTTTGGTTGAGTGCGGACGTGCTAATTATTCGCTCCGAGTTTTGTGAAGTAATTATCAATACTTATGTATATGGACAAGTCCACTCAGGTGGCAAACGTTAGTGTAAATATTAGTGTAAGCACAATAGTGCATAATAAATTGTATGCACCAAATATTTCTTCTCAAAGTGAAAAACAACAAACTAAAATCAACTGCTTTAACAAATAGCATTACAACATAACGGTGCCCGCGACCGAAAAATAGCGCATCAACTACAGCCGCGATCAAAGAACTCTCGCTTTTCGTCGTCCGCTTTGTGTCTTGGGTCCGCTCTGCTACTGCGACGCGGCAGAGGGCCATAAACATTGACTGCGCGCACCGAAAAGTTTTATTGTTATTATCATTGCTCATTTCGTTTGTTTTGGTACGCAATGACAGATAATAACACATTAGCAAAACATCTGGCAGACATTGCCAAAAAATTCTCGATCCCTTTAAGTGACGAAAATGCTGCTATTGCCACTAAGCAACACACTGCATCGATACGAAACTGTACAACAAATCCTGAAGACCACTCGATCCAAGTCCCCCCAGACGCTGCTGCAGCTCGCATGATAGCATCTCAAACAAATAAAAGGAAAGTGCGTGGTAATCTCTCACCGCTAGCGTTACGACGCAAACAGAATAAACAAGACGGCGAATCCAGCAACAGATTCTCACTGCTGGCGCAAGTAGAGGATGACGGTACGGAGACTGATGACGGCTCTGAAACCAACGAAATCCATAACAGACTGAACCAGACACCCATGGATCTCGGGCCATCTACTTCTGCCCAAGCAGCCGCTGAAAGGAAGCCAAATGCCAGCGCAACTAAAGCTGGAGATAAGAAGCACCCTCCCATAGTGCTCAACGACATTTATAACATCAATGACGTATGACAACTGTGGTCGACGAAAACAACTTAACGATCAAATCAGGGGCGAATAATGAAGCTCCTTGCCAGCGACGTGCCCAGCTATAGAGCAATCATACGTAGGCTGGATGATTATAAAATTGAGTACTTCTCGTACCAATTAAGAGATGAGAAGGCCTTCCGCATTGTAATCAAGGGCTTACATCACTCAACGTTAAACCGAGAAATTATAGAGGACCTAAAAAACAAAGGACACACTGTTCTACACGTTCACAACCCAAAGAGAAAAGGCACTAGTGAACCTATGAACCTGCATTTTTTTAACATACAATCAGCAGCGAATAATAACATATAGCATATAACATATGCAGATGATGTGGCAGTGTTTCACTCAGCACATTGTGAATACGAGGCGGCCGATGGAGCACAGAAGTACATCCACTTGCTTGAGAGCTGGGCTCGCAGGTGGAATATCAAGCTCAACGCCTCAAAGACCCAGGCAGTTAATTTTACCCTGAGGCGTAGGAAAGCCCCAGCAAAATGGCTCAATGGAAGTCCCCTGCATCCTGGAAAATATGCCAACTACTTAGGGATTACGCTGGACAAAAGCCTATGCTTTCGCGACCACATTACTGGGCTCCTCAAACGCTGTCGCCACAAGCTGGCAAAATTAAACTGGATGCTGAATCCTAAAAGTACACTGCCGCTGCGCTGCAAGCGGACAATATATAACGCCGTGGTTGCATCACGGACGAGCCGACGGCGTATTCAGACGCTCCAGAATTTGGCCTTGCGCCACATGACTGGAGCGGGCTGGTACGTCCGAAACTCGACCCTGCACAAGGATCTCAGAATGGAAACCATAAACTATCAGGTTGAGACTCACTCCATCAGATATAATGCACGTTTGCAGCGACACCGGAGCCGGCTGGCCAGTAAGCTTGTGAGCAGACGAGTAATCTGAAGATTAAAACGTAGAAGTTTCAATGACCTCCTCCCGTAAAGGTGGCAAACAGACTCAAGGAAGAGTACAGCTGAGACGCCTGGAGCCAACCAGCTTGGAGATTTACTAACGTATGAATAAGTGCTGCTAAAAAAATGTTTGAATATTTGCTTCGTTACAATAAATATAAAAAAAAAAAATTTTATTGTTATTGATTCCATGTGTATATGCGAACATATAAAGCAAACTTGTACTGCGTAGGGATTAGAAGAGTTAGAATCCAAAATCCCTTATGGTTTTTAAGGTCGACGCGCTCATACATACATACAGACGGGTGGACAGACAGACAGACAGGCATGGCTATATCGACTTAGCTATTGATGCTGATCAGGAATATAAACATTTTAGCTAGAGTCTCCAGATTTTGGAAATGAGCTCTCCTAATCCCTAGGCATAGCAAGTTTGTTTTAAATTTTCGATAACTTTTCAGGTTTACGATATACACATGTAATCAATAACAAAGATATCTTGAATTTCAAAAAATTTTAAATAAGGATTGAAACTATAAACAAAGTAATGAACATCTGTGAAATTTTTATTAAAATAGGTTGAGAAACACCGGAGATATGAAATCATCAAGTCTTGGTACAGTAGTACACGTACAAATGTAAATATGTAGATATGTGTATGTCTGTCAGCCGACCGTCTGTAAGGTCAAGGGTTAAGGGTATCTTCTAGTCGAGCTTACTCGACTAGAGCCTTCTTACTTGTTTAAAAATATTTTACTTAACACATGAAATTTTTTGTCTCCACACTGCTTAAAATAAGCCGTGAGGCACTGTACATCGTACAAATATATTTGTACCTTAAGTGCGTATACCCAAACGAAAGTTAAAAAAAACAAGCCGTTTTTCTACGAACGTTTTAAAATATATAATTTTTTACTTAAAAATGTATGTATATTGCGTGTAAGCCCTAGATTTATGTACAAAAATTATGAATATGAAATAAATGCAACTAGTTATTATAAATGTTTTAAGTTTGAGGCACTAATGCTGATGACCAAAAGTAATAATCAACGGTAATAATGCGCCACAAATCATAATAATTAGCTCGATATAGCGCATCCCTTGTTTGGATGTGTTTTGTGACTGAGCTGATTCATTTGAAGCTGACTCGTGTGATTCTTCGAGAGTATGATACTCATAGTGGCCGTGTCCACCACCAGCTCGGCGTATTTGACCACCATGATGATGGTCACACTGGGTTAACTCGGGTAAAACGTGAACTGTGGCAACATACAAAAATGTGCCCGCTGAGAATAACATTGCAATACCGGTTGCGTTAACCGAATTGAGTGTCTCTTTTTGCTCCTGTCCAATACCAAAGTATGTGAGCAGTGTTAACAATGGTGCCGACAATGAAAATATGCCAAGATGTTTTCGAATTTTTTGGCGTTCAACTTTCTCGTGTAGCAGAAAGCTGACCAAACCAAATGCAGCGGGCGCTTTATGCAACATTATGGCTAAAAATACAATGATTTCAACATCTTGATGACTAGTTGTTGCGGCTGCACCTAACGCAACCCCGTCAGCTATAAAAATGAAATTTGTACAAAAAAACTCATCAGACGGCAAGGCATTAACAGCAATAATTAGCTTACCAGCAGCATGCACTACCAAGCCGAGTGTTGCCGTTATGTTCTTGTCATTATCGATACCGTTATTGGTATTGCGCTGTGAAACTTGATCGACAAGCATCATGAAAACAAAGCCCAGCACAAGTGATACACCAATCGTACGCGAATAATCATGTGGTGCCTCAATGCTGGCGGCAACAAGTTTGCCATCTTCGTCAGTTTGTGGCTGTTTTTGGCTGTCCATATATAATGATCGTATGCCCTCTGGTATAATAACTGTTAAAGCAGTGCCCACTAATAAGCCTGCACCCAATACTGTGACAAATTTTAGCTTTTCCTTAAAAAAAATGCTATTGTGAATACATATGCAATACAGTAAATGTTTTATGCATACCTCACTTAATTTCATAACCAACGGTATGCTTCCGGCTAGGTAAGACCCAACAAGCATAACAATAACCAACAATATTAGGATAATCGTCTCTTCAGCCATGTTTGTCTGTTAAGTGTTTGCCAACTCAACTATTTTTGTTTTCATAAAATTTGTTTGTCCTACCAAATTTTAGCCATATACATGGTATTTTTCTTTAATATGGCAAATATAGTATTTTATTACAAACTGAATGCCGTCACACTGGATTTAATTAAATATGTGCATACAATACATATTTATTAATTTACATTTGTGAGTAATTTTCATTTTCATATAAACGGTGTATATTTTAATAATTTCCAACAATACTCTTAAATCCATCGACGTTTTAACGGTAACAATTTTGCAATAAGTTTCCCTTCTGTTTGACATGAACGAAATCACCCTATAGTGTCATCTCTATTGTAAATATTTTAAAGTGTCTTACTATCGATGTCACAAAGAAAAATTAACAGTGATTTAAATCATTAAAAATTAACAAAAGTAAGGAAATAGGTATTGGTTAAAGCAAAAATTATCTTTTACGAGAAAAATATATTAATGGTGAAATCTAAACACGTATTCACATAAAAATAACCTTTAACTGCAGTGCTATGAATATATGTTTATGTATATGTGTTCACATGTGTATTTATTTACCTTTTGCGTTGTTATTGTAAAAAGCAGTTCGTAGGAAGTATATCATAACAGCTACAGTTAAAAGCTACAGCTAATAACAAAGAATTAGTATACCTTTTTATATACATAAGGAAGTGTCATATAATTCACACATGAAAACTTATTAACGACGTAGTGTGTGTGAGAGAGAGAATTTTAACTTTTACACTTTTGTTTCTTGCAGGCACATGAACAATGGGTAATTGTCTAAAAATCACCAATCCTGACGACATCTCACTATTGCGTGGCAGCGATAGTATAAGCGGACAGGATAACGGGCCCATGCCAGTATATCAGGTAGGCCCGTTATTTATGAATATGTAATATGAAATGTTAATATATTTATCTTAACAATAATTTAACAGGAACCATTGCCGCAACTGTTCTATCAAACCTCATCGGTTAGTAATATTGCGGGAACCGCCACCCACTTGTCAGAGGAAGAACAGATAAAAATCGCAAAACGCATCGGACTTGTGCAACACTTGCCAATTGGAACTTATGACAGCAGCTCAAAGAAAGCAGCTCGCGAGTGTGTCATATGCATGGTTGAGTTTTGTAATGATGAAGCTGTTCGTTATCTGCCTTGTATGCACATTTATCATGTACACTGCATTGACGACTGGTTAATGCGAAGTTTAACCTGCCCCAGTTGCTTGGAGCCTGTCGACGCCGCATTGTTAACAAGCTATGAAACTACATAGCACTCTTACACTAATGCAACTTACTCAAATGGCGTGAGCTTTTATTATTCAAATTGAAATTGACATTATTAGCTGGCATCTGGACCATACCTTACATACCGTACAACACGAAACGAACGAATGAATGGAATGAATGAAACGTTGGTCGCTTGCTCGCTCTTTAGTGAAATCAAAACAAAGCAATTCAGCTGAGATCAGGACATTTTATGGGGGGAATATTATATACGTACATATATACTATGGACATTGTTATAAACAGTGCAACATTACCTAGTATATTATTAGTTGTTAAATTTAATATCCATTGACAACAAGTAATAAATACAATTGTATTAATCAAAAAAAAAAAACAGTTCTGGGCTACAAATAAAGCCAAAAATTAAAATTCAATCAAAGCTTAAAAGTACTGATTTTATTTTAATTATTTTGTATACTCTTTCCCATGAAATGGGATAAGAAAGGTATAATGGTTTTATGCAAAAGTATGCAACAGGCAGAAGAAAGCATTTCCCATCAGCATCAACCACCGTCTATATGTATGAACGCATCGATCTCACATACTAAAAGAGCTAGATAGTACTCCAAATTTTGGATATGAGCTCTCCTAATTCCTAGGCAGGTACATTTGTCTCAAATTTTCGATAACTCTTCTGTCTTACGCTATACACACATGAAATCGATAATTTAGAATTTCGAAAATTGAAAAATAAGGATTGAAAACATTAAAAGAAAATTTAAAAATCTGAAATTTTTATTATAATCTTTTGAATTGAAGATTAATCATAAATCATTGGTACAGTAATGCACTTATGTGAATGTCAAGGGTTTTTATTTTGTTTTATTTATATCGAACTTTTCAATAACTTTTATCATTTTAATGTGTTAATTATTTTCTTTTAAGCATCTATTTTATATTTTTTATATATCAAACATTTCAATAACTTTTTTTAGTTCAATAAGTTGTTAAGTTTTTTTGTAAACGTGTGTTTTGCCCATTAGTTTCAGTTGACAACTGGTTATTGTCTCATTTCTGCACAGACTATACCTACAGGAAAGTATTATTTTATATTGTAGCTCAATGGAAATGGAAAAAATATTAATACTGCAGCAATATTTCATTTTCTTAAATATACTATTCGGATGAATTATTTTGAAGACGTTATATAGTTTTGGCATTTCGAAGGGTATGGGTTTCAGAAATATAAAAAACAAATAATTCATAATATTTGAAGATGTAAAATAATATATTTTTCTTCTATTGCCTTTGCTGATTCTATTAACAGCCATCGTGTATCTCATATTTTGAAAATTTTAGATTGTACAACACTTAAATATTAAGAAATTAGGACTAATTTGGCACAAGAAATGCTGCATTTACATAAAAAGGATATATTGTTGGCCATGAAGGGGTTAATAAATAATAATAATAATTGTATACAATATTTATATAAACATACGGAAATTGTATATAGAATATACAGTCTTGTATTAAGTATGTAACCCATATTTATGCAAAGTTTGGAGTTTCTAGCTAAAAAACTATGGAAGATGTAGGCGTTTTCGATCCAATCTAGATTAACATTTGGTAATCTAGTTACATTTGATAAAAATCATCTCGGCTGTTGATGCTGGTCAAGAACAAGATACATACTCCTGCGCCAAACCATTATACCACTTTCTTCCCATTTCATGAATTAAGGGTATAAAATAGATATTTTTAATAAACAATTTTTGAATAGTGGTCAGCATAAGTTTGGTTTATTTTTTCAAGATATTTAAATAATTTAATTATATGCACAGTTGAAATTGGTGAACTTGCCGGGAATTCTGACTACCTCCGCTTGGTACTAGGTTAAGTAAATAACACTCAATTTAAATAATATATTAATTTAATATTTGTATTTCCACACTGATTCGGATGATATTCTAAATCGCAACTGGACATAGAAACTAAAGATATTATTTAACTGATTTTTCTTATATTGTATTTATAGTTGTGGGCTAAACATTTTATTTTTATTGTAACGACCTTTTGTATGTGGTTATACATACTATATGCAACATGTTAGCAAGTGTTCTGCTTTTAATCATCAAAACTAGACGAAAGTAAAAAATTTGCAGCCAATTCTTCATCTTTTTCACATGCAAAATATGCTTGCAGTACGAGAGCTTCTGGAAATCCAAGCGCTTTAAGCTGTAAATAAAAAAAAAATTTTACATCTACCAATCCATAAAACATTACTTACCCGCTCAATGGCATCTTGATCTTCTGGTGTTAGACGTATGGTTGCTAGACTTTCTTGTTGTTGTATATTTTGTCCTGTTGTGGTGGCTGTAGCAACACCATCATCCCCGGCACTAGAACGTTGAACTTCTCCCAAAGCTTCGTTAATTGCCGATGACGCAGCCAAAGTTTCTGATTGCCTTGGATTTGCCTGAACTCGGCCAAGGCGTTGAGAATTGTCTTCCACTCCACCACCACCTTCGAGTGGTTGGTTTAACATATTGAGAAACGCATCTTGATTTTCGGAAATAAGTTGTAGCAGAGCTGGATTTGTTTGTCCAATCTTAAATACATTATATATAAATACTACATATACATAGGTGCATAACCGTTGTATGTACCTGTTGCAAAACCGCATGTAAGAGATGTGGATTTTGATAAATCAGAGAACGCATCTGTAGGAATTGTGGTTGACTGCGCAAGAATTCAAACGGATCTAAAGTACATAAAAGTTAGGCGATTAATAATAGTTATTATGTTAAAAGTTATATATTAACCAGCAGCCGCTTCACTTGGCAAATCGCTAGGTGATCCTTGCTGTAGTAAATTGGATGCTCTTGAAGATTCCCCCTCATCGCCAGCATTAAACGGATTGTCGTCTTGAGGTATGCCCGTTATCAAATATTCTACAGCACGTTCGGGATTATTAAAACTGGCTGCCATTGCACGTTCAACTTGGTCACGGGCATAGCCCATTTCAATCATTGAGGCAACAGTGCGATTGTATTCCTCACCCATTAACAAATTCGATTCAGCACGTGTTTGCAATGACGCATTTGCCAGTTCACCAACCAAATCAATGCTTGAATAATCTGCGCTACCTGTGGCCGTCGTTGTGACGTCGGCTGAGACAACAAGGGCAGCATCTTCAACTTCAGCATCAAAATCATTCGTCTTTTTGACAGTCTTTGTTCCCTTTTCGTTTGTAGATTCATTGGATTTATCTGTCGGCTTACTTTCCACTGCAGGCTGATCAATTTTTAATTTTTCCTGTTGTTTTCGCGTTGGATGTGCTAAAGCTGTTTCTGCGTTTGTATTGCTGCTACTGCTACAGCAAGTTCCAACTACATCTCGAGTCAGCATGACCACAATAAATTTTTTTTCATCGACCTTGTATGAACTAACGGTTCGTTCATCGCTTAATATGACGCCTTGAGAATGAACAAAATAAAATAATAACAGGTCAAAGCTATATCTATATTTAATAATAAATAACTTACCAGCGTAAATTAGTTTTTGTTTCTCCACCACGTATTCGGCACCACGCTCATTAAAAATATTTTTTTTCAGTTCCAAAACCTACAAGTTGGATATTAATATAATATATGTATGTAGTATATACACACCTTTATATGTATGTACGCACTTATAAATGTACGCACACACTAGAATACAAAATGCACGTACCGTTCTATCAGGATCAAAAACGATTGTGAAGGTTTGTTGTTGTAGATTTTTAACCGTGATAATCATTTTATAAGCTAATTTTGTAGGTTGAAAATTAATTTCCTGCCTTTTCTTTTTTCTTACAATAATGTTTGTCATCGACACTAGAGAAGGCCCAAATCTAGGTATCGATAGCAATACAAATTTCGATATTTAGTTGAAAGCTATTCATCGGTCTATCTACCGCAAAAGATACATTTTCTGTTATGGTGTTATTTGTATTTTCTCAAGAAAAAAATGATATAAAAAAAAAATGGACTCTTCGAATTAAGGAGAATACTTAAATGCTCGCAATATAAGACACATTTAGTGAAATACTAATTAAGTAGCGGGCGTATTTATTGTGGTCAGGACTTAGCTCAGAATATATATGAGTATCGTTTTGTAAAAGATCGTTAATTTTTATTAACATATAAGTAACAATTAATTTAAAATTGATTAAGATAACGTACTTTTTTGGACAAATATAATTTCAAAATTCTTACAAAATTTATTAATCAAAATTTCTGTGAAACGCAATAAGCGAATGCAGCCCTGGCTATCAAATGTCACTACGTTATAGTATTTAAAACTATCTGGCAGCTTTAAAGTAACGTAGATAAAGTCCTGTTATTGTGAGATGTGCGCATGATCTAATTTTATACTAACACCTTTAGAATTATACAATACTAAATAATTTTTCAATCATTCCGAACAAGTGTAGAAAAATATAGAACTTGTAAACCGCTAACAAATAGTCCAAGTAAAATAATGACAGTTATTTGTTATAAATAATTAAGCAGTTTTCGTGACGATATGCTAACGGTTACGGCCACATATATGGCTGGTATTTATCAGCATAATGTAATACACTTCAGTAATTTCATCAGGTTAAGACGATAACTACAAAATTGTGTGTGTTACAAAACAAAAATAACAAGTGTAAGGGTTAAGAGAATACTGGTTATTGAAATGTATAAAAATAAAACCATTTCCTAATTTTAATACTGTGTATTTAGAATTTGTATGGTGATCGAAGTAAATATATGCGTATATATGCGAAATAATTTTATGTACATTGCGAAATTTATAAGTTAAAGATGTTTTCTGAGTTTTACAGTGAATGCTGTGACAAATTAATCTTATAAATATTGGGCCAAGGCCTTCTTTGGATTTTTAAGGTGTCGTTGGTGTATATTGAACCAATTATGCACACACAGTTTCGGTATGTGTGTTGTGTATGGTTTTGTTTAAGAGCGCTATTGCCAATACATAGGTAAAACAAATTTAAAAAGAAACAGATTTTAATTTAATTCATTAGTTCTAAAGAGAAAGTAATCTGATGTCGTCGAAGTGATAAGATGAAATACATTGTTCAAAATTTCAGTCTTAAAAAGGGTCTGAAAGTTAAACAGAGAATTTTGCACGATTTTAATGCAAGTGTATTCATTGAAACGAGACAAAATAAAACATGACGGTAAGTGTTAGCTAACATTAAAAAAAATATTAAATTGTTAACATTGATGTTTATTGTTACAGCATTATGCACCAGACAAATGCTATCATAATAATACAAACGATGCCTTATCAACGGACAGCAGCCGACCAAGTATTAACAGCACACCCAACATTTATAACTATGTTGATGGTGACACAAGACCAAGTGCATTTGCGTACGATGATTATGGCGTTTCTTCCGAAGGTTATGCTACAAATGTGGATGTGGATTGGCCACTCTGTGGCGATAGTGATGTTAATCGTACATTTAATCAGAACTATATGCACGGATATACAAATGACAACAATAGTACAACAGATAATCTGAATTTAACAAGTGAATACTGGGATGAGAATGAATATGATGATGGTGGTGGTATCGGATATGCAAAATTGCTGCCACCAGCTACAAATGTCACACCGAATGGTTGTGGACAAGCAAATGATGAAGGTACGTACTTACGAAGAGACTCTGGCTTTGGTGTCCGTTTACCTGCCGCACCTGTTTCGTCGATGATGGATACTTCAAAATATCGTAAGTTGCCACAAACGGTTGCCTATTCGAATGTTCACCCGTATATAAATCCAAAAGGACATGCCGGCTATGCACCAATCGATGAGAGAATTGGCAGTTTTATTAGTTTACCGGCGACGGCACCAATGCGTATATTACCCGAACCACAAAAGCCATACCAATCCTCACAACACATTTTTGAAGTTGATGACAACTCAGTTAAACTCCCCCCTGCAAAGCTTCAAGAAACAAACTCCTATGATATCTTCTGTCAAATCTCTAGACCTTATACATCAATGTTACCGTTGGACTATACCGACTACTCGGAATATGGTTGCAATTCGGATAATTTGTCCACCTATAGCGACACACCGCCAATGAGCAATGCGCAACAGCAAAAGTTGCAGCAACAGCGAAAAATTTCCCTAATGATGGCAATGACAACCGCATCTGTGATAGCATCCGGCGAAACAAGAGTACCAGCAAGAGTGCAGCAGCAAATAAATAATACCAGCGCATCGAAAGTTCTACCATACTGTGAACAAAATTTAAGCAGTATATATTCAATGTCTTCGTCATCTGTTGGCTTCAGCAATGCGGAAGCTTCGACACGATGGTCAAATTCAGATGCAATGACAACACCTCCGCCTTCGACAACAACTAGAAAATTGCCAAAACGTCTACCATCACCACAGTACAAAATATCATCAACACCAGCTGGGGTTTTAAATAGTATTCCACCATTGCAATCCCCAGCAAATCATCGCACAAAGCAATTGCCAAAGTTGCCTACACCAAAAGCAAAGGCTAATAATCCGAATTCAGTTCCTATTAGTTCCGATATTTATGCGGAAATTGTTTTGCCATCAACAATCTCTACAATTACTGATGCTGAACGCACAACAATCACATCAATAGCATCAAGCTCAAATGCCAAAAATGTTAACAGTTTCCCAATGGATAATAATCAAACACTTCATCAGCATTGTAGATCCATTGAACCATACAAATCAAATTGGTCTTTAAAACTTGCCGATTCGATGTCAGCCGATTCAATTGATATAACTGACGAAAAAAGTAACGACAAACCTATGTATTCAGTACCCAGTTCACCCATTACAATAAAGACATCAACTGAATCGGAAGTAGGGCAAGCATCTTCATCTGTCGAAGTTTTACCAATTTTAACATCAAACAACAATCACAAATCGTCGACCATTACAACTACATCAACAACTGAAGTTAAATCATCACTATTTGACATATCGGAATACCTAAAACCATACACATTTGATTCCCTACAACTTTTGACAGTGAATCAAGCTGATCAAGATTCATATGATAGCGAACGAAAGGATTCATCAAACTTATTAACATATTTGGAGTCCGACATGCCAAATTCAATTACCACATGGACGACAACAAGTTCCATCAATAATTTTAAAACGACGTCATTATTTAATGTTGATGATGGTGTTGCTTCCGTATCAAAATCCGAAACGATCTGTAACACTTCTTCATCCACACGATCAGATTTATTAATCGACCAACCAAGTGTTTCTCACGATACGATAGTCACAACTCCTAGGCACTTTAACAACGTGTTCACAACAACAACAACATCTGTAACTGCATCAATTCAATCAACGGTTGTCACCACCAAAAGCGTCACTAGCGTCACCCTTAGTCCAGCTGCAACACTTTCCTACCTGGATTATATGAAACGATTTGAACTACCAGAACTGCCGCCCATTTTAGATGTATGTAGCATTGATAATACGGAAACATGTTTGCCAGATATCTGTACTGAAACTAAGAATATAACGCGAAAATACAGTAGTGGAGAAGTCTCAATGCCTTTTTATATTCAAAACACAGAATCCAAAGCATGTAAGCAGCAGGAGTATGATCAATTTAAGACGCAAAGCTATGAACCAATAAAACAGTATCTAAAGGAAGAATCTGACCCATTGTCTATAGACTTAACTCCAATTAATGCTGTTGTGTTCAGTCCATCCAAATCACAACTAGAAAGCTCATTTCAAGTTGACTTACAGACGGAAGTGGAAAAAAATTCATCAATCTGTTTATCAACTGAAGAAACTTCAGCAAGTACCACATCAGCATTTGATGATAGCTTCTATGATAGTTTTAATGTGGATCTCTCAGCTTTGACCGCAACGATAGCGCATATCGACAGTGAAACAAATTTAACATCAGCAATCAAACCAAGCAATCTATCCATTGGTACTACCTCAATTTCCAGTCTAAATTATACCACCAATGAATTGATTGAGACCTCGATTGTTGGTGACGCTGGCCAGGGTGCGTATTATAAGCCACCACAAAAACAACAACTGCAGACGACGTTGAGCATAACGGAAACGCCACAAAAAACGAAAGTAGTAGCGTCAGCAGCTACGAGTGTACTCGGTGGTCTATCTAAGGGAATTAAGGGTGGTTTAGATGGTGTGCTTAGTGGTGTTAGTTCAACGATTGAAGTCACCAATAATAACAAAAAAGGTTTTGGCCTCAATTTGGCATCAAAGCTTGTCCCTAATGTGGGTGGTTTACTTTCCACTTCAGTCAACAAAAAGCAAGATCAGCAGGAAACTGTATCAATGACTTCCGCAATCTCAAATGCAACAATAACAGAAGTTGACATTACCCAAAATTCATCAAGTGCATATGATTATAGTGATAGTATATATAAAAATAATCAGTTACCAGCATATACGAACACAAATACGATTGTAGACATGATTCACTATCCGGATGAATCTTTGGCGGGAAATGGCCCTCACAGTCAATTCAATTTAGATCTTGACTATCTCGATAGCTATAATGATGATGTAGACAATTCAAGAGTGGAAGCATTGGGATTTGATGACGCAAATAGCTATTGCAGTGAAAATCCGGCAACTTATCCGATGTATTTAGGTGAGGAGGATCCGGTCGACATTTACGACTACAGCGAAACGTTTAAACTAACGGCGGCGAACGAAATAGAACAAGGATCATCCAACTTAATGATGGTTGATACAATTCCTCCAATACTTGAAATGGAAAATAATAAACTACAACAATCATTTGTTTCTCACATAGGACAAAAGAAAGTCATAAATAGAAATGTGGGCAGCAGCGGAAGCGGTATGTTAGGTTCAATATTTGGTAAGGCTGCCGCAGCGGTACAATCAGCAACGCAGGCTGTAAATCAGGGTGCCTCATCGGTTGCCTCAGTTGTAGCACAAAAGACATCAATCCCAACAAAAGGCATTTCATTTTCGAATAAAATTGCATTAAACTCTGAAGCACACTCGGTTTCAACGACGATAAATGCATCAACGGATATCCCCATTATAATAGATAATGATTACAATGAGCTAGTGATTGATAAACGGGACGCAACCGTGTCAAGCTATATGACGACTGCCGATGATTACGAGAATAGCAATACACATATGCTTAACTACGATACCGGCAATGATATTAATAAAGCATATTCGATGTACTATTTGGATAGTAATCAAAGCCAGTTAAAAGAAAACAAGTGCGACACAGCAATTGGACAACAAAAATTGCTACCGACGGTGCCGTCAGCAGTTGGATCTACCGGCAAAAAACTGCCCACCATTAACGGTAAATCGGGTATACTAATTAAACAACACCCAACTGAAATCTTTGATGATGATGAGAAATCCATCGATGAAGAACTCATTGATGATGATTTTATAATGCAACAACACATTGCAAAGACAACAGTTGAACATGAACTGCCGAATTATTGCATCGATAGTGAGCAGAATGATTACTATATGGATCAACAGCAGACGACACCGTCATCATCATCAGGTCGGGTTGCAAACGATTATTATGAATACGTTAGTACGGGTTATGATTATCGTGAGGATTACTTTAATGAAGAGGATGAATACAAATATCTGGAGCAACAAAGTCAACAACAACATTATCAACAACATGAAACACAACAAATTATGTTAAGCCAGAAGCAATCATCATTAGAGTACATCATGGACGATAGACAAAACGATGAGTTTCTTTTGGATGAGAACTATCACAGTGATGAAGAATGTGGTAATTATCTAGATGAAAGTTCGAGTGGAAGTGTTGGTATTGGTATTACAGAGGGACAAAAAGGTACACAAAAGAACGATGACTCTTTTCTTGCTGTAATTACAAATGCAAGTTTAACTGAACCAACGATTCGTAACGCTGCTCCTCATTTGACTGGCGTACATCATCAAATTAAAAAACAAGACAGCATTATTATTGAGGAATCAACTTTGGATAATGATTACGAAAATGAGCTTCGAGATGTTGCATCACAGGATTCCCCGGAAATTGAAGTAGACGATGATGACAAACTAGCTGCTCTTTTACCTATACGAAGTAAATCTCAAAAAAAGAAAGTTCTAATGCGTGGCGAAACGGAGGAAGTGGTTAGCGGTCATATGCAAATCGTACGAAAAACAGAGATTACGGCTAAGCAACGTTGGCATTGGGCTTACAACAAAATTATAATGCAACTAAATGTAAGTACACCTTTTATTGATTCTTGGCTTATTAACCTATTCTGTCCGTCTGATCACTGTTTCACATATTTTAATTGTATTATTTTAAAAAAAACTATGAACACAGTTGGTGCCATGCGAATTTTGTGTGACATCAGTTTAGGGTTTCTCTTAGTACTCAATTTTTAAAAACTCACCTGCAACTTTTTTGAAAGAAACCAGGTCAAACACACATTCCAACGTTTGATGAAAAGATTTGGAAAATATATTAAGCTATATTTCCTTTAAATGTTGGATACACTATGTCAATTTTATCGATTTGCACATCAAGGTGTATCGACTTGTTAGCGATTTTAAAGTCCCCTGTACCAATTCATTCTTAACAAGTTGACCGACGAACACATGGACCATGATATTTACAAAGTTATAAAACAGTAAAATATTTGGCATAAAAACCTTATATAATATTATACCAAAAAAGTTTTCGAATAATGGAAACACACTTGTACTACCGAGTGCATGGAAGAGCTCATAACGAAAATCTGGAGTCTCTAGCTCTTATTGTGTCTGAGAAAATACAGACAGACCGACATGGCTATATCATCTCAGCTGTTGATGCTAATTAAAAATATATGTATAAATAGAGTCACATTTCGTAGCAGTTTTAATTACAGTGTCTCCAATAGATCTACATCAAACATTTTTGAGATCCATTATTTCCCTTTGTAAGCAGACTTCTTACTCCACTTAAGTATTGAGTCATTATGGTTTAGGGCCCTTTGCTGTTAATTGCACGAATGTTGCTAACTAATATGCTTGACGAGTGCGAGTGAATTCTCTTGTTGATAAGCACAAAATAGACATTAACATAGTTGCTAATTAGGTGATATGTATGCTATGCAGTACATACGTATGTGTCTATGTAACATTTTTATGTTTCTGAGCCAATTGCCGAAATTGGGTTGGCTATTCTCAGTTATTATTTGGTGCGATATCGAATTGGTTGTTCGGCCCAAGCGGTTCATGGAAAGCGTGTTAAAAATACTACGATGAATTTGATATTCGGTTTGTTTAGCGATCGCCATTCTATCCACAATAACTATTGTCTAGACGTATCTTCAATATCAATCGGCAATCAGGAGCTAATATCAGTGGAAGAACGCACACGTAAATTTAGCTGCCTTCTGAAGCACCAACGTGACGTATGTTTATTCCGTGAATTTGTTTTATATCCTAAATACTTTTTACTATTATAATAACTCAGAAAGTTTACTAAATGCATTGTAATAAAATATTACAATAACATAGTTTATACAACACAATAACAAATAGGCTATAATTTTTACAGATATTGTATGATGGGTTGTTGTAATATCCTTAATGGCAGACGAACAAAGGCAATGAGCAGACAAAAAAGTAATTGTCAGGCAGAGTTTAAAGTAAGAGTGTAAAAATTAATTACACTGATTTTTCGATTTGGACAAAGGCACGATAAAATACTTGTATATATTTATATATATAACTATATATGGACGGCCACGCTACGTTTATTTTCGGCAAAAAAAGTCAGTTATGCAATTTTTTCAAGTAAATTTTTTACAACGCTTAGAGTTTTCGCTAAATTACAGGTTTTCGTTTATCGATAAATATAAATGTAATGTAAATTAAATGACAATTATATCATATGGGGATCATGGCGTCTTATCTCGGTATAGTTATCAGAAATATGTATTTTATTTATGGGGTTGGTATGGTATGGTCTTAATGAAATTCTAATAAAACTTTCAACTGTTTAAAAGTAAAATGAAATCAAAACTAAATCAGTAAATTTATTAGTTGTCTCAAACTGTGGTGAGACCCTGTTTATAAAAATAAAAATGTGCTTAAATTTGTTTGTGTCTTGACTTAAAAAGCTTTTGTAAGCTTTAACTTTCGCGCAACAATTGCGAGCCCTTTTGGGCCAAAAGTCATGCGCATTAGTCATTTTGATTCTCTCCGATGATTATTACGGGTAACTTCAAACGCTCATCCGCTCTCTTGCTCTGTCGGTGTCCCGCTTTACTACATATCAAAAGTTCTGAAGGAATCTCACACACACAAATATATGCTCACTTTACTTGCACATGAGAGAGCGAATATCTTTCAGGGTGTGTGTGAGTAACAAAAAGTAGCAAACTGATGTAGTGTACTTTTCAGCGTTTTTCAATTCACATCATTTTCTGCGACTGCAGTGTTAAAAAGTGATTCGTTTACATATATTAATATTTAAAAGTACAACAAATTGTAAAATACACCAATTCGAAATAAGAGTCCGTAAAATAACAGAGATAGAATAATAAATCCAATGACAACCAAATACGTCACAATACTCAAATACACCGAATATGTATACACAATTCTATTGATGTATACATACGTTTGTGCTTGTATTTTTGTGTGTGTGCTTTTTATATACACATATGCACATTAACCAGAATTTGTGTCACATGGTGAACTCCCATAAAACATACATAAAACGGTCAGAATAAAAATTTGGCTTTACGCAGCAGAATATACATTTGAATGAAGGAACCTTTCACAAAAAAATATTTGAATGCAGTGTAGAAATTTTTTATGCTTCATTTATTTTACTAAACGGCTGTTGCTTTCACCTGACAGGCGCAGACAGGCACCCTTTTCATGCTTGAGCTTTCACAGATGTACGTCGGATAATGTTTGAAATTGGTTGATTGCTAGTTATATTGTATCTTCAATTAAATCTTTTGAGTATAACTTCTTTACGGTTATCAAAAGAAATGTATTTAAATAGTATAGGAAACTCACCATTAATTTCGATTTCTATTTGCAATAGAAATTTTGAAGTGGCTTAATAGATACTGAGATTAGCCGATAATCTCACCAAACTTTTCATAGCATTATTGGTAATTAGTATAGAAAATTCGGTGTCAGCTCAACAGGCTTATTAACGTGATTATAAGCCATCCAGTTGTAAATCATTAGTATGTATTACACTTTTCAACATATAGTACTCCTAACTGTGAAATACATATTTAGATCGCAGTTGTAATAAAAAATGTCGGTTAGACGATCAAAATCAACACCAACATCGCCAGTCTTTGGGTCACCATTCGATGCCTTGTCACAAACAGCGCCATTTGCTGATACTCATAATACAGAAGGAGCTCTACAACACGTATATTTGTATAATAATGAAAATAAAGAGGTCGACGAACAGTCGAAAACTGATATGCAACAACAGCAATATATTGTGGCCGCAAATGCAGCTCTACACAGTCAGTTTAAAATAAAGCAACAGATAAAGCAACAACAACAACAGCAACAAAATCTCGAAGCACCTCTTATTCAAAGGCAGCCGGTAATGCATTCTCAGGAAAATAAAGAACATCTACAGCGTCAGCAATACCAACGAATCAATCACAAGTCTCAACTTAGTTTGGTCCATAGCGAAATGATGTCAATGTCAATGTCCCGATCGAACATAAACAACGGCAGTATGGCTTCGATTCGTAGTGAGCAACAGTTGTGTCAGCTCTATAATTCACAACAGCACTCCGATTATATAATATCAGATTATATGGATAAGATAGCGACGCGAATAAGTTTACTGGAAACCGAGTTGAAGTTTGCATGGCGTGCGTTGGATTTGCTATCAAATGAATATGGTAAGATATGGACAAGACTGGAGAAATTGGAGAATATATCGGTGGAACAGCAGTCGGTTGTTGGTAATCTAATGGGTCTAATCACTGCCGCGGGGCAACACCATCAGCAACTCGATGAAATTAACATTAGCAAACATCCATTTGCCGACTTCTTAGCAGACAATCAAACGCTATTGCCCGAAGAGCTGGAAATAGAAACCATGTTAAAGAGACCCAATAATTCGAATTTTCGTCACGTTTTAGAGGAATTAAAGCGTTGTCATGAGACAGAAAGTCGATTAAGCAATCTGCAATTAGTTATGGAGCATGAAGAGCATGATAACCTATTATACTACGCTAACGGACCTCCTTTAAGTCGTCTTGATTTTAATGTCCCGGAACAAACTAGAAATGATCAGCAGCAACTAAAAGTTGATGAACATGATTGTTCCTGGATATTAAAAACCTGTCCAAGTGTCGATGAAGTCGACAAATCATTTGTAACAACAAGTCAGTCTCCATCAAAACTCTACTCCGAAACGGATTTATTGATGTATGAAAAGCAACAGATAATGGCGAACAATGCTCGAGCGGAATTATTGCAAGAGTTTTTGAATGGACAGCGTGTACTCCAACAAGTGGCAGCTGGTACATCTGCGGTTGCTGCTTCCTCATCAGCCAGCAGCGAAACGAACTCCTTAACCTTGGCAGCTTCTAGAGAAGAGGGTGACGAACTCATTGATGGTGTGAAGTTTTTTCGGTTAACCGCCGTTAAAACTGGTCAGGGTGGAAACGAAGTAGTACCCATTGAGGATACCGGAGGAACATCGGTGGTTAACTGCGAAATAAACGAAAATTTCTACAAGAATCTAAACGAAGCATATCGTGAATATCATTTATCTACTGAAATATCGAACTTAGAGCGAGTACTTCAGGATGCCAACCATGTTACGCCTCTCATGATGACGCACGAGGCAGCCAATAGTGAGGAATATATAAATCCGAGTACAGAAACAATAGGATCATCAGATGCGCAAGCACCCAGACCGCCCCGAAATTTGGGTATGGTTGTTTCCAACAAGAATAAGGAATCTTCACGCAAACATCGAAAAAAGAAGCATCATAAAAATGAGATGGATATGATAAATAATTTAAAAAGTCTCTTCGCTCAAGAATTAAGTACAACAACAATAGCAGCAATAAACCCAAATACTGCAGAAAAACTCAACAAGAAAAAAAATCCCTTAGTAGACGCTAATCAGACTTCAAAAAATTTAAAGTCTTCGAAAGATAAAGAGAAAATTGATATATTAGATTCTATGACAAATGTCTTAACTGGGGAAATGAATAAAATTAAAGATATACAATCTTTATCGGCGGCACAAATCCTTCAGCTACGCCAGACAATTAAATCGGAGCAGATATTTTTCGAAAAACTAAATCAAGTTGATAAAAATCTCACACTCTTATTATTGAATCCAGTCACAATGGCTGAAGACTTGCGACGTCTTCATGTTATGGCAGATGATGAAAAGTTTGATTTTATTATGAAGAAATTTGATAAAAATATTGAAACGCTTAAGAAATTGGTGGGAAATTCGTTTGAAGAATATAAATTATCAAATGTAAAAACACCTCCAAATTCAACAACAAATAAACCAACGCAGGACCTTAACCAACTAAACGACAATCAATTCAATTTGATGACAACTTCACAACACAGAAATGATTATAGTGCCCATTTGCTACGAAACAATTCGGATTTAGATGAGCAATTGAAACTGCTCGAAACTCAGGAAATTGAAATAAATCGTAAAAAAAATATTGAAAGGATCACACACAGTCATGGTTTAAAAGCTGAACAGTTTTTCGACGTAAGTCCTACAACAGCCGGTGGTTCTCAATTATCAACACATAGTCTCGACGCCGCTGAGATTGTTTCAAGTTCATTAAATAATATATACAATCAAGATGAGTATATCAAGTCATTGAAAAAAAGTTTGGAACGTCATAATAGTATGTTATTTCTGTTACACCTTCAAAATCCCGAGAAGCATAAAAATGTTGCCACATGCAATGACATGGATGATATTCTATTGGGTACCAATGAAACAAGTCCTCCACCCCCAGCGCCCAATGATAATTTAACAGAGAACATATTCGATATTAATCCCTTGCAGCATCAAAAACAACAACAAGGCAAATCAGACTCGGGGCTATCCTCAATGAGTGGTTGGTCACCCAATTTACCCGCCAATGCAAATTATAACAATTATAAAGATATCACAATAGAAATGATACAGATGATGATGAATTTAGAAGCAGGTTCGCCATCAATATTGATCGAGCAACAGCAACAACAACAACAACCACAACATCAAAAACAACAATATATACTGTCCGAAGAGAATCTTAACTATATACATGAACTTTCAAAAAATATACCAATATGTTCAGTGTATGAAAATAAATCGATTTTCAATGTGCTTTCTTCGAAGGTTACACCAAGTGATAACGATTTAATTTGCACTATCGATGAAATGCTCGAATGGGACCAACACCATATGCAACAACATCAGCCGCATCCCGAATCATCATTAACATCAAATGCTCAACGATTTTCTGACAGGGAAAACATGAACGCAAAAAATCTTGTGCCTGATCTCTTGACTAATAATAAGATGGCAGATCTATCAAATGTCCGTTTAGAGTCAAGAAATTATGAAAAACCTATGTCAATAATGGCGGGTTATCAAGAGACAGATATTGACGTGTTTGAAGCACGAAAGCCATATTTAACCGATCGTCTGGTTTACTATCCGTCATCAAACAGTGTCGTCGATTATAATAGCAGCAATAATTTGAACCATATTGGCATTGAACAGTATAACCAGTATCGAAACTTAAATGTTAAAGGAGCGGGCAATGCCCAACACGGGCAATTAAAATCTCTATCGGTTCAGCCGCATTCTATGCGACCAACCATCGGATCGTCAAATGATCATGACAATGTTGAAAAGACTTCGCAGTTGGCAGCATTAAGTAAAACACCAAAGGTATGGACCAAACTTACAAATTTTCTACCGGACAACTTGAAACTGAAGCGTTCAATCCGGTATAGTTCTCGTTCGCAGTCTTTAACCAGCTGCGGTGCCGACGTGCACAGCATTTCTCCGGGCTCCCGTGACCAGGCTGCGTCGTATCCTTTGGTAATAGGTTCCACAACTACTACAAGCTTAAAGCGCAGCGCAAATAGTGATTTAGAGTTGTCAAAGCGTATTGATAAACTGCCAATGCGAATTATACAACGAGCTACATACACTCAATCGCCAGATCAAGTCAGAGGACAGAAGCAGCATAAGAAACATTCGTTTTCAACCAAAATGAACAATCTAATGGAAAAGGCAAAAACGTATCGACGACACAGCTTTGGCTTGCGCCACGAATCTATCATCTCTGATCCCGAATTAATCGATATTGATAAAGATTTACCAACAGTCAAATCATCGGATAACGAAGATTCAATAACAAGCGACTTATTTGACGTCAGCCACACTCATCAGTATTTCGAAAAGTTAAACGAGCGCTTAACGGTTCACTCGGATGGTAATCAAAATGATTGCAACATACAATTTGAAAATGGAGTTTGTGAAATACATGAAAAGGATAATGATTATTATTGTGATGATGATTCGGGCGAACATCAACAATCTGTTAATCATGAAAACAATAATATATTTTCTGTTGTTGGAGATATCAAAAAACAACCGCAGCTGATTTCATCATCGGTCGATAACAAAGTTCTTGAGTTAAATTTTGATTTACATTTTCATAAAGTTGAACAAATTCCAGAAATATTTGTAGAGACCATTAAGCAGCAGGCACAACAAGAACATGCTTTTGATGAAAATACGAACCTTGAGGACGAAGACGTGACTTTCTCTCATGACCGGCTACCCTCATCACCAACGACAAGCGATGCCAAAGAATGTTACGGTGGTTCATTAGCAATACCATTACTGCTAGATGAGAAAGCGCCAACAATTTCATCGAGCCCAATAACAACCATGAATTTGAATGGGTTACAACAGAATCGCGGTAGTATTTTGGTCGCACTACAACAACAACAATCGTTAGATATACCAAATTCTAATCTTAGCTCATCTCGTGAGGACGATGATAATCGCAGTCAGCATTCGGCGCGGACATTCTCATCGTCACGTCGTCAAAGCACAGAGGACAGCATCGATACAGACGACGAATACTTTTGCTACGAGCTGCGACAACTTGAGGAGCTTGAGCATCAGCAGCAACAGGCACAATCACTGAAAACACAATCAGAAACACAGAACGACATTAAAAAGGACGACGAAGTGCTCTTTTCACAAATTGGTCAATTGGCTCTGGTTGGTGGCGACTTAAATATTAACGATTTTCCACTTAGGGAAAAACTCATTGACTCCGATGTACCAGATGAAATCGTCAAGCGTCAGATGAACCAGGTACTTAATGAGCTTAAATGCGTTGTTAAACTCGAACCAGATATATTACTTCGAAGTAGTACGGACGCCACCGAAAAAGAACATGATTCACTAACCAAACAAAAACATTTGGTACGTGACAAACTAGTGGAAAAATTGATTAAAGTCTCTGATATGCATAGCGCTTGGCAGGATGCGAATGTAAATGAACTACAACTAACAAGCACTAAGCAGTGCTTCAACATGGATGCTAAAGATGATATCCATACGCATCAACACATCAGCCCTACAATAGATTTGCACAAGCAAAAAAAAAACCAGGAATGGAGGGAATTAATGGAGAGAAGGGATGATACGATCGAGCTGGGAAAAGTTTCCACTGAGTTGCAATTGGAATCGAGCTCGTCTTACACGTCAGAGGAGGATGAATACGAACAGAAGAAAAGAAGAGATCAACAGCCATTGCCAAACATTGTAGCATCAATAGACGAACTTTCAATTGAATCGTCGGACTTTGGAATGCAAAACAAGTCATCAAGTGCCACATCGGGTCCCGATACACCCGCAGCACTTAGTGATGTTGATATGGATAATAATTTGGAAGAGGATAGATTTGCAACAGGGCCCGGCGAAGCTGCAACACAAGAATGTGAGTTGCTGCAGGTAACAAATCTGGGCACAGTTCTTTTGACGACAACACAAAACAATGCTACAGCAGCGCCGTCAAGTTCTATTAAATTAATCAGCCAGAATTCAAGTGTCGATGGAACCCAGGTGTCAGCGGCGGCGGCGAGTACAACAAATGGTGCTGCGACAAATTTAGGCAGCAGTAAATGGAAATTACTCAAGACATTGAAAGAAAAGAAAATCGAGGAGAAAAACAATCTGGATAAAATGAAGGAAGAAGAACTGGCTAAAGATAAGGATAAGGTAAATTCGTATGGATTATTCGAGAGACAAATAGTTTTTAAAGAATGATTATAACGTTTTTTACTTCATTTGTGATATAAGAAGCAAGATGATTTTAATATGCATTCCGATTTTTATGTAAATAATTTTGTATAAGTTTGTTAGCAAATATACTGATAAATATTTTATTAATTTTTTCAGAATGGTTCAGGTACAGGGGATGTTGGTCTTCGATCAAATGGCCATCCGAGCGATAACCCGTTTTATAGCAATATTGATAGCATGCCCGATATTCGTCCAAGGCGAAAATCTATTCCCCTTGTTTCTGAACTGGTAAGATTTAACCTTGTTACTATTTTTTATTAATATATGTATATATATATTTGTTTTTTAAATTCATTTTCAAAAATTTTACAAAAACCTTAAAAAAAAAACAAATTAATAAAATGTACATTCACGTCTTGACATCTCATATTTTTATGATGCTATCCTATATATTTTCTATACGATGTTAAACATTTATTTTCTTTTGTACAACGAAAAATGATTTAATGGACTTCAGGTGCTCAAGGTATAGAACACGATTGTCGATATCTTTCACTTACTTTTAAATAAATTTCTAATAATTTTTTAAATTCACCTTTGTCTTATAATAATTATATTCCAAAATTTTACAACATTTTTATACATTTAGCTTTTCTTAGTATGTATAAATTTGCATTTAGATTTGTTTACAAACTTTTAGTAGTATTATGCACTCGATTTTTAAGTAGCAGCGCTTTCCATGCAGATATTATATTTCCATATATACTTTGTAGTGATTAAGATATATGCACATTTGTTAAAAGTATATATTATTATCCGTATATATTTAAAAATCGGTTTAATGACACACGGCAAAATATGGTATTAGTAGTACCAAGCACCGATTATTTATATTTCCGATGCGTGCAATATTTAAATACAAGAATGTAATTCATAAAGAATTAAAAGAGTTTTGGTTGCTTTCCTTAACACGATCATTATAGTTTTTTAATTTTATTACAAATCTGGAATTCCTAAAAATTCACATCTTTTTAAATTATTTTTTTTGGCAAATATGTACCAACAAAACTGTAAAACGAGACGCGCAGTCTTAAGCATAAGGTGAATAATCTTCCGGCCGACCGACCGACCGACCGAATAGTCGGCGTATCGCTTAGCGAGCGGTTACAAAGATCGCGAGCATGTAGACAGATATAAAGACTAATTTTTTAAGTAAGATAGTAAGTGTGGTGAAATATATTGGAATAGCTCGATATTGATTTAGCATAATAACCGAAAGGGTCATAGCTATTAAAAAAAAGTTTTAAAACATATAGGATATCTTACGATTCTGGTCGGAATTGTAAAACTAATTTGGCTGATTAATTTAAAATAATTTTAGTTTTTATTAATAACTTTATTTCTCCAAAATTGTTCTGAAATTATTTTTGCGCTTATTCGAATCTCTCCTGATAAATCAGATATTTGGGATACCATATTCATGAATCAGATGTATGCTCGACTAGAAGATACCTTTAACCCTTGAGATAATACATACGGCCACATATGCACTGTTGTGTCAATGCTTGTTGCTTTACCTTAATCCTTCATATCTGCTGTTTCTCAAAAAAAAAATTTTTTTTTCTTTTTATATATATTAATTAAAAGGTTTCAAAGATTTTCATTATTTGGTTTATGTTTTCGATCCTCGTGTTAAAATTCAAGATTTCATTGTTGTTTGAAAAGCAATCGAAAATTAGCTTATAATACATGAGCACCTTAGAGTTATTTATAACAGGCGGAAGATCGTTCATAAACACTGCAAATAATAAACGTTCAATATGACTTCCTTGAATAGCGCCAAGGTAACCTGAACTGCCTATGAGACTCAGCCCCTGAAGTCGTAAGCCTTACTAATATCAGTGTAAATAACAACTTTTTGCATTTTATCTTGAAAATCCTTAATAACTAATAAAGAGGATACTGACAAGTAAGTGTTGGTAGACGACGCACTATTATTATAGCTTGTAAAGATATGGGATGTTATTTATTTCTTAAATATCTTAGGAACACCAAACAACTTGAAGATAGTACCTCTATAATTCTAATAATTTATTTAATTTTGTATGGAGAGGAAAAATAAAAATATTAAATTTTTTTGGTTTGATAATTCCTTTAACATTCGTTATTAAAAATTATAATACTGGGTCGAGCAATCAAAATGAGTAATACAGTTTAGTTGATCAATAAGGATCAGGATAAGAATCAAATCAAATACAAAATATTGCTGCCACGTCGAAGTCGCCAGACACATAGAGGGAACATCAATAACTGTATGGGATAAAGGCCGAGTACATTTTTTAAAACCGGTCATCTGAAATTACCGAACTCGTATTAAAGATTTTCTGCTATGGCATGGCGCCTGGGCAGGTAAGGTGATCAACAACTCCAACGTTGGCTGGTAGACATTTCCTAGATAAGATAAATGCATCGAAACAGATAAAAAAGAGGATGGATCTGAAATATAAAGTGGATCAACCATTTTATTAAAAGAATTAGAGACTAATTTGACTTAATGACAGGTCAAATTAGTTGATTAAAACTTCATTCTGACATGTGACTGGTTGTAAGTAGACGGCTCAAGTCGATTAAACTCGACCCTGAAATCTTGACCTTATAAGACGGCCACGCCTGAATGATTAAGAATAATTTATCCAGTTGGAGATGCTTTCTTTTGTCTGTTCCATACATTTTCACAAAATCCGGGTGTAAAACAAGTGAAGGCGACGCAACAGATACAGATAGAGAAATACTTTGATACCGGTATAAAAACGTTTGTTAGACTTGCCTGAAAAGAATGTGTAGGGGTGCAGTATGGATGGAAATGGCATCCAAATTTTTTATGGAGCTTTTAGGATGTCACCAGCTATCTTCCTACCAAATTTGCTATTCCGATTTTACAATATATATTATATATATTAATAGTGTGTAAAGAATTTGACTTGCTTTTTGAAACCAATATTTTGCCTGCATCGCATACGTTTTTTATCTATCATCTCAAATAATGATATTTATTTGCACCATAACAATCACAGCTCGATTTACGTTGCTTAGTAGATTGCTTTACTCTGAATGTCATTGCCGATTTATCCAGATTTCTGCAACATTGGAAATCGATTATTTTACTTTTTTTTAATGCAATTTTGCGTTTTTTTTGTAAACTTATTTAGACAATGGCAGCCACAAAACGAAATGCTGGACTTACATCAGCAGTGCCACGTGCAACGCTTAATGACGAAGAACTGGTAAGGCACAAATTAAGGGTATTCAAAAGCTATAATAAATGAAGTGATAAGGATTGATCATAAGATCCGAAAAGGGTTATGAATAGCGATGGAGAGATATGGTAGAACATTTCTGATCGGAACTGGAAAACTAATTTGAAGAATTAAATTCACCATCTGTGATCAAAAAAATAAGGGAGATTTATAAGTAAAAGTCTACAAAGAAGGTATGTTAATGGTAGTATCCTAGTTAAGATCCCTGAAAGTAAAGAACAGACATTTTTTTGTACCGATTCGATTTTATTCAATTCTAATGAATTCTTTATCTGGTATACCAACTTAAAATTCGAGAATCGGACGTATAAGAGAAATTTACAGAGCATTTTTTATATATTTGTGTTTCATTGAATTCCTTTTTAATTCACTTAACTCGCTTAATGAAACCCAGAGCACCAGATGCTCGATTAGCAACTTAAGCTTTCGTAAGGAAACCCAAATCTTCAATCCAAATTGTTCGGAAAATCCAAAAGTTTTAATATGTGAATTAAGAGAAAGAGACTTACAGAAACAAATGCCTTACTGAAATCAGTGTAAATAACAACTGTAGGCATTTTATCTTGAAATTCCTCGATAACAAATAAGTTAAATTCTAACAAGTTAGATCTACTACTACGTATTTATTTTATAAATCCGTGCTGGTACGACGAAATAATAGATTTGATATATTATTATATCTTAGGAATAGCAGACAGTTTAGATATACCCTTATAGTCCCGAACATTTGAGTTATTTCGTTTTTTATGTAGAGAAATAATAAATACTCTTACCGAATTTTGGAAAAAGAGTACACACAATTAAGGTACAGACTTCAAAAGACCCTAAGTATCTAAACAATAATTACGATAAAAATAAAACACCTGAAAACAGTTTATTGAAATTTGTTTTATACCAAATAACTTTTAGCTTTCATTGAACTGAGGAAATATCAGATTTTTCACAAAATTCGACGACAGGAACTTACAATGCTTAAGTGCTTTATCACTTTATTATAGCTATGAATAAACCCAATTGTTTTCTAAAAAAATGCTCTTACGAAAATATAATCTATTTAGAAAATGCATGTGTATAAGAAGGCACTACAGGCGTTAATCTATCCAATTTCGTCAACAACTCCGCATAACTTTGTACTGTGGACTGCAACATCGCCAACTTATTGCTATGAGTGCGAGGGATTGCTGTGGGGTATTGCTCGGCAAGGAGTGCGTTGCACAGAGTGCGGCGTCAAATGTCATGAGAAATGCAAGGATTTATTAAATGCTGACTGCTTACAGCGTAAGTTAAACGCCTTTTTTTTGTTTGTTCGATTTTGTGATAGAATTTTTAAAGGTGCCGCTGAAAAGAGTTCAAAGCATGGTGCAGAAGATAAAGCAAATTCGATCATAACTGCAATGAAGGAGCGCATGAAACAGCGTGAACGTGAAAAGCCCGAAATATTTGAATTGATCAGGTAATGAAATCTAAAACATTTCCTTTTGGCTGGTGCGAAAATTGCATACTCACTAATGTGAGTGTAAACCTGTAAAATGTATTTGGATATATAACTTTTGCTTTTAGATTATCAGAATACTTTTAACCCAAATCTTATTTATTTTTCCGCACAAAAATGTGCTGTATGTATACATACATGGATAAAATTGTATATATATATATATATTTATATATATATCGGATTTAGAGCCGTATTCAGTATTGAAGAGAAAAGCCATACAGGCCATATGAAAGCTGTGAAACAAAGCGTCCTAGATGGCACCAGTAAATGGTCGGCGAAAATTGCTATTACAGGTTTGAATCTAATAAGCGCGAAACCACTGTTTTTGACGTGCTTTTTGCAAAATTTGACTTTATTCTAAACTTATCATCATGTATGTATAATGAATGTATGTATTTTCTGAAAATTTGATTTAATTTGTTTTTTTCGTATAATGTGTTACAATCACTATTTCTAAATAAATGTATTAATATATAATGATACAGCTATATATAATATCATATACAATGAAAACTAATTACGCTTCATACTTTCACAAATAGTATACACCAAAACAAACGTTGTAGTGTCCGCCTAAGGGATTTGTCTGATTATTATGAAAGGTGTCTGTTAAATGAGTTTTCACTGTATACATAAATATATATACATATAATGTTGTACGTGTAAATGTAATAATTACTTGTATGCATGTATGAATGGTTATAAACCTTACACAGACATGGATACGAAATGGAATGTACGTTAATTTATATATATTATCAAAAAGTAAACTTTCTTCCCAACGGCTTGACAGGTAAACTATACTTCTAAGGTATAAAGAATATTATTTTATTTTTTTGAAATAGGTTCCTTAGTTATGTTTCAATAAAAGTATCATTTCCATTCGGTTTAAAATAAAATACAAAAATAAAATAATATGTACATAAAACTATATCCAAACAATATATAGTCAGTCGAAAAAAAAATCAAAATCAAATCAATACAGTATCATTAAGTGTTTAAAGTCATTTCAGAAAAGTACTATAATTATATAACAAAGCAGAGGTTACTCTTTGTGCGCTACTTTGTATCTTCTAAATATATGTATACCCTTTTTTGATCGCAGCTCCACCCACATAATTGACCACAAATAACGAAGATTTTTATTGAGGAAGTAATATTGTAAATCGATTTATTAAATCCAGATATTACCCCCAACAATCACTCAAAAATTTACCTCAAAATATTTAAGATTAGAATTAAAAAGTATTTATGTCCTTTTTATATAAATAGTTCAATATGCATAAAATATGTATGACATTTTTACCAACTACCGCAGTTTAGAGTTAAACTAAATAAACTTGCCAATCGCTTAAAATTTCGATTCAAAACGCGAAAATGTACCCAAAATGCACAAAAATTACTTGTGGTAGTGATCTAGCTAATCTAATAAAATAAGACACTACAAAATAACCTGATCTTTATAAACAAATTCTAGGAAGCGTATATACATTAATAATTTTTTTAATTAACTAATTCATTAAATTTTTGATTTTAATTGTATTTCCTTTTATTTACTGAGAATCAATTCAGTTTAAATACTTCGTTAATTCTTAATATTCTTGCGCTGATAAAATTGTCCAAATATTTAAAACAGAAGTTTAAAATTTTTTTTTGTCACGAATATCTCATAAATGTTATGAATATAGACAGACTACATCTATAAGTTGACTATACATAAGATTGTAAGCGCACCAGCCCCAACTAAAAGTGGTTACAATTTACATATACACATATACATGGTTTTTTTAACATAAATATCGCTGCAAATGCATTCAATTCAAGGATGACATTCGGTGTGGATCCAGACACACACATAGATTCATTAGAACAGGCTGAGCACGCAACTGTTGAGGGAACATCTAAATGGTCATGCAAACTAACAATAACAGGTACACGGGAAAATCTCATTTTGCGATTTACATTTATAATTTTTTTTTTATTTTATACACACAGTTCTTAATCATCTAAACATGTACCCTCTAAAAAAAATTTTGTATAGTCTCTTTTGAATAAATGTAAAAAAATAAAGCAACCAATTTTCACTATATACAGGCAAGACTAAACTATTTTTTTTAAGTTTTGTATATTTAAGAGAAATAAAATTGATCCTGGTTGCAGGGTATTCTTTTTATTCGGCGGAATTCGACTTTAAAATAATTTGTCGTAAACATATTTTTTATATTTGAATTTGTTCTTTTTTATTATGGATTTTTCACTACTTTTTGCCTTCATTATTTTAAGCTTGATATTAAAATTTAGTCCTTATTGTGGATTGTATTCACTTTATGCCATAGTTATATTAGTTTATATATATTTAAGATTAAATTGGTAATCCGCAGAAAATAAATAAAGTAAATATTTATTTTAGCAAAAAACCCATCAAAATTTAATGACCCAAAACTCAAAATTAATTTTAAAACAGCCTTTTCATATTATTCCGCATATCCGGATATACCCCAGACAATCGAATTAAAATACATTTATACAATTCTTTCTTTGAGTTAAAATAGCTAACTACTACAAAATGTTAAATAATTTTATAATTTTATTAATAAAAATATTTTTGCCTATGAAAATATTTTTTATTGTATAAAACTCCAAGCAATCATATTTTAATTTTTATTTTAAATAAATACAAATGTAAATGTTTGTATGCACATTCAAGAGCAACACATAAAACAAATCCAACCCACAGTTTGCAACAAACTTGTATCCTCCTACTGCACCGATAAAACAATTGAAAAAAAATAAGTCGAAATGGATTGCCAAAGATTATTGTACAGTGCCAAACACAACACTCACTGAAATTAAAATGGTTTATATGCATTCCTTTTAGATGTTTCTTACATAGTTACGTCAATGTATTCGATTCGATAACAATTGGAAACGCATAACTGCCTCAAATTAATTAATTTTTTCCTGTTAAATCGTTCAATATTGTTTAAAGCATTACCTTTCATACAAACAATTATGATAATTATATCTAGCTTTAATGGCAATGGAGTCATTGATTTTTATTTTTTTTAAATATCTTAATGTGCAAAACAGCGGCAAAGCTCAAAAATAGTTTAAGCCAAAATTTGATAAACATCTTAAGAACACTTTATTTTTGCAACTTATCGAAAACTTTTCTAGTCATTAAAAACATTTAATGTTAACAACATAACATCGACAAATGGTTTTTCTTCACCTTCGCTTTCTATACACTTGAAATGTGTTTTTAACTATGTCATGAAATAGAAGAAGACATATCGGACCCCATATAGTACAAATATTCTTGATAAGCATCGCGAGTTGTGATTGTATATCCAAGTCCGTCTTTTTCTATTTAAATTAGTCCGGCAGTCCATCTCACTCAAACTTTGGCTACTTTTTTTATAATAAGATCATTTGTCAAACTCAGCGAGTTCGGACTAGTATTTCATATAGTTTCCATACAAATGCAAGGCCTTTTACAATATTTTATTATGGAAACAAACCAAGTAGTAGTCTTTGTTTCGATTGTGTGTAACCTTCGGCATGCCAAAGATAGCCTTCTTACTTATTTTTTATAAAATAATATAAAAATTATAATAATATTTTTTAATATATGTATATATATTATAATAAAATTAAATAATCATAAATGTATATTTAATTTATTTACCAAATGCTTATCCGAGCTGTTATTCAAGCAAACATCGTTATGCTTCGCCCTAATGAAAATGTCTTTTAACATGTTTTTTTTATAATTTGTTTAACCTTTGCTACGGCAGTAAAGTCGTTCCTGATTCGACAATAGCATATTCACTTGAAAATAATTTAAAAGTCTTAAACCTATGTAAAAAAAAACGAAGAAAAAAATAGGTTGCATTACTTAATTACATATAATGCATGCCAGTCAATCAAATCTACTTTATGTGTGTAGTTCATGGATCGAGGAAGCGAGTGCGAAAAAAACGTGTCTTACTCATCGTATATAAATCTATTCAAATTTTAACTATTTGAACTGACTAAAGGAGGGTTTCCCAAAGTGCGCTAAAGGAAATAAAGAAATGTATTCTAATCAGCAATTTCTATATCTAAAAAAAAAAAAAATGCTTTTTCCTATACTTTACAACAAGGGCTTTGTTTGGTGCAAATCGAAATATTTGTGCATTATGTGCTTAAAATACCATGTCTGATTGACTTAGCTTTTAGATAGCAAGTGTCTACTGATCAAATTAACATATATAAATTCATTAAAATTTGAACTGTTTAACCAACTGACTAAAGCAGGGTTATCCAAAGTGCGCGAAAGCCGAAGAAAAATAGAAAAAGGTCACAAAAGCAAAATATTGTTTTTCCTGACTTTGTGTTTCTTTAAGTGCTAATGGTGACCTACTCAATACATATATACATATTTATTTTCCTTTCTTCGAAGAAATTGTAACAACTAAGGAACAATTGAATTGGGAAACCTTGGAAACTAAATACTGTGAAAGTTTTAATTTTTGGAAAACTATAATTGTTCATTACATATATTTTTTTTGTATTTCTTAATATCATTTTTAAAAAATATATTTTTTTAAACTACAAAGAAAGAAGACATAAGATACATTTTTTTTCTCTATTTTGTATACTCTTAACCCATAAAATGGGTAAAAAAAATGTATAATGGTGTTGTGCAAAAGTATGTAACAGGTAGAAGAAGTATGTAACATCTCCGATCAGCATTATATCCGTCTATATATATATATTCTTGATCAGCATCAACAGCCAAGTCGATATAGCCATGTCCGTCCGTCCGTGCGTCGATCTCAGAAACTGAAAGAGCTAGAAATACCAGATTTTTAATATGTCCTTTCCAAAGCTCTAGGCAGTACAAGATTATTTAAAATTTTCGATAATTTTTCCAGAGAACTATATACGTATGGAATTGATAACAATAACATTTTAAAGCTTGAAAGTTTATTTTAAATCGTCAAGAATTGGAACACTCTTTCAAGAATGACCTAATGTATTAGGTCAAGGGTTAAGTGTATCTTCTAGTCGAACTAACTCGACTAGAGTTTTCTGATTTGTTTTAAGTATTATTAAGAATCATTTCTTATAGCTTAATGTTATTAATAGTAAAAAAAAACAATTTTTTTTGGGATAAACGAGCTTTATAGCTGAATAAATATTATAAACAAGAATTTTATAAATAAAAAAATTAAGAATTTAAATTTTTTCTAATGTAAATATAGTATAATTAACTCCCCGGCTGTAAGTTTGACTTTCTATCTATATGAATGTTAGCTTCCACTGCCAAACGAACACTGTAAATCTTACACGCTTTATATAATGTATACCCTTTAATCTATAGACAAAACACACTATTACTATATATATAATAATATAACTGATTGACTTGATTAACTAACAAACAATCAATAGCAAATATTAATATTGCACACTTAAAATATTGTTCGAGTCTTTTAAATATGAAGTTTAAGGTTGCCCTTTTTTATTTTTGTATTAAATTAGTACATAATTTATATCAGATTGTGTAGTGTGCACACATCTCGAAATTTTAAACTTTTATGTTTGTATATTTGTGTTTTGTGTGGGCTACTTTTTACATATACTTTAAAATAATTGTCCTCTTCTCCTTACTGTGAATGCCTTAATGTGTTTTTGTGTCTTTTACCTAACATCTCTTTCACACGATATTTGTGCCGTTGCAATTTGTAGCTTACACTTACTAAATGTGAAATTAGGCAGTGCTGCTCAGTTCGTCAGTTTGACTTGACTTGACTGCCTGTCTGACCCCACCTTTATTGCAAGCTGTTTCAACAACAAGATCATAGTATAATAAAAAAAAAAACATCTTCCCGTTTTTTTTCTCTTCTTCTTTCTCCCTTGATTAACAAAACTGTGAACAACATCCAAATAAAACATCAAAAATACCACCAATTGGAATGCAAAAAAACCCCCATGACGGTTATCATCGTTTCAAACCTATTAAAAAACCCATAATTACGCAAAACCACTAAAACGTTACATGATAAAAAATAAAAAAATTAAACTCTAAAAATTCTATAAAAATTCGCTCCATTAAATTCAAACATGTTCATTTAAATTGGGTACTGGGTGTTGAAACGAATGAAAATGCCAAAAATCAAATCAAATCTAAATATTCAACCGATCTGATGTGAACTGTGTGCAGTGATTTGTGCTCAAGGATTGATAGCGAAGGATAAAAGCGGTACGAGTGATCCATATGTGACGGTGCAAGTTAGCAAGGTGAAAAAACGAACGCGCACAATGCCCCAGGAGCTAAACCCTGTGTGGAACGAGAAGTTTCACTTGTGAGTATTTAATTCCAAATTTTGTACTACTATCTCTCTTCCGCCGTAGTATATCTTAATCTCAGTATGTACTATGTAAGTATGTAAAGTGAAATACATACTTACTACACCGCCCACAAATCTCGACTAATTTTTGTATTTGTACTACACCCACACATCGAATAGTTTCTTCAACTTAACACTCACTTTTTCTCTTCACTCCTAACTACTAATCTAAACTTTTTTTTTTCGCCATGTTGTTCACGTTATGTTCAAACTAGTACAAACTTACAGATATAATTTGCTTTTAATATTTACTCTTTCTCTGGTATGTAGGATAGGGCATGTCGTATATAAATTCACATGTACTGTGTTTTCGCGTTTCTCTTTAGTAGGTATTGTTTGGTTTTATATGAAAGCCATTCAGTTATTAAATTAGATTTTTGGCTTTTTGTTATTTGCGCTTTTTGTTAAAAATAATTTCACACTTGTATCACTAGGATGTTTTCAAAATCTTTTATATAGCAAATCTGAAGGGAAGTGTGAAGCATATTGGTTTAATTTGAAAATAAATAAGTTATATTAAAACTTTCGTTGTACGGTGAACCGTACATAAAAAGATTAGATGAGATTGATATATCACAATAATAAGCTAATAGTACTGTCTTATTTTTGGTTTAGTACAAATTGCAGAAAATGATTCTTAAATTTGGCTTTAAATTAGTCATGAGAGCGCCAAACATTATCTCGTTTTTATATCCTTAACCCATTAAATGCTAAAAAGTGTTTAATAGTTTTGTGATAAAGTATGTAGCAGGCTGAAGGAAGCATCTCCGACCCCATAAAGTATATATATTTTCCGATCAACATCAACAGCCGAGTCCCTCTGTCCGTCCGTCTGTAAGTATGAACGCGTCGATCTCAAAACCTACAAAAGCTTGAGACTCCAGAATTCGGACATGAGCTCTCCTAATCCCCAGTACAAGTTTGTTTCAAATCTTTTGATTACTTTCCCAGCTTACAACACACTCGTATAATAGGTAAAAAACCCTTGAATTTAAAATGTATTATTTAAGTTTTGTATTAAAATCGGCTCAGAGGCACCAGAGATATGAAAGATTAAAGTAAATCATCAAGCATTGGTACAGTAGTGCAAGTATGGCTGTAAAGGTATCTTCTAGTCGCGCTTACTCGACTAGAGCTTTCTTACTTGTTTGTTTATGCATTTATGCAAATACCAAATCATATATGCATTGAAGTTGCTAAAAATCAAGTTTTATTTTTTATTTAGTGTATTTATAAGCACATGAAATGATTGACATGGGTATAATGGTCTAGTGGAAATGCATGTTACAGATAGAAGATAGCTTCTCCGACCCCATAAAGATATATGTGTTATTGATCAGAATAATAAGCGCGAATAAGTATAAGGCTACAGAATTTAATTAACAAACTTGATTGTTTTTTGTTTTAGAAACTTGACGCAATAATGAAAATAATCATTAATATCGGTTAAGAATTATATTAAAATCGAAATTAGAAATAATGCAGATTGAAATTCAGTCATTAAGCACTGGCGAAAAAATGCAAGCAAGGTTACGGGCTCAGAGTTTTTACTAACAAACTTTCTTGAATGGTGCTTTCTTAATTATTTATTTTACAAATGATTTAAAGTTATAATATGATAAAATGTTAAAAGCAATCAACAATTGGCACACTGAAAAAACTTTTTGGCTGTTGGTCAATTAGGAATTATATAAATTAAATAACATTGTTGTGTGAACTGAATTTTGTTTTGGTACGTGAAAATTTCAGAATATTATCGAACATTTTTTTGAGCTCTGAGGATCTTTATTAGTGAAATCTTAAATCGATGTGCAAATTTAGCTTTGAGCTTTATGATTTGCGCACATACAGTATTTCACATGTTATTTGATGAAGTGTCATAAAAATTTGAATTTAAAAAAAAACGAAAAATTGTCAATTTCCCATTTTTTTTTATTTTTACGAAAACCACTTTATTTTTTACTAAAATTATGCGCTGATTTATAAATCAATTAAAAAATAAACTTGGCCAGTGGAATTTTAATTTATAGGCAGTTTTACAAAAGCCAGGTCTGTACTATTCCGGTCTTATGCTTCGGTCGTTGTCTCGGTAGAGTCGGAAAGTACCTCGGATTCCCAGCTTCTCGGCACTTTGGAGTAAATTTTCTATTAAGATATTGAGGAGCATATTATTATTCATTGTACTTTTAAAAACACTAAGTTCCTGGCAAGTGATACTTGCTCCACCGTACTTGACTGTTACATTTACGTGTTTGAGATCTATATTGGACTGACGCCAGTTATAGGACTCTTTGTCCAAACTAGTTTTTGCGAACATCATCCTAGTGTATTTATTTCTTGAACCTATAAATTGATTTTTACGAGGTACTTGGGTACCCGACACATCGTTTCCGCACTGTACCCATTGCACCTTTTGAGCCAGTTTTGAAATCGATAGCTTCGGATTTTCCCTTATTTTTCTGATGATCCTCCGCTCATCATAAAATCTTGTTTGGTGCCACTCTGCCCTTGTACCCAATCCGATTTTTCGTTTTTGAGGTGCTCCAGGATGAGTTTTGGCTGTTCAATGGCAATCCGTTTGCCCATAGTCCTTAACTGACGAAAATATTTAAATTTTAGGTGCAAAATCAGGATTTAATGGCTCTTAGGTTTCTATAATGTAACCTCATCAAATTAGCTGTGATCTGCAATCAGGGTACTTTTTGACATAGCCCGACCTAGCCGGTGGGGAAAACCCAATTCAATACGATCAAATATTCATTTTGGTTGTTAATATATGTACCTACTACCATGGGTTTATGGAATTTGTGACAAATAATCTGTAATTAGTTTATGGCAGGCATTTTCAATTGTTGCTCAATACTGAGTCACTATACGATTGTCCATTTAGCTACGTTATACGTTGCATACAGCGGACACTTGATTGTCTTTGATATGAGAAAAGTCACGCAGTAGTCTAATACTGTAATGTATGTAATAATGTAGTTCGAGTTTCAATGTGAGACGAAAGTAAGTATTGGCATCATTACAGATATTTTAAAAGCGCACGAAGACACTTTTTTTGAATATGTTGAAAAATGTAATTCAAATGTAAATTTTTGCTCTTTACTGGCAAAACTTGCTATTAGATTATTTATTAAATCAGTTAACCGGTAACCGGTTTTTTTTTATCCATACATCCAATTCTCAGCGAATGTCACAACTCTTCCGATCGTATTAAAGTTCGTGTTTGGGATGAGGATAACGATTTAAAATCAAAATTACGACAAAAGTTGACACGTGAATCGGATGATTTCCTTGGACAAACAATTATTGAAGTACGGACATTATCAGGCGAAATGGATGTGTGGTACAACTTGGAGAAACGTACGGACAAATCGGCTGTTTCAGGTGCCATTCGATTACATATTTCGGTTGAGATTAAGGGAGAAGAGAAGGTGGCTCCATATCATGTGCAGTACACATGTCTCCATGAGAATCTATTTCATTATTTATGTGAAGATAATTGTGGCATGGTAAGCGATTTGCGACTTATTCCATTGATAGCTTATAATTTCTAAATTTGAAAATGTGTTACTCCAGGTCAAGCTACCCACACAAAAGGGCGATGATGCATGGAAATTGTATTTTGATGAAATTCCTGAGGAAATCGTTGATGAATTTTCCATGCGGTATGGCATTGAGAATATTTATCAAGCAATGACACATTTTCATTGCCTATCCGCAAAGTATCTATGTCCAGGAGTACCGGCCGTAATGAGCACATTATTGGCAAATATAAATGCATATTACGCTCATACGACAGCATCTTCAGCTGTTTCAGCCAGTGATAGATTTGCAGCAAGTAATTTTGGAGTACGTAGTATTATTTCGTTAAGTACGTCATTACCTACTGAGTTGAGTTTCTTTTCAACTTTTACAGAAGGAAAAGTTCGTCAAGTTGTTGGATCAGCTTCATAACTCATTAAGAATTGATCTTTCAATGTATCGAAATAACTTTCCTGCTTCCAGCCAAGAGAAACTTATGGATCTTAAATCAACTGTTGATCTTTTAACCAGTATAACATTTTTCCGAATGAAGGTGAGTTTAATATAATATCTTATGAACAAACTATATTGTGCAAACCCACAACTCAACAGGTTCAAGAACTATCTAGTCCACCCAGAGCAAGTACGGTTGTTAAAGATTGCGTTAAAGCTTGTCTTAGATCCACTTATCAATTCCTTTTTGAAAATTGCTACGAGCTCTACAACAGGGAGTTTCAGGTATGTATATTTAAATTCATATATGTGCTAATTGACCTAACTCTTGTCTTTTAAGGTGGATCCAAACGAAGCGAAACGTGATACCGATGACCATGGACCAAAACTAGACAGTGTTGAGTTTTGGCATAAGCTTATTGCATTGATCGTCTCTGTAATTGATGAAGACAAAAACAGTTATGGAACAGTGCTTAATCAGTTCCCACAAGAGCTTAATATTGGACAGGTATACGTTTTTCGCTGTTCATTTAGAAAATTTCCCTTTTATAAATAAAACTGCAGCTAGAGATATTCCATTCAAACTTATAGATTTGAAAACAATTTCTAAAGTATTCAAAATACGTTCAAAACACATGCCCAGTTCCTAAAGTTGATATATTTTGTAAATTTAAATAGATTTAACATTTTGAAAGGGTAGGCGTGGCATTCACATATTAGATGCAGATTTATCGATTTCCCAACTTCTAGTGTGTGTATCCCGCAATCTTCCAGATCTGGAACATATGCTTATCTAATGCAGACAGTACCAGCTGGTTTCAAGTTACCGATAGGTCTTCCGAACTTCGATTAACAATAAAATTTTGAATTTTGATATTATTTTAAACTATAGACAAAATAATGAAAATCTGTTAGAGTTTTATAAAACCTGTTAACACCAAAGTAGAGTAGTAGTAGTAGTAGTAGACGGATGGATAATAATATAGTCGGTGATACGGATGTATTGACTTTTTTCTTTTTTCGTTTCTAGTTGTCTGCTGCAACAATGTGGGGACTTTTTGCTGTTGACATGAAGTACGCACTCGAAGAGCATGAACAGCATCGACTTTGTAAATCATCGGCGTATATGAACTTGCATTTTCGCGTTAAATGGTTGTACAGTAACTATGTAAAAGAAGTACCGCCATACCAGGGTGCAGTACCCGAGTATCCTGCTTGGTTTGAGCCGTTTGTAATGCAATGGCTCAATGAGAATGATGACGTGTCGTTAGAGTATCTTCACGGAGCGTTTAACCGTGACAAAAAAGATGGGGTAAGCTCAGCTCAACAATAATGTAAAAAGTATCAGAATATCCATTTTATTTGCTTTATGCAGTTCCTCGCAGAGATTTTCGTACAGTGTCGAGAATCAATTTAACAATGACCTATGAGGCACTGTATGTTCAAAAGATTTGTAATTTTTGTTTTGTTATTTCACAAATATTATATGGTACTTTTGCGATGTTTTAATTCCCTGGAAAATTCTCTCACATGACTCCTCCCATTTTCATTCTCTTCACAATTAGTTCCAAAAAAGCAGTGAACATGCTTTGTTCTCCAATTCAGTAGTCGACGTTTTCACACAACTGACGCAATGTTTCGATGTTGTTAGCAAGCTCGAGTGTCCAGATCCAGAAATATGGAAACGTTACATGAGGCGTTTTGCTAAAACAATCGTAAAAGTGTTAATTGCCTATGCTGATATTGTGAAAATGGAATTCCCAGAACATATGAGGGACGAACGAATTGTAAGTAATAAAATACCATTTTTCACATGGTCCCTTCCCAAATAAACTGATATGCAACTAAATCATTGTTTAAAGTTTTATATTGTATCAAAATTTATTATACATTTAGGAAATTCAGAAGCTATAATAAACGTACATAGTGATATTAGTGATAATAAATGTACATAGTGATATAGTGATTTTTGAAGTCACTACACAAACACAAAGAAAACAACTAAGAGGGCTCTAATCGAGTAAGGTCCACTAGAAGATACGCTTAACCCTTGACCATACAGACGAACAGACGGTCGGGCTGACAGATGCTTGATAGTTTCATATCTCCGTTGTTTTTAACCCAATTTTAATAAAAAATTCACAGATGTTCATTGGTTTGTTTATAGTTGCAATCCTCATTTTCAAATTGTTGAAATTCAAGATTTGTTTGTTATCGATTACACTCGTATATCAGTAACCTGAAAAGATATCTAAAATTTTGAACAAACTTGCTATGCCTAGGGATTAGGAGAGCTCATATCCAAAATCTAGAGTCTCTTTGTTGTTCTTGAGATCGACGCGCTATACATACAGACGAACAGACTCGGCTGTTGATGCTGATCAAGAATATATATACTTTATGCGGTCGGAAAAGCTTCCTTCTGTCTGTTGCATACTTTTGCACGAAACCATTATACCCTTTTTTACCCATTTTATGGGTTAAGGGTATAAGAACTTATCCCATTAGACTTTGGGTATATTTACAAAAATTGTCGGACTTATGAAATTAGATACCGTGAATATCGATCTAACGAACTATGGTCACACCTAAAAATTATTGCTTGTAATTTTTAAAGCGCAGAAGCATTAAACAAATCAAAAGTGGAATTAATGTCATTAAACAATGGAACGAGGACGGCATTGAAAGAATGCTCATGTTGAGTTTTTTCTTCTTTTTGTTAATTTTATTTTGTTGTCTTCGAACTGGGGCTGATTTAATACAACATAATAAACATAAAAATTGTATTATTATATCAAAGTTTTATATTTCTCATAGGCCTGTATTTTAATGAACAACATACAACAGTTAAGAGTTCAATTAGAGAAAATGTTTGAGTCGATGGGCGGGGATAAGCTGGAGGAGGATGCAGCTAACATTCTTAAAGAACTTCAGCAAAATCTAAACTCAGCCCTGGATGATTTAGCTATGCAATTTGCTATAAGGTAGATATTGTTCGTTAATTTCTGTTTAACATGGGTTACTTACAAATTCGTTTTAAGTTTGGAACCGCGTATAACACAATCCGTACGCGAACTTGGCGACATGTTGCTATCTATTAAGGGTGGTAGCGGACCTTTAACAGCTGGAAATCAAGCGGTTCAACGCAATACTGTTGCTGTTGAAGCTGATGATGTGCTTAGGCCTCTAATGGATCTGCTAGACGGATCATTAACTCTATATGCACAGTCGTGCGAAAAAACTGTGCTAAAACGTTTACTGAAAGAGCTTTGGAAAATTGTTATGCGAATTTTGGAAAAAACTATTGTACTACCACCCATGACTGATAAAACTGTAAGTAAAAAAGTAATCGCAAGTGTAAAGTATTAAATTCTCATTAAAGAATATTTAGTATTGTTATATTTTAGTAAAAAATAAAAAAGCTTTTGTCAATTTGTTTGAAACAAAAAAAAAAAAGAATTAAAAAAAGAAATAGTATTTTCTACACGTTGTAGTCCAATTACAAAATCAATTTTTTTTAAAATTAGATGATGTTCAAACATCTTACGGATAATGCGAAAAACTTGGCATCAAATGCAAAGATTGAAGACATGGGTCGATTATTTAAATCGCATATGGCTGGAAAGCAGGATGTGAAAAGTGCCCTTAGCGGTGTTATGGACATATCAAAAGAAGTCGAAAAGAATCTATCGCCCAAACAATGTGCCGTTCTCGATGTTGCCTTAGATACAATCAAACAATATTTTCATGCCGGCGGTAATGGCCTTAAAAAAACGTTTCTTGAAAAGTCTTCGGAGCTGCAGAGTTTGCGTTATGCATTAAGCTTATATACGCAAATGACAGATACACTAATTAAGACCTTTATTTCAAGTCAAGTGCACGAAGGTAATTTTTATCAAATAACCTTATAATGTTTTCCATTACAAAAATTAACTTTTCTGTTTATATAGTTGATCCGGAAAACGCAGAAGAAAGTGTGGGTGAAATTTCAGTGCAAATTGATCTTTTTTCGCATCCCGGAACTGGAGAGCACAAAGTAAACGTAAAAGGTGAAATATACTTAATAATTTTGATCACAGTTCGTTCTAATTGTTTCTTGCGGTTTATTTTTAATATTTTTAGTTGTTGCTGCTAATGATCTAAAGTGGCAAATTCCGTCTGGTATGTTTCGACCATTTGTAGAGATAAATTTGATTGGACCGCACCTGCAGGATAAAAAAAGAAAATATGCCACCAAGTCAAAGTCAAATAACTGGTCTCCCAAATACAACGAATCTTTTAGTTTGTAAGTGGTATTATTTTCGGTAAGCCTAGTATCAATTTTATACTAAATAAATATTTTTCAGTGCTATTGGTAATGAAGAACAACTCGATTTCTTTGAACTTCATATCTGTGTAAAGGACTATTGTTTTGCCCGTGATGATAGACTTGTTGGTGTTGCTGTAATACCCTTAAAGGATATATCTGAAAAGGTTTAACACTACCAAGGAGCAACCAATATTTAAAATTTATATTTAAACATTTTTTTTTTCATAGGGATCAGTTGCGTGTTGGCTGCCACTACAACGACGCATCGAAATGGATGAGACGGGTTGGACGATTTTAAGAATATTATCACAACGCAATAACGATGAAGTAGCCAAGGAATTTGTTAAGCTTAAATCAGAAATACGTCAAGAGCCAACTATGGGTACTTAAATACAGGATTACAAAAAAATACATATATGCTCAATCCAAATTCTTTCCTGTACACCTTTTTATGATTGATAATAAGAGATTATTTATATAAAAATAGCATTATAATGCCTGAACCTAAAAAAACACTTATACAGATCTATTTAAGCTATGATATTATTTATGAGGTATACAGCCTTGATAATGTATAACCATCATAATTCATCCTAATACATGCATATTATCATTAAAAGAGTACACACGTGCATACAAATATGTATGTCGGATGTACATATGTACAAAATAAAGTTTGCTTCCCTAAAAGAACCAAAAAATACGTTCCATTCTCATCATATATATATGTATATATATATATATATATATATATATAAAATATATATATAAAATATTATATATATATAAATATATATATATAAAATATTTCTATATTTTGTGTAAATAAATACCTGTATAAATTAAATTAAATTATTTTATTATACGTTTTTTAAGTATGAATTTTGTGTGCATATTAATTAAAAGCTCAAATATGATTACTGGTATATTTTAAAATAATTGTCAAATATTAAAAATACTTTCATAGAACATTGTACAGACCTAACAATTCCAGGTTTAAAGTCAGTGGCTAGCTTAAGATATAAATTATGATATGCTGAATTTAAATTTGCCAAAACATTCAGCATCATTGTATAAAAATTGTAGAATAGTATATTACCTATCTAGGCTAAGGAAATACACAACAAAAAAACGGCGAAGCTACTATTTTCTTACAGACAAAAAATGTAGTTTTGTAATTTTGACAAGTGAGTATTTTTTGGTTTTTTATACCCTTAACCCATGAAATGGGTAAAAAAAAGGGAATAATGTTTTTGTGCAAATGTATGTAACAGGCAGAAGGAGGCTTCTCCGACCCCACAAAGTATATATATTCTTGATCAGCATCAACAGCCGAGTCGATATAGCCATGTCCGTCTGTCTGTATGTATGAACGCGTCGATCTCAGCAACTACAAAAGCTAGAGACTCCAGATTATGGATATGAGCTCTCCTAATCCCTAGGCATGACAAGTTTGTTTCAAATTTTCGATAACTTATCTGGTATACGATGTACACATGTAATCGATAACAAAGAAATCTTGAGTTTCTTGGTTTCATATCTCCGTTGTTTCTAAACCGATATTAATAAAAATTTCACAGATGTTCATTATTTTGTTTATAGTTTCAATCCCCATTTTAAATTTTTTAAAATTCAAGATTATTTTGTTATTGATTACACTCGTATATCAGTAACCTGAAAAGTTATCTAAAATTTTAAACAAACTCCAAAATCTGGAGTCTCTAGCTTTTGTAGTTCCTGAGATCGACGCATTCATACATACGGACGGACAGATGGACGGACAGACAGACGGACATGGCTAAATCGACTCGGCTTTTGATGCTGATCAAGAATATATATACTTTGTGGTGCGGAGAAGCTTCCTTCTGCCTGTTACATACATTTGCACAAAACCATTATAACGTTTTTTTACCCATTTCATGGGTTAGGGTATAAAAAGTATGTATTTGTAAAAAGTATTGATCAGCATCTTTAGTTTAGTCGATGTAGCCCTGTCCATCTGTTTGTATGCAAACTTGATCCATAGTTTTTGATCAATCGAGCTAAAACTTTAGCCCAGGTTTTCTTTCTGTTGCAGTTAGGTCATTTGTCAAAATTTGTGAGATCGGAAAATATATCATATGCTGCTATACAAATCTAAGATCTTGCAATTAGAAATTCAAAACAAGTAGGCTTAGTTTCAATTTAAACCAATTTAAATTAAAGTTTGTATATATATTTTTTTGTATATATGAAATGAAACAATACAGTGTCAATAATACAACAACATCGCTTGTCGTCGTATCACAATTATTATTAATTCTTAATCATATAAAATTGAATGATAAATTATATCTGTCTAATATAACCTATGTGCATAAATAGTTGATTTAAAGATTTTTAGGGCTTTTTTTTTATTATAAATTCATATTTTTGCGGATTTGAGTAGTAAGGATCTTTATTGTGTTTCTTTTACACGCATTTATATATATATATATATATATATACATACATAGGGTTAAGTAAGCACATATATTTTTTTGTGTTTATAAATATTTTGTGTATTTTGAAATCTTTTGTTTAAGTCGATAGAGTATTGTGCACAAGATATTACATATAAGAAATATAATATATGATCGGATACGGTTATGGATACAAGTATGGATGTATAATATCATTCAAGTTACTAGCTACTAACTACGAATAATGAATATTTTGCTATGGCATTGGTGCATTAATGGCACAAAAAATCTGAGTCTTCGCCTGGAACTCGTCTCCAGCGCTAACATGCTCATCGACTACGAAGCACTATCTCATCTTAAATAACTGTATTGTATGTATGTAATGGCACTTGAACTGAAACTTAAGAACTAAACACAAATTCTAATTATTTATTGTTATTGTTATGGTATGTATTTACAAAAATTTCGGCGGGGGGAGTATGGTCTAACGTTTAAATGTAACAATACTTTTTTTAACACTTGTTTTAGTTTTTTGAACATTACGAAATAACAGAAAAAACAGAAGGCTTAGCACAAAAAATGCGTAATTTGGCTCTGAAACGAAAACTCAATATTGCGACCAAATACATGCAGTTGAACTTTTCTATTGCATCGAAGCTTTCTTAATTCATTTTCAGAACACTGAAATTTTGTTTTATTTTAAGACACTAATTCTGTGTTACGTATTTGTTCTTTTGTAAATTTTTTGGTTGAGAGAGTCTAAGAAATCGTTTTGAATAAGAAATTGCGTTTGAAAAGTACACAATTTCATAGAAGTACTATTTTCAAGCAAACCGAATTTTTTCAATGTAGGTTAACCATAACCTCTCCCCCCTTTTACACTCACCTCCTATTAATTGTAACATCTGAGCCTCTTAACTAAAAAATTGTATGTGTTTGTTGTGGATGCAACACAAAAAAATGGCGCTAACTTTATCTAATCCCGAATTGGAATAAGATTTATTTTTTTTAGTCATCAAGATCACGCAGTGAAGACATTTCAATATCCTCAGATGAAAACCCAGAAGGGGATAAGCTCTCCGGTGGATAATAATAAGTACTGTTAGTGGCATCTATTGGCCCATTAAGTATTAGCGATGAAGGAGGAGGTGGCGATGTCTGCTCACCATCATCTATACCTCCTCCTCCTGACCCGTGATTCATCTCCTGCAGATGGTAAGCAGCTGCGGCTGCGGCAGCGGCGGCTGCTGCTGCTGCCACCTGTAGGCTCCCACCCTCCCCTCCTCCTGAACATTCCGTGGGTGTGCCCCCAGGACCGGTACCAGATCCACCACCGCGACACCAGAGTTGTCGCATTTCAGCGCGTCGATTCCGCATTAACACTTTGTACTCCGATATACGCATTTTTTTGCCATCAACTATGCAAGTTCGTTTGGGACGCGGTCGATAGCGATAGTCGGGATGCTGCTCCATATGCAGCTTGGAGAGGCGAGATTGCTCCTCGTAATAGGGTTGCTTATCTGCATTAGACATTGCCTTCCACCGAGCACCCAATATTTTCGATATATTTGAATTGTGCATATCGGGACATGCTTTGAGTATCTTTCGACGCTCATCCTTTGCCCAAACCATGAATGCATTCATTGGTCTCTTGATATGAGGCTTACTGTGTCCATGTCCATGACTATGACCATGTCTCTGTTGCTGTGAGCCCGAAGGCATTGCGCATCCTAATTGCGAATGACCATGATGGCATTCTGCATCCAACACAGCTGAACGCTCCGAGCTTGTTCCGCAGCTGTTTATCGAATCACGACTTGTTCGACCAGCTCGAGCACTACCTGCTCTTCCAACGCTCGTGGAAGCCAGAGGATAAGGATCGTTGCTGCCACCGCTGCTTTGATTCCACATTCGGCCCTGCAACAATATATATTAAGATACCTGATTTAATTAATTTGTTTTTATTCATATTGAAATAATGATATAAAGTTTTATAATAAAATTATTTGTTTTTCACTTGAAAGTACTACATTTCCTTTAAAAACTTATTTTTAATTTTGTATATATCATTTTTGTCCATTGTCAATTGAATAGAACAACGAAAAATCGACTTTGACACTTAATTAGAAAACTTAACTTAAATTACAGATTCGCGTTATATTTAAAATTCGTTTTTTTTTAATTTACATATTTTAGGTTTTATTTAAAAAACATTCTACATTTTTAATAACTAACAAACCAAGTGAGGCGTGTAATACACACTACACATAAAGATTCCTAAATTTGTATAAATTGCTAAATAAACAAGTGAGAAGGTTCTAGTCGACCAAAATTACACCTGACAGACATACACATACCTGCAGTACTGTTCCAATGCTTGATGATTTCATATCTCCGGTATTTCTCAACTGATTTGAATAAAAATTTCGCCGATTTTCATTATATAGTAAACGTTCTTAATCCCAATTTTCAAATTTTTGAAATTCATTGTTTATGGTTGTTATCGATTCCATGTGTGTCCGTCTGTACGGTCAAGGGTATCGAGTAAGCTCGACCTCAGCCCATGAAATGGGTAAAAAAAGGGTATAATGGTTTTATGCGTTTAAGTTGTAATTTTAATTTAAAAGTTACATATTTAAATTCCATTTTATGTATGTAGAATGCCAAACGAGAAAATATCGATTAATCAACAGTGGATCATCAAGAAAATTTAAGAAAATCCTACGCTTTCGCCCCAATACTTTCCTTACAGGTACAGGACGAAATGGGGAAATAGTGCAGTGCGAAATGTGGGTACAGCATAACGAATCACTTTTTAAACGCACATAATAAATAAATAATAAATTAAAAATTTTTGGCTCGGATGGACTAAATTATGTATGGCGAGAGTAAAATATCAAGCTGGATACAAAAAAACTTAAAAGCGAACGTCAAGCACGGAATCTTGACTATAAATAAAATGTACACCAATGCGCCTAGAATCTGGAAAACAATCGCCAATTTCTGATCTGCCAATTAAACTGGCTTATCCTGAAATGTCCCCATATGATAATTCTAATGGCCCAGTCCTTAAATTATATTGGTATCGGAATTTTTTGGGGGCTGCTGGAGAATAACATCATCGTAAGTATATCGACCAAAAAGGACCTTAGGAACTGCTAAATGAGTGGAACAAAATAAAAGATATTATACTAGGTGTTAAAATCCTTATTTAAACCATATATTATAGTCCGTCGGTCTTTTCGTCTGAATGGTCAAAGGTTAAGAATACCTTTTACTCGAGCTTACTCGTATCATATGCCCCTTATATTCTTTTGAACTATTTTACAGATTGTTTTGAAACTGAATATATTGATATAAATAAATAAAATAAAAGTTTGAGCTGGACAGCTTAAAAGGGACTAGTTTGCGTAGAAACAAACGGACAGACAGACTTATCTACATATATTAATTCAGATAGCGATGCTGATAAAGAATTAATGTATACAGCTTTCAAGTGTTGGAAAAAAATCTTCAAGAAACACATTTTAAAGTTTAGGCTCTGAAGTAGGTAAAAAGACTTTTATGTCAATTTAATATTTTTTTAATATTTACTTGAAAATTTTGCGAAAGAATGTAATGATAGCTTTATTTACTTACACGTGATTGCAAATAGCTAGCTTCCACGTCGGCAAACAATGGCGAAGACTGTTGCTGTTGCAATTGGTGCTGCGGTTGCTGAAGAGATGGCGCGGTGGCCACGACAGACTGGCCTATTTGCTGCCAATTCAATGGTGGACTAGGCACACTTTGGGTTTGCCGGCACGTGCTAATTGGGGATGAGTCTGGTGAGCTTTTGGGCTTGGACAGATTAAGCGGTGCATCCATTTCATCAGACTTGTTGTTGCTGGTTAAATTTGTATGCTCCGTCGCCGCCGGGGAAGACGAATAATTATTTAACATTTTTTGATTACTATCTTCCGTGTTGCTGTGGCTTAGGTGCCCGTGTGGCGAATTGGGTGGCGTTATATGACTGTGTGTAAGTGCGTTAGGCGTTGACGACCTTGACTTAACACCACTTTTCGTACCCATTCCTCCTCCTATCTCTTGAGTTTCCATTAAGCTGCTGTCCGTTGCATCAGTTGCGTTTGCATACTTAAGTCCACGACGGATCGTCGGGGATAAAAGTGTTTTTTCATTGTCATTATTTTTATTAATGCTATTATTATTATTGCTATTATTATTGTTGTCATTAATAATATTATTTTTATTATTGTTACTATTGGAGGCAGCCACAGCCGCTGCAGCGAGGGCCGCTTGAATGTGTGCAGCTGCAACTGCCGCTGTTGGCCACATTGGCTGCTGCATGATAGCCAACTTATGGGCGTGTGCGTGTACGTGACCATGGCTGTGTGTTTGACTATAATGTTGAGGCTGAGTTGAGGTCATATGACCAGGCATCATCTGGACCAGCTGCTGAGCGGTACTGGGCGGTGGAGGACGTAGGAATGGAAGAAATGGCACCAAATTGCTCGCCATTGAAGGTATCGTATGCTGATGTTGATTGTGATGATGATGATGTGTAGATCCGAATCGATTTATTCCAAATTGCGCTGTTAATTGCTGATGCAGCTCCTGTAAGCAGCTCTCTTGATGCATTCGCTGAACGTTTTGCAATTGTTGTTGCTGCTGTTGCTGAATATTCGTTTTAATATCGGTCATATTTTCTAACTGTGCCTGAAATAAACCGAAATACAGTAAAAAGTTTGAAATTTTGAGGTAAAATAAAATGAAACAAGTAAGAAGGCTCTAGTCGAGTAAGCTCGACTAGAAGATACCCTTAACCCTTGATTATACAGACGGACAGACGGTCGGGCTGACAGACACACTCATATGTACGTGTACCGCTGTACCAATGCTTGATGGTTTCATATCTCCGGTGTTTCTGAACCGATTTTAATAAAAATTTCACAGATGTTCAATATTTTGCCGTTAATGTTGATCAAGAATATATATACTTTATGGAGTCGGAGAAGCTTCCTTCTCCCTGTTACATACTTTTGCACAAAACCATTATAAATATTTTTACCCATTTCATGGGTTAAGGGTATGAATAGTAAGAAGGCTCTAGGCTCGACTAGAAGATACCCTTGACCCTACACATACGGTCATACCTGTATTACTGTAACACAGCTTGATGATTTATTTCAAACTTCCATATCTCTGGTGTTTCTAAACAATTTTAATAACAACTTCACAGATTTTCATTATTTGTTATACCCTTAACCTATGAAATGTGTAAAAAAATGGCATAATGGTTTTGTGCAAAAGTATGTAACAGGTAGAACGAAGCTTCTCCGACCCCATAAAGTGTATAAATTCTTGATGGGCATCAACAGCCCAGTCGATTTAGCTATGTCCGTCTGTCTGTCTGTATGTATGAGCGAGTCGATCTCAGGAATTACAAAAACTAGGCTCTCCAGATTTTGGATATGAACTCTCCTAATCCCTAGGCATAGTAAGTTTGTTTAAAATTTTCGGTAACTTCTCCGGTTTACAATATACACATGGAATCGATAACAAAAAAAAATCTTGTAAATCGAAAACATGAAAATGGGGATTGACACTTTTAACAAAATATTGAACACCTGTGAAATTTTTATTAAAATCTTTTAAGAAACACCAGAGATATGCAACCATTGGTACTGTAGTACACAGCCATATGTGTGTCTCTCAGCCCAACTGTCTGTCTGGCCGAGGGTTAAGAGTATCTTCTAGTTGAGCTTACTCGGCTAGAGCCTTCTTACTTGTTATGTTTGGTCAATTGTCAATCTCCATTTATTAATTTTTGAGACTTAAGTTTAAGATGTTATCAATTTCATTTGATTATCGTAAGTTATCAAAAAATGTAGAGCACACTGGTACTGCTTAGGGATTATGAGAGCTCAAATCCAAAATCCAAAATCTGGAGTCTTTAGTTCTTATAGTTTCTGAGATCGACGTGTTCACACAAACAGGCGGACGGACGAACGGACATGGCTATGCTGACTTGACTGTTGATGCTGATCAAGAATATATATACATTATAAGGTCTGACAGATTTCCTTTTGCCTGTTTCACACAATTGCATATAACAATACTTTCTCAATTAACGTTAAGGATTCTTTCTCAATTGTCAATTAATTGTTTTAATAAAAAACTATATATCAGTCAGCAAACAAAGTGGTGTTTCACAAAATATTTAACACTATACTTCAATCAGCAAACAATGTGCCCTTTTTGTTTCACAAAATATTTTATTTATCATATCAGTATATTCATAACTATAAAACGTATTTTTCGGAGATGTACATACTATTTGTAGTGATATCGAAAATTATTATTTTTTTTTTATTGGTTTTGGCAATTATTTTTTGTCAAAAATACACGTGTTTTCTGACAGCACATTATTCTGTAAGTACATATATAAACAGTAATATGTACATACATATGTATATAATTTTTTTTTCAAACTTGTTGCACATATTTTTAAACACTATTAACAATTTGCCATGGATTTAATATAACGAATATTTTTAGCTTGTTTAAATACATTCCGGACAACGAGAATGTTCAATCCCAGCTGCATCAGTCGACGTACCGTAACAATGATTCGGATGATGTTTTGTCTCTGTGTCCTAACAGAGATAAAAATCAGATGTAGAAGTATATAGATATGTATGAATATGTATGTGCACAAGAGTAACCGAACCCGAACCCCGATCTATTGTCTGGATATGTCCGACCACGACTCTTGGAGCTTCGCGTATCTTTGAGCCGTGATTGGCTGAAAACGGTTCCAGAGTTTTGTTTTCGACACTTTTGTCTTTTCGCAACACAAAAGGTATGTACATACATATATTCTACTGAGTCGAGTTGTGCCAAGAACCGAAGAGCAAGGAGGTGCAGTTGTCATCCAGCTGAAGTGAATGTGCGCAAGGCAAAACGTTTTACGTATGTATATACATACATATATATGTAAGTAGGGCTATTAACTTTGTTGTTATTGTTACTCTGTTACCTGCCCGTTTAACCAGCGAACAAGCTGCTCGCTTTCGCATTCGCACTAGCACACATATGTTCGCATTTACCGTTAGCATTGGCGCATCGCAACAAACTGATGCCGATGCCAAGTCGTAATAGTGAAATCTTCGGTGCTCTGCTTGATAGAAATAAGAATTTCTTTGTTACACACTGCGCATGTCAGTTATTATTGGGTGCTTAACCAAAAAATAAAGTATTGAAAACAGAAAGAGAAAAACAACAAATGATGATTATGATGTCATTGTAATAATATTGGGTTTGATAAATGTTGTTTTATGAATAACAAATATATACATATATGTAAGAATGCTTACGTACATTATATATGCAACATCCGCGAAACTGTTACGTGAGAGATGCGCAAGACATGCGTGAGAGAGAGAGAGAGAGAGAGAGAGAGAGAGAGAGAGAGAGAGAGAGAGAGAGAGAGAGAGAGAGAGAGAGAGAGAGAGAGAGAGAGAGAGAGAGAGAGAGAGAGAGAGACGGAACAAAAGTGAAAAAGAGAGAGAGCAAACTTGATGCCGTGCCAAGGGGTTCCTAACATGAATTTCTTTCTCTTAAAATCTGTTGTTGGGCGTGTGCCTTTCAATTGTCGTGTTTCCCGATTGTTGACAAATTACCGAAGTATTCTCTTTCTCTCTCTCCCCCTGTGTTTATTCTTTGTTCGAGGCTTAAGATTGTATTAAGTTCTCTATAATCATAAACTTATACAGACAAACAACATTTAAACGTACGTGCAATATGTATATGCATGTGTTTGAAATAAGAGCATCGTCGTTGATATTTAAAAAATCAATAGGATACGAGGGCAACGCCAACGACAACAATAAATATACAAAGAGAGATTTCTGTGTAGTACAATACCTACAAGCAATCTGAGCAAGTACAACAAACTAAGCTCCTCCCCTAAATGGGTGCATCATCGTCATCGGCAACAGTGGCAACTCTATAGAGCCGCACAAGCAACCTTGCGGTGGTTAATGCCTGGCTTGTCTCAGCCAATTGTCTCGTCAATTATTTTGTTCCCATTGTGTCGAACCGCACATACGGTGTTTCGGTTGGCTGACGAGTTAACGAGAAGAAACAGAACAAATACACACTTGCTGCGAAATATGCACAATGTATATATATATATATCTATATATATATGTATTACATGTGTATGTGTATATGTACAAATGTGCATGCATGTACAGCACCTGCCGATGTTGGCTGTAAATTTCATTTACACAAGTACGTCTGGATGTATGTACTTAATAATTAAAGAGATAAGAATAAGGGATTTGGTATATGTTCACATATCTACATGTAACGACGACTTTTAAGTTATATTGCCTTCAAATAAAATAAGTCCGCATTCGAAACCAATATATTATATATCCTTATTGCAGCCAGCTAAGATATAAATGCCAACTGACCAGTAGCTAAAAAAAAGCAGCGTTAGCGCATTAATTAAACAACAAAAGATTCAGCAGCTAACATAGCAAACATAAGCGATTTAAAACCAGATTCTTTACAAACACAACAAATTATAATTATTCTATTTAAGAAGGCTGTAGTCGAGTAAGCTGGGCTACAGGATACCCTCTTTTTAAAAAGCAAATTAATTACAATTGTATAATCAGAGAAAAATCCGTTCTCAAACTTAAATAATTGTCAAAATTGTCAATTAATAATACCTTTAATATATAACCTAATTAAGAGAAAATCATGTGAGAAAACAGAATAAAAACCAAAGAGAAAACAATAAACACTATCAAAATGTTACAAAGAAAGAAGCTATACAAAATTATAGTTCACACAATGTGCAAACCCATAATTTTATTAAATTTTTTATATATATATATGTAATTCTGTGAAATCAGCATTGAGTTATTTACTCGGGGCTTGGGAAGAAAATTAAATAAAATTGAGGGATTATTTCTGGCAATCCGTATACTACTGACAATCCGCTTTTACTATTTTTTGGTTATCTTATATATCATCATTCTCATCCCGCACAGCACTGAGTGCGTTCTAAAGATTGTCATTGTTCTAACAATTTCCTACGATTATATTCAACCATATCCCGATTTTCGCAACAAAACAATTTGTAATCCGTATAAACAAGTTCTGAATTTGGATCCATTCATGGTAAACATGATGTAACTAGCATCCGAAAAAAATTGCTCCTATTACTATAATATTGAATTTCATATCGGATTTCACACAGACTTAACCTTTTTCGAGTAGAACCACTACCATCGCGAAAAGCGTAAGCTAATTATTTCGAAATAAATAATTGTTTCTAAATAATTTCCTTCATAAATATATTGCCGAGTACCACTTTGCCTTTAGCTATAACTAAAATCAAACAGGAAGTTTAGATATGCATACATTTTCTATGGCGACGGGGCGCTGAGCATGAAGATCTATAAGCCCGAATTACCCTTATAGATTCTCACCCGTTGCTCTGGAAAGAAGTATATATATATATCTACTTTAACGTAATTGCTCTTGGATGAATGATAAAAAAAATATTAAAAAAATTAAAACAAAAAAAAACGTATACTCAATAAATAAAAAAAGATAACAATAAAATCTTGTATTTTATTGACGATAATTTGAAAATATAAATAAAAATCATTAACAAAATAATGAAAATCTGCAAAATTTTTATATAAATCTGTTGAGAAACATTGGATATATATATTGGTTCAGTAGTACACGTATGTGTATGTCTGTCAGCCCGACCGCCTGTATGGTCAAGGGTTAAGGGTATCTTCTAGTCGAGCTTACTCTACTTCATCGATTTGTATATCGTAATCCGGAAAAGTTATCAACATATTTAAAACACACTGGCACTGCTCATATCAAAAATCTGGAGTATCTAGCTCTAATAATTTCTGTAATCGACGCATTTATACAGACGAACAAACGGACGGATCAGCTCGTCTGTTGATGCTTATCAATAATAAACATACAGACAGATATAATGCTAATTTATACTTTATGGGACGGAGATGCTGCCTTCTGCCCGATACATACAGTATGTCAATCCTTATTTTAAATAGCGTCGAGCAAGAAGTTTAACAATCAGTCTTATTTCACATTATATTTTCAAAATTTTCAAAAACCCATGGTAGGACATATATTAGCCACCAAAATGAATTTTTGATCGCAATAACTATTGCCACAGGCTGGGTCGCGATATGTAAAATTACCCTTATTTCAGGTCACCGCTTATTTTGAATAGCTATGTTATGGACACTTGCGTTATATAAAACTCAGATGTTTACCTAAGTTTGAAATGATGGTTAAGGTAGACTAATCCTTTGTAGTCAGTTTAGTTATATCCTGGATATCGGCTGTACAAAGCCATCCAGGTCTTTGGGACAACGAAAACTCGGATTGGAGCACATTTATGGTTCAGACGGACGGTTTTATGTGTGGCGTCAGTCCAATATAGATCTCAATCACGTAAATGTAACAGTCAAGTACGGTGATGCAAGTGTCATTGTATGGGCATGCTAGTCGTCAGCTGGTGCCGGGAACTTGGTGTTTTTAAAGAGTGCAAGTGGACAATAAAATGATTCTCAATATCTTAATAGAAATTTACTCCAAAGTGCCGAGAAGCTGGGAATCCGAGGTACTTTCCGACTCTACCGAGACAACGACCGAAGCATATGACCGGAATAGTACTGATCTGGCTTTTCTAAAAGTGGCCAAATGAAATAAATGAAATGAAAATTCCACCGGTGAAGTCTGCATATTTTAATGTTATTACGAATTTGTGGGCGCTTCTGGAAAACATAATCCGAAAGCACAGCATAGCCAACAAACAGAATCTCAAAAATGGTCGGCTGTTAAAGCTAAAGGATATCATACTAATTATTAACACCCTTATTTTAGCTCTTATTAGTCAAATATGTTATTTAGACTATTGAAAATAAGCTGTGACCCAATATTTAGATATGTTTTGAGTTTTTGGCTTATTATTATATAAGCGCAATTTAAAAAATTAAAGTTTCTTGCAATTTTTTGGTTGACACAGTTCAAAAGCAGCTGTGACATACTGAACATTTTAACAAAACTATTATAAACATTTTAAGCGTTAAGCGTTTAAATATAAGACATAAAAAATATAACACGTAAGAACGCTCTAGTTAAACCTACTTGATACTCTTAGCCGAGGACCATACAAACGGACGGAGGGACATACACATACCGGCATTAATGTACCAATGATAATGGCTGCATATCGTCGGTCTTTTTCAACCGATTTAAAATATTTTTTGATTAAATGGTGAAAAACCGTGTACGAGTTTTGTGTAAATGTACAACAGGGAGAAGGAAGCCTCTCTTACCCCATAAAGTATATATATACATTCTCGATCAGCATCAACAGCCAAGTCGATATAGCCCTGTCCGTCCGTCTGTCCGTATGTATTTATGAACTCGTCGATCTCAGAAACTATTAAAGCTAGAGACTCCAGGTCTTGGGGTTTGAGCTATTTTAATCATTGGGCAGTATAACTATGTTTCAAATTTTTGATAGCTTTTCCGGCTTAAAATGGAAATCGATAACAATAAAATCTCGAATTTCGAAAATTTAATTGGGGATTGAAAGCATTAACACATTTTTATTAAAATCGGTTGAGAAACACCGAAAATATTATATGAAATTGGAGCTAAGTCATCAAGCATTTGTGCAGGTGAGTGTATGTCTGTCCGCTCGACCGTCTGTATAGTCAAGGTACGAGCTTACTCGACTTAAGCATTCTTACTTGTATTTATTCGGTTTTGCGAAATAGTGTAGACATTTATCTATACAAAAATAGTAAATATTTTATTTAATACTATGTGACTTTATATTAATAATTTCAATAAATATAAAATATTAAAAATTATGAAATGAACTTATTTTAACGTTTTAAAATTATAAATATTTATTTATAATACATTACATTACATGCACCTTCCATATTTTTAGATGAATATTTGATAGCTGTTGAACCTCTGTAATAACTCACACAAATGTTGTGTCTATTAGCCAAGCTGTATATGTATTTCGGAATTAAAGGGATGAGAATTTCGTTTGGTTCACCATTGGCTTTTGTGTTTAATTTATTGATTATATCAACGTGTTTATCTTTGCGAACGAATGGCAATTTGTGATTAAATACATACATATATGAGGGAGGAGTTTGAAATGAATTTGAATTTATTTTGTTTTATTTGTTTAACTTGTTAATTTCGGTTATGGGGCAGCCAAAAGTAGCAACAACTTCAAGTTGAAAATTACGCTGAACATAGGTTGGATTGTATTTTTGTGTTTGTGTTTGGTTTGTCTTGAGTGGGCGGTGGGGTATCATGACGAAAAAGATCAAAGGACAATTTCCTGATTGTTTTATTCCGTTATTTTATTTTGTTTGTCCTCATTTTGTGCTCTTGTCTGTGTCTCCTGTGTGTTGATGTTTTTTTTTAGTTTTTGTTATCTCTACTTAGTATAATTTGCCAGAAGCCGTAGCACCCACCGCATCACCCGCTTCACCCTTAATGATCATAAAATAACATACGCAACGGTTATGCATGTTAATTTAGGTATTTGTTTGTTTTCATTATTAAATAGTACTTCATTTGTATATTCCGATTCGTTTAATTTTAGTCGTGTTTTGTGGGTAAATAGAGTTACTCTTTAGATCCCCTTACGACATCAAAGACGCATTTTTAAATCAATTTGATTTAATAAGACTTATTTTGAAAAAATTTTTGAAATGATTCTTTACGCTTTTCCAATTGACCAATAGCTGCCAATTCTCTATAATTATTGTATTTTTTGTCCCTAATCCACAGCAACAAATGTCGGTCTAATTCCTTGTTTATTGGTAGTCGATAAAATTGTTTGATCCACATATTTCTCACATCCTTAGAGCTAGAGCTACCTCCCCCCAAAAATAATGTTTTGCGCGAATGTATGTAACATACAGATACAAGCATGTCCGACTCAATAATCTATATACATTAAATTTCAAGTCGATATAGCCATGGCCGTCTTTCTGTCGATATAGCCATATACGTTTGCGCATCGGTCTTAAAAACTGTAAGAACTAGGAACTTCAGACTATGAACATTATCGCTCATTAGCCATAGGCAGAACAATTTTTGTTCAAACTATCGATACATTTTTCTGATTCTGAATTCGAAAGTTATAGAACCAGTTTTAACAAGTAAGAAGACTCTAGTCGAGTAAGCTCGACTAGAAGATACCCTTAACCCTTGACCATACAGACGGACAGATGGTCGGGCTAACAGACATACACATATGGCTGTGTAGTTCTGTACCAGTACTTGATGGTTTCATATCTCCGGTGTTTCTTAACCGATTTTAATGAAATTTTTACAGAAATTCAAGTTTCAATCCTCATTTCCAGTTTTTTGATATTCAAGATTTTTTTGTTATCGATTACATGTGTATATCGTAAACCTCAAAAGGAGAGCTCATATCCAATATTTGGAGTCTCTAGCTTTTGTAGTTTCTGAGATCGACGCGTTCATACATACAGACAGACGGACGGACAGACGGACGGACAGATGGACGGACAGACGGACGGACAGATGGACGGACAGACGGACGGACAGGTGGACGGACAGACGGACGGACAGATGGACGGACAGACGGACGGACAGATGGACGGACAGACGGACGGACAGATGGACGGACAGACGGACGGACAGATGGACGGACAGACGGACGGACAGATGGACGGACAGATGGACGGACAGACGGACGGACAGATGGACGGACAGACGGACGGACAGACGGGCGGACAGACGGACGGACAGACAGACGTACATGGCTAAATCGACTCGGCTGTTGATGCTGATCAAGAATATATATACTTTATGGGGTCGGAGAAGCTTCCTTCTCCCTGTTACATACTTTTGCACAAAACCATTATACCCTTTTTTTCCCATTTCATGGGTTAAGGGTATAAAAACGAAAGCCTGTGAAAATTTAATCGAAATCGGTTAAGAGCACCTTAGATTTCGAAAATTGGAGCTAATTCAAGTATGCTATATCCCAGTACTTGCCTAAGTAGAGGTTGAGCTAAGACACATCAATTAAGTTAACCGGTTTTAAAAAGCTGTTTTAGCTGCAGTATTGCAAATTAAAATTACAAAAATATCATTTTGCTTCCTTCTGTACGTTACACATAGCTTGGCATTGCAAAGTATCTTCACATCGAGTTTTGTGACACCATCTGTTAAAATGTGAATCTTATAAATTTTCACATGTTATGTTAGGGTTTGGGTTTCAAAAAGTTACATGAATACAGACAGACTGATACCATGACAGACTAAACCAATATACTCTTTATCTTTGGTATCAGAGTTAATATCCTCTATAATCAAAAAACAAAAATGCAAAAACACGATATACAATGATTCCTCTGTATATACACAACTTGCCACAAACAGCTCTCTGAAAATACCTGTTCCAGCTTAATGAATGCGTATAGGGTAAGTCGCAGATAGCACCAAGCATCTCATTAACGCAACGAAAATGCAACACAATAACAAATATTTTAAGTGGACATTCAGCAGTACAGTTGAGATATGTTTGTAGCAAAGGACAACCATTGCCTTTTGTTGTGGAGTTGCTTTGTTGGTTGCTTACGATGCTAGAGAGGCTGGCTGGGCGAAAAATTATAAAGATGCGCAGTAAAATTCGCTTATACTGTTGTTGTTGTTGTTGTTGTTGATGGTACCTCCTCATTTTATATTCATTGACAAACCAGCCAAAGAGTGATGGGGATGAGAACGGGAGAATGGGGGAAAGGAGAATTTACAGTTCGTATATGCCGTAAATGACTCCCCAATGTTTTTTGTTTTCAACGTATAATACGAAATGATGAACCTCGCATATTTATGTAGAATGCAGAATGCTGAACACATAAACAAGTACAATTGCCGGAGATGTAAATAGGGCGCGAATATTAGATACCCTGCACATATTATATATTAAAAGCAACTCTATTACTCACTTTCCGTATACAAAGTTGATATAACAAATTTTATTCCAGGACACAGCCGAACAAATGTAATTTATTTTCTCTATAGGGAGGTATATTTTTCTTCCTTTAAGATTCCCTACATGGAACCGTTTTATTTATTTTTATTTGTAATTAAAATGGTTTGCATTTTATATCTGTAATCATATAGATAATTCTGAATGACCACATTCATGGAAATATGAACTTTCATGAACATATTTGCACCACTACGTACAAAATGGGTTCCTTGAGAAACACATCCCTAAGTGTTTTTTTTTTAAGGCCTAAAGCCGTGAATCATGCATGAGCCATGCGAGGGGTTGAAAATATTTCAAAAGAGTTGTCAGTGGCGGTATTATTTTTTAAGGACCTATGTGTCGGGTGGCGACGCTTGAATGCAATTTTTTTTTTTTATTATTACTATAATAACATTGCTATTTTTTTTTATTATTCGTTTATCATTGATCCGCTTTCGTCTTAAGGGAGCATATGAACACGAATCATAAATAATCAAGTAAGAAGACTTTACTCGAGTTAGCTCGACTAGGAGATATTCTAAGCCTTACACGTAAGGTCATACCTGCACTACTGCACATACTATTGCTTGATGGCTTTGCCATATCTCCAATGTTTCTTAACCGATTTATTAAAAACATGCAAATGTCTTACTAAATGATTTTCGAAAACTCTTGAAATTTCCGTTTAATGCAGAAAAAAAAAACTATTTACTCTTGTTCAATTTCATAAATTATGCAAAACAACTTGGCATATTTGAAAAAATATAAAATACTAAAAGTTTCTTAATTTTGTTGTTATATGTTTATTGGGCATTGGACAAAAATAATTGAGCCATTCTTATTTTTAATTTTTTTTTATTTTGAGCTGTTAGGACTAGAGAAACTTACATGAAATGTGATATGGAGGATTGAAGTAGTTCATAAAGCATTGGCACCAGGTATGACCGTATGTGTAAGGTCAAGGGGTAAAGGTATCTTCTAGTTGAGGTTACGCGAATTAGCGTGATAGACATTTATAAAAAAATGCCCAAATAAAAGGATAATACTAGATGCTCTAAAGGTAATACCAATAGCAATAGGAGAACTTAGTACAACAAAATAACATGAAAACGAAAAGGAAACTTTTTGACAGCGAACACTAAGGGAGGGACCCGCTGTGATAGAAGCCCATTTTCGTGACACAACCCAACCTCCCCCAAACCCATTATCTCTTTCTATGTACAGCTGAGCTTACCGATACCTCTCTTACTTCCAGCACGAGTAAGTCAATGATGCGATGAATGACACACAGCGTGTCATCGGTGTAATTTGCAGCCACAGTCAGAAAACCACAGCTATTGCCAACCCAACCCAGCCGCAGCCGCAAGTCACCTTTCAAAGTATTTTCTTTATCCTTAGGGAACGGTTTTTCGGCTTTTCCTTTACTGCTTTAGGCGACAGTCATGACGCATTGACAGTGACAGTGGCATTAGAAGCGGCCAATTGGGAATCGTCAACAACAACAACAACAACTTAAATCGCTGATGTTTCTCTTTTAAGCCTTCAATGCGAAATTCTTTATTTAAGGGGCGCTGCTTGTTCCCATGTTGTTTCACTCAGATGTGTTGGGCTCACGGCTTATCCATATCTATCCTTATCGGATTTTTATGCTTAGATACCACTTGCATCAGCAGCGTTCGGTCGCCCGTGCCAATGAATTTTAATAGCTGTTCGCAGTTCAAGTTTAGCTGTTGCCAAATTTTGACAATGCTTTGACAACTCCGATAACGATCCGTTCTCATACCCTTCCTCTTCACACCTACCCGTATTGGACGAGGAGATACCAAACAGCCCTAGCCTATGTGTGCAACCAAATTATCGATAGCTTTTCCAATGGCGTAAACTAGAATCAGCTGATACTAAATTAATTAAAATATGCAAACATCTACAAAAAATTTGTGGAATATAGAATTTTTGTCAGTTATAAAGTAATGGAATTTAATTTTAAAATAAACCGAAATAAAAAAAATAAATTATACAGGTTTTTATTATTTTGTTTATGTTCTTATCCGTATTTTTTGAATTTATTGTTATTATATTATTATCGATTACTTTGTATATCGTAAACCGGAATAGTTATCGAAGATTTGAAAATATGAAACAAACTTGTACTGCCTAGCAATTCGAAAAGCTTATATCCCAAATCTAAAGTCTCTAGCTCTTATCGTTTCTGAGATCGATGCATTCATACTTATCGACTCGGCTTTTGATGCTGATCAATAATAAATATAAATATATAAATCTATATATTTTCAAGTATATAAAGAGCTGATTCTAAGGACTTTTTGCGTGCAGCCAAAAAATAGCAATAACAAATATTACAAAATATATAAAATCGGTAACTGAAAATCGATAAAACCTATAATTATCACAACCATACAGCTAGAGAAACCAAATTGTTTAAATTATAGCTAGTTACATACGTACATCACGCCCAAGTTGCAGTCAAACAAAAATGGCCAATGGAAAATAACTTATTGCTTATTATTTATTGCGTGCAAACGAAAGAAAATACTCTTTTGTCTTCGGTTATAGTAAAGTATAATAAAAACAATCTTTTACCTCTAAAAAAAACAAATTTACATATAAATGAATTAATAATAGAATGTAATGTAAAACTGATTATTCAGATTGGGTACTTTTATTCAGTATCAAAGTGACGTGAAATTCAAATAAGAACAACTCAATTATAATAATAAACTGCTGGTTCTTGTTTGTTTTCTGTTCTGCTGATGTTTGTGCTGTTGTTGTTGTTGTTTCTTTATACCGTTAACCCCGGAAATGGGTAAAAAGGATAAATTGGGTTTGTTCCAATGTAGAACAGGGGAACGAAGCATCTCCGACTCGATAAAGAATATATGTTTTTGATCAGTACTATATATGTATATATATGATGTGTATCAGCATCAACAGCCGAGTCGGTATAGTCATGTCCGTTTGCAAGTATACACGCGTCGATCTCCGAAATTGTTAAAGCGAGAAACTTCAGACTTTGAATATCTAGATATTGTCGATGGCTTTACAGGCTTACGATATACACATTGAATCGAATTTTGAATTTCGAAAATTAGTATAAAACTTTAGACAAAATAATGAAAATGTGTTAAATTTATATTAAAATCTGTTGAAAATGGGGACTGAAAATATTACCAAAATAATGAAAATCCGTGAAATTTATTTATTAAAATCAGTTGCGAAACACTGGATAAATATGAAAGAATGATGTTAATTCATTAAGCATTGTTACTGTAGTGCAGGTATGAACATATGTGTAAGGCCAAGGACTAAGAGTATTTCCTAGCGAGCTTACTCGATTAAAGCCATTTTTACACTTTTTTATTTGATTCGGCTATTTATTATTTCTGTTGTACTAATCATTTTTTATTATTCAAATTATTCAATGGGGACTCATGCATTTTTTTTTTGGTGTTGTCGTCATGGCAAAATCTTTATTTTTAGTAGCTATGTATTTTATAAATTAACTACTTGCATCAAAAGAAGATCTTGGCTAAAGTGTCAGCATGATAACTCAAAACCTGATCGACTAATTCGCAAAAACACATACAGACAGTCGCAATAAAATCGTTAATATTAAAGAATATAAAACATGATCAAGGAAATATAACTTTTTTGGGGAGTGGAATATACTTCATTCTATGCGTTACACATTTTAAAATTTTACAATCAGAAATCAGTAACATATAAAAAAAGGTAATGTTAAAAAATTAGAACTCAAATTAGGAGTGGTACACGTATTAACTTAAGAAGGTATTGTTTGATATTTGAAACGTTTTGTTATTTTTTACCTATTTATCGTCGTCAAAAAGAGTTGTGAGTTGCGCTCAAGTGTAATTTTGAGTTTTTGCAGCACTTGCAACACGTGCCAGCTGCATAAAAAATAAAAAAACAATCGTTTGGGTATCCAGAAAAAAGACCAAAAAGGCTTTCGGTGCTTTTGAAGGGGGTTGGAACACACAATAATGTCGACGCGCCCAGAACTCTATTCAGTGTACATTGATCCACTCGACATTTGGCTTTATTCTAATTATAATGCTCAGTCCAATATGGCTCTGATGGGTCTTGAGCCCACCCGGCGCGCGACCAATGTCAAGTGCAAAAGGTCTAGAGTAAAAGTCGCGATATTTTTATACATACATATATGAGCTTAGCTTTATAAAGCTAAGGTGAAATGTTATCAATAGATTTAAGGCTCTTTCCGTTTCGGACCGCCCAGTGTGTTGGTTGTAATTGTTTTTCTTTTCTTTATTTCTAAATCGAACCCCTACCCCATCCTTCTATCAACAAGCTACAGATGCTGCATTGTGTGCATCCTGCACGTACGCATTGTCGGCGTCAATTCAATTACAAGTTATTTTACTGGCGCTGGCGTTGACGGAACACACGCACAACGAGTTTCACAACATATATCGAAAAAGAGGCGTCGGGCAGGAACACATTCTGGGATTGGAAAAGAGAACGAACACGGTATGAGAGCATTTATTCCCCGCCAGGAAATTCGCATACAAATTGGGGAAATTGAAATTTGAATTGAAAACATGGCTTGTACAAATTATGATTGTGTGTTTTTAAAGCTCCAAGAAAACAAAGACGATTTGCCAATATACCCATCGTATGGTTCATGGACCATCAGAGTCGCTTTTGGTCACACATTAGTCAGAAGGATAACGAAATTTAACAAGCAACCCAACACACACACCCCCTCACCCCTCCCCCCAGGGGAGCACACAATAAAAGAAATTGGGTAAGAGAATGATATAGAGGGAAGCGACATAAAGTTACTTGAGCTTTTCCATTCATATATCTGAAAACAATAGTGACTCTAATGATGGGAAACGAGAATAGCCCAGTCCAGCGCAGCGCTAGAGAAGAGAAGCGATGATTAAATCTGGGGACAACAAAGGATAAAATAGCATTCAAATTAGAAGTTCATTGTCGTGTTTTTGTAATGTTACCAAAGTAGCGCCCAACAGCTTTGTATATTCGCAGACAATGGCGATACAAATTATGGCAACAGCCTTAAAAATGTACTTGTTTTCTTCTCCATTGTCCATGTCCGAAAAGATCAAAAACTGTACAGGAGTACATCTATACATTTGTAATAATAGAATTAAGATGATAAGTTTTGAGAGGTTGTTGGGGGTATCTGGATTTACCAACACAATTTTGAAAATTCGTTTACCAACAGTGGGCCACGTTGTCAGTAAGTGCTATAGGCTAACCCAAAAAATAACGACTTTTTCGTGGTAAAGTCGAATTTGCAAAGTAACTTTTTACGCAGGAAAGCTGCGGTATCTACTGGTTACTTGGGAGTAAAAATTGCGCATTTTTAAATTTCCTGAATGTTTGGCTAAAAACTACACAAAGAGTTCTTAGAAAAATTATTATCAATGTGGGCTTAAGCAGTTGTACATAAGCAGTATGTACCAATTGTGTTTATACGTTTAAAAAGAATTTACAATTGTGTGAGACTCTGTTTAATTATACAGTTAATAATGATCATCAACAGACCTATGTCATCAATCTTCATCCATAACTTCACGAACAACAATAAATGTCTAATCAATGAATAGAAAAAATGATGCGGTGTTGTGCTTAAGTGACAGATTGCTTGTTTTGCCAAATCGAAACTTAAAGAAAACCCAACCCTCGGGCAATATTAAAACCGTTTGCTAAAAGCATTCGGTTCGGGAACTAAACAGGTGCCGCAAAAAAAAACTTTTACAGAAACCAAATAGAGCGTAATGAAACAAGTAAGCTCGACTAGAAGATACATTTTACCTAACACATACGGCAATGCCTGATATACTGTACCAATATTTGATGATTTAACTTCAGTATTTTATATCTCCAATGTTTCTCAGCCGATAAAAACTATACAGATGTTCATTATTTTGTCAATGCTTTTAATCTCCATGTACAAATGTTCGAAATACTAGTTTTTATTGTTATCGCTTGCATTTGCTTATCGTAAACCAGAAAATCTAATGTTTGTTTAAAACAAACAAACTTCCTAGGGATAAGGAGAGCTCATACAGACGGACATGGCTATATTGACTCGGCTGTTGATGCTGATGACTAATATATTAACTTTATGGAGTCGCAGATGCATCCTTCTGCCTTTTACATACTTTTTCACAAAACCATTATACCCCTTTCCATGGGTTAAGGGTATTAAAATTAATTGTCGTTGAATAGTTTTTTGCTTTAAATCTACGTTTTTGGGACGAATACAGTTTACGTATTTAAATTATAAGCTGCCAGAGCGGCACACGACGGAAGTAAAGACTCTGAAAATGTAAAAAAAAAAAACATCCAATCCATTCGCTCAACACATTAAGCAAGAAAAATCCAACACCATGTCGATTTCTGAATTTAATTTCCACGCGCGTAAGACTGTCAAAGAATAATGTCACTATAAATATTGTTCATGTCTAAATATATAACATTAATGATTTCCCTCAAGAAATAATTTATATAAAATATATCACAAATTTTTTTTGACAAATATCCAAACGAAGAAAAATAAAAATAAACGCTCTTGTTCTCCCACACAAACATAGCATTTGTAAGAGCACCGCCAACTCATCTTTTATGTAAAGAACTCACATCACAAGACTCTAGTCAAGAAAACTCGACTAGAAGATACCCTGGTCCATATAGTTTTATTGTTTTTATGAAAATTTAGATATTATTAAATACAGATTTTGGTCTCCTTAACACGAAAGTGCTTTATATATAGTTTTTGCGCAAAAATAACTGAAAAATAAAAAAATAAATGTTGCTCTTGTAAGTAAAATTCGTCCTATTTAAAAACTCTTTTCAATTTAAGTAGATAATTATTTATTTTTAAGTAATCGTAATCTTGATTATGTTACAATTTTAGCTTGCAAAAATTGATGAACTTAAAAACAATTACAAAATTCACAGATATAAAAAATAAATAAATAGTACATTTAGGCGAGAGAAAACCTTTAAGCAGTGGTCAAATAACACGTTTCTTTATCCATATATGGGTTAAGTGTACGATGCCCAGTGTGGATATATAATATGATGATGGTATATGATAGACTTCGACTAAAGAGCAAGTAACAGAGAAATAGGATAATGATTTTGGCTTATTGCCGTTGCTGGTTGGTGCATGCTAAATGTACATTTCTACATAGTATATTGCATTGTGCATTGCAAGTTTCCGAGTTGCAAATTATGTTTTGTATTATTGCTATTTAGCAATTGCAACAACTACAGTGAAAAGGTTTTCGAAAATTACTGGCAATAAGGGCAATGCTTAATACTAAGAGCTCCTCATTAAGTGACATTGAATGGAATGGAATGGAATAGCGTGTAGATGGGGAACTTTGATGGCTTATTAACCTATTGATCAAATTTCATCTTTGCAGCACGCCTTAATTCATGTGGCAGCGGCGCAGTCATCAAAACTTTACGGCGTGTGTCTCATTAATGTTCTGGCCATACATATAAAAATGTAGAAGTTATTTTGGCTAATCTACTTATTATCCAGGATTTTCAAAAACCATTTGTCAATAATTACAAATCTGTATGTATGTACTTTTGTATGTATGTAAGTTCGTCTGAAACGTGCTAGAACTCCATAATTGACATGCTTATGAATTACTGTTAAAGTTACTTATATGTTATAAGTAAGTAATAAAAGCTTCACCCTTATTTGAGAAGGCCTCTCTCATGTGTTCCGTATGTTGCTGCTTCTGAGGGGGAATGGAAATACGTTATCGGGGTTGAATATTGAAAATAATGTCAAGGTACAATTTAAAATAAAATTAATTTCACACCTTAAAAGATAAAAGCAGGAAAAGAATAACAGGTAAGAAGGCTCTACTCGAGTAAGCTCGGCTAGAAGATACCCTAAGCCTTCGACCATACAGACAATCGGGCTGACATGAATGGTTTCATACCTCCGGTGTATCTCAACCGATTTTAATAACAATTTTACAAGTTTTTATTATTTTAAATGCTTTTAAATTCAAGATTGTTTTGTTATCGATTTCAATTGTATAGTAATGGATATCGATATATATCTGTCTGTTACACACCATTGCACATAACCATTTTTTACCTATTTAATGAGTTAAGGGTATAAAAATATCAATATATAAGTTTTATACTTATTGAGTTAGGATTAATTTTTCAAATAAATAAATAAATTTCATACAAGGTGACGTAATGTCATTCCTAGCAACGGAAATTCAATTTGTCTTTAAAATAATAATATAATAAAATAATATATACAAATTGTCCTTAGAACTATTGCCAGGTTCGTATTTTGATTCTTAGAAGAACTTAATTAATGAAAACACCACCAGTCTAGAAAAATTCCTAATAGAATTACCAAATAAGTTTGTTTTATAGGGATAGGGATGAAAACAATTAAAATTATTCGTTGGAAAACGTGGGTACACTCGTAAGTAATGTGCCCTTTGAGACATAATCACACATTATCATCACTCTTCTCACTCTATTTTAAAATTTGTTTTGTTTTACTTTGGCTTGTACCTCTTTTCTGAAGTGGGCTGTTTTCTAAGAATAGGTGACTGCTCCCGATCAGATCAAATCCGATCTGGTTTCCCTCTCTTGCCATTTAAAAAAACAGGAGCGAATGTGACAACAAACGGGTGAATGTGAATGGGGAAGTTCATATAAATGTAGGAGAAATATAAGCGCAATACATCTCCACAAGTGTGTCTGTGTCTACACTAGTTTAAGGCACTATGTCATAAGAACATATCTCACCTCGTTAAGAAGCGTTATAAATATTATGTGACTGTTTGGTTCCCAAGCTACAAAATACGGCATTTTTAACGAAAACGTTGCCTGTCGCTACATTGTAAACAAACTCTATTAAACCCCGATGTTCGATAATTCACATTCGGAAACACTCGAATTTATGGTTTTATGCAATTTGTTTTGCATACTGACTCACACCAAGACGACCAATGCGTATTATATATGTATGTTGTATTTGTGTGAGAGATTCGTATATATTAGTGTAGTAAATGCGCTTTCAACAATGTTTTTTATTTCAATTATATCTAGACTTAAGCCATCTACCACCTGGTGCCAGTACATTTTTTATTACACTAAAATCTTATGTTTTATGGGCTGAAATAGACAATGAACATTTTAGAGAGAACATTTTTTAAATTATATTACATTTATGGATGTGTTTTAGATTTCCCGCTTGCCGTGCGTATAAAATATGAATCCATTTAGATGAGAGATGTTAAAAGCGTAGTACTTTTTGCTAGATGTGTCAAGTCACAGCCCACAACCATGAAATCGCCTACACCCAAAAAGACGGATCATAAATTTTGTAGATATATGCATACAAACAAAATATATTGACTCTTTGTATCAGTAAGAACGTATAAATAGCACATACAAACGAAAACAAAGTGAAAACGGTACAGTCGGATATACATCGGGATACTCGGATACTAGTATAACAAGTAAGAAGGCTCTTGTCGAGTAAGCTCGACTAGAAGATACCCTTAACCCTTGACCATACAGACGGACAGACGGTTGGCCTCACAGACATACACATACGTGTACTACTGCTTGATAGTTTTATATACATACATATCCGGTGTTTCTCAACCGATTTTAATAAATATTTCCATGTGCTTATCGTAAACCTGGAAAGTTATGGAAAATTTGAAACAAACTTGTCCCGCCTAGGGATTAGAAGAGCTCATATCTAAAGTCTGGAGTCTATAGCTTCCTGATATCGACGCGTTTATAAATACAGACGGACGGACGAACAGACAGACGGACACGGCTAAAAAAAAAAATCTCTGAAATCGGTTGAGAAACACCGGAGATATGAAGCCATCAAGCATTGGTACACTACTGCAAGTATGTGTATGTATGTCCGTCCGACCGTCTGGATCAAGCTTTTCTCCACTGGAGTCTTCTTACTTGTTATGTTATATACCTTTGCACGAAACGATCATACCCCATATTATGACAAAACTAAAATATATATAATTTATAATATATGATATATACATATGTCATTAAAATTCAATCATATAAGTTAAGTTTATAAAAAGCTGCTTTAGACTTGCCTTAAAAGCCTACTTCCCTGCAAAGACTCCCACTCTCTTCTTCTCACTCTCACTTGGAAAATAATGTGACTTTATCGGATTAAGTCTTTTTAGTTTTTAAGGTTCATTCCTCCTGAAGTTCTCTGACTTAACTTTTATGACGTCGCCATCGCCATTGTCTTTACTATCCTCTTCACCTCCACCTACGCCACCGATTTGCAATCTTCATCATCATCGTCGTCTCCCCATCGCCATCCGCTTTGCTCATTTGCTTCAATTTCTGGTTTCATTCATAAATTTTGTATTCAAAAATAGAATTCTCCATGCCTATCCCGATACGAAAAGTAAGTACATAGTTTATGTTTTCATGCCAACTACGTCGACGTTGTCATATTCGAAGCAGCGGCCCGACAAAGCAAGGCAAGGTTAACACACTTTGATTAATATTAGAAAATTTGCAGTCAAATTTTTTTTTTAAATGCATTTCCGGTGTGATTTGCAATTACGATGTGTGTACTGTGAATGGATGTATATGCATGCATTCACATATACATACGAAAATATGGGGTAATATATAGAGTGAGATGCACTGGGGGCCGCAGGGTCGACAACCGTTAACATTAAAAAAAAGAAAATTAAACAAATCGGAGAAATTAAATTTTGTTAAGAACGAAATTATTGAGTTTTATTTTAGAAACCCAAAAAACAAAATGTATTTTTGTATGTACATATATTTAACTATGCCACTTGACTAAGTAACTGATTAACTGACTGGTAAAACTCCTACAACTCCAGCATATAAAAGATATAAAACATTATTGTTTATACTTCTTTTAAGCAACAAGTAAATGCTCTAAAAAAGCGTTTTGTCAAATTCTGAGCGGAGTAGATATCGAAAAACGAACAATTATATTTATTACTTGGAACAGTCCTCATAAAACCAATATTAATTTAAATTATAGCTAGAAATATATAATTTAAAGTAAATATAAAACAAATTGTAAATATTTATAATTGGAATAGTAAGCTCGACTAGAATATATCCTTAACCCTTGACCTTACACCTACGGTTATACATCTACAGTATCAATAAAAGCATGATAACTTACTTCAATATTTTGTATCCAGTGTTTCTTGAAAATTGTTAATAAAATTTTGCAGAGTTTTATTATTTTATAAATGTTTTTAATACCCATTTTCAAACTTAGAAATTACGATTGTTATCGATTCCGAAAATGGAAATAGTTATTGAAAATTTAAACCAAGCTTGAACTGTCTATGGATTAAGAGAGCTCATATCCCGAATCTGTCTCTAGCTTCTATAGTTTCTGAGATCGACGCGTACATACATACATACAGACGGACGGACGGATGCTGATCAAGAATATATATACTTTATGGGGAGCTGCTTCCTTCTGCCTACTTACTTTAGCACATAATCATTATACTCTTTTTTTTTATGGGTTAAGGGTATAAAAAACGGTATGACCAGTGTTTATAAATTGAGGGCCCAAAATTGTCATTGCCAAATTAAAGTATACAAGTGTTAATGTGTTTTTAATGAGCACTTTTGAACTATACTTTGAATTCTGATCTGTATCTAACGCTATCAAATGAAGCGCCTATACAGCAACCCGGTTGTCTTGTTCCATATTGTTAAATCCAAATAACAACCCCTTAGCCGGCCTGCCAGCTCATGGCTGTCATCAACCGCTCTACAAGGCGGAAATGCAGATTTTGTTGGACTTACATTACATAATCTTTGCCCCATCATGCTTCCTTGGTCATTCTGCTGTTCAGCGATTCTGATAAACATCACATTAGCGTGATTTCAAGCCGATTAGCTCGAGAACACAACACGCATAAGTTGCGCATTCATCCATTCCTGAATAGTGCTACCTCATTCGAATATTTGTTCCCAAATACCTTACATTTAATGCAAAAAAAGTAGCACAATGAGCTTTGAGTGAAGATAAAAATAATGGCATTTTGGTGAAAGTGCCTTGAATAATTGTTTAAGGTTATGTAGACAGGTTTTTTCTGAATACCAAAATTAAATTATAAAAGGGTTTCCATAACGAATTGTTTCAAACGCTATCATAATGTACTTAACTAAAGGATTTCAACCGGTTTTATTCAGATTTCGAACATGTAGACTGATGATATAAGACTTATTGTTTAAGTCTATGTATTTATTGGAAAAGCTGGTTATTGATAGAGCATAAAAATATAATAAAAAAAATATACAGGTTTAAAAAAAATATATATAAAAAAAAACTGATTGATTGGTATAAGCGAACTGCTTGACTGACATAAATGAACTACTTAAACTTAAGTAAACTCCTTGTTGAAATTGACTAAGAAACGCAAAAATTATACATAACAAATCAAAGTTTAAGCAAGACAGGACGCTAGTATCATGATATGCATTTAATGTGAATTTTTTTATAGCTTAACAATATATATGTTTTTTTGGTTTTTTTAACTACTCTCTACTCCCTTCCTCTGAACGTAACAATAACAAGTCGAGATGGCTCTAATCGAGTGAGGATATACCCTTAACCTTACATATGCGGTCATGCCTAAACTACTGCACTAATACTTGATGATTAAACATGAATCTTTCGTATCTCCTGTACTGCCGAGGGATATCGATAGCGATTAAAATTGGCTTTAAAACTAAAATACAGACTGTCGAGTTCTTGACTTCGCCAGAGTTAATAATGGTTATTTACTCTTGAATACTGCAGGTAAATTTATTTAATCTATTAAACTTTTCCAATACACGAACTACACGTTGCGTGAGAAGGACAGCCTTTGAAGTCACGTGTAATGAGGAGCAAAGGGAAATAAATACGCTTTTCTACTTCCGTTTGCGACAGTCGACGGGAGCCGGTATGATGAACAAAAAAAAAGTGAAAGAAAACGTGAAAATGGGAAGAAAAGGTTATTGTTCAGAGCTTGAATACCAAACGTAACACAAAGGCGATTCAAAAGAAAATTTAAGCATGGAACAAATGGAACAAAACAAAAAAAGCTAAAAGAGAATTCTAAGCAGCAGAATGGAATAGAATGTTTATAGAGACCACACACACTCACAAACTAACATACACAGATATACATATTATACACTAAGAAGAAAATAAGGGAAAAGCAAAATAATACAAGTTTGTTGCTGGCATAAAGCCAGGCAAATGCAAAAATGAATGAAATGAATAGAAAACAGCTAAATGAAATATGTAATAAAAAAACACACAGAAGAAAAGGTATTCACAAACACACACAAACACATACACACAATTGTACACACGTATGAATGTATTTTCTTCGTACACAAGTACACTTCCATTTCCTCAAACCTAACATTCAAAGCTAGTAGCTTGTAGTACATGGAAGACAGTAGCAGTGGGCTCATTGAAATAATGTCCATGCTTTTACACCCTGAACTCATGAAATGAGAATAAAGGGTATAATGGTTTGCTTCAAATGTATGTAACAAACATAAGGAAACATCTCAGAAATCATCATCAAAAGCAGAGTCGATTAAGATATGTCCGTCTGTCCGTCCGTCTACAGTTTGAGGTTATCACACAGAAATCGAGTTAAGTTTATACCTTACAAGTACAGTCAAGTCTGTAATATTGCATCATGGCTTCAACTCAACTGTATATATCTTTGGTGTTTCTCAACCAATTTCATTAAAAAGATTTTTATTATTTTGTTTAAAAAACAATTTTCAAATTTTAAAATTCAAAATTATTGTCAATATTATCAATAAGATGGGTATACTGAAGGAAATTTCCATCGACTCGACCCATTAAGAATATATGTAAATACTTTATGGATTTGAAGATGCTTCATTCTGTCTGTTATATTTGCACAAAACCATTATAACGTTTTAACCCATTTTTTCAGGGCCTAACATTTTTTTTCAGTGTTAAATTATTTATCTTAATTATATAAATAACAATTTATAAAGCGCAATTCTTCCATTACTGCTAATTATTAACTTTACTTACTTACCTGGCTGGTCAATTGACTTCGTATTATTTGCAGATGTCGTATCATATCGGATACAGTTAAGTCGCCTTCAAATGTTCGCTGTAATTGTTCTCCTTCAGTGGACGTTAAATTATCTCTGAAATGACGCCCAACAAACATTAACTATATATTCATTAAATTTATTTTTAAGTAATAGTTAGATTTTATTTTTTCTAGGGTAGCGGGGATGGAACCAGGGGTTTGAAAGGTTGTAGACCAATAAGCATATCAAAGTTTTTGCAATTACCGCGTTACGCAGAGTATCCTGTTTGACAATATAATTGCATTAAAAATGCAAACGACGGTCCTAAACTAAAAATATTTTTGTGGCAAATTTGATAAGTTGCTGCACACTGGCTTCAGCTCCTTACATTCTATGGTAAAATAAAGGTTACAAAGTGTTTTCTTTGTAGAAATCCAGTAGAATCAGAGTTTTTATAATATCTGTGATTATTGTTTTCACCTATGATTATATTACTTCTTAAAATAAATACATAAAATAGTTGTGAATTAACTATACCCTTTAAGTTTGCGGTGGGACCACTATGAGAATGTTTTTTTCACATCCGGCTTAGCCTGTCACCCAATCATTAGTTGCTGCTCAATTTTCAGTTTTATGCTTTTAGCTAGTAACCTAAATAATTGAAAGGTACAAACGGAAATTGCAAGTGTATAGTGTGAGAGAAAGCAGAACTTTACGACCACAAATACTTCAATATTAGCAACCAAGCTGGTTAGGATTTCCACTTCCATTTGGCCAATTCTAAAGCGATAAAGCGCTTTTGGCCAATTAAAATAACTAGCAGTTAAGAACTTAAATTAATTAATAAATTAAGAAGACTGAATAACATTTGCACTATCGGAGGCCTAAACATTACATGAGCGCAAAAGTTATAAAATTACAGTATATTCATATTTAAACCTAAAAAAATACTTAATTATTAATTAATTTTATTATTAATTTGATTAATACTGTAGCTAAATTATGTAAGTCAGGTCGAGTATTGGATAAAGAGTATTGGATAAAGAGTATTGGATAAAGTTAAAACTATCTCACCTCATTGGATTTAGAATTGTCTCATTCTCCAATTCGCATTCAAGTGCAGGATGTGGAAGAATTATAGATGATATTTCCGTACGCCTGAGTAAAATTTTCTCTTCGTTTAAATTGTTGGTGAAAGTTGCATTTCGACATGACATATGAAAACCGCTCGGCTCTGTACCAATTATACTATCTATATCTATAGGTTGATCTGATTCTGTGGGTATAGTTTCTGGGCTTTTGTAATGTTCCTGCTTCTGTTGTATTACTGCGATGTTTTCTGATGATAGAAACGAACCGATTGGGCCTTCAACATTGTTTTTGATTCTGCGTTGCTTGTCATAAGCTGTTAAAATATCCATCGAATTTTCCTCAAGTGTTTCGCAAGATCGTTCAATCAATTTTGCCGTCATTTTTTTATTTTCATAAATTTGACGAGATTTCGATTTTGATGCCTTTTTAGTGCGTTTCCTTGCCGTCGCAGCCGGAGATATAAGAAGCCGATCTGACTGCAAGTGCAACACAAATAACTAAATTTTAAATAATATTTGTAAATTGATTTTGAATATATAAGTTTTTGTTTATCATGCGCATATCAAGTTTGTTCAAATTATCGTTTAAAAAACTAAGAGCTTTGACAACTTGTTGCTTGTTTTCTTGGTTTCATCTGTATGTATGTAATCTTTTCTTTTTGTTTTTACAAAATAATTTTCACCAGCTTCGTAGCGTGCTAAGCCTTGATTATATCCTACGAGGAATGCATGATAATCAAATATAAGTAAAACTATTTGGGCTCTAGTCTCTAGAAGATACCGCTAACTCTTGACCCTAAACATGCCGATTTATTTTTCTTATCGATTGCGTGTGTATATCGTAAGCCAGAAAAGCTTTCGAAAATTTAATAAGCTTGTACTGTCTAGGGATTGGGAGAACTTATATCCTATATCTAAAATCTATAGCTTTTATAGTTTCTCAGATGGACGGAAGGAAGACGGAAAGGCGGGCTTGGGTATATCGACTCTGCTGTTGATGATATAAATAAAGAATTATTTAAATAAAGATATTTAATATACACATAATTTTAATAGTGTTTTTACAACTATGTTTATATTAAAATTAATGACAAATAAGTAAAAAAGTTCTACTCGAGGAATCTCGATTAGAAGATACCGTTGACCATACAGACAGACAAACGGTCGGACGGACAGACATACACATACGAGCACTACTGTACCAAATCTTTAAAGTTTCATATCTCCGGTGTTTCTCAACCGATTTTATTAAAATTTTCGAAATTCAAGACGGACAGACTCGGCTGTTAAATAACTGTACGTTTAGAAAGTGAGTTGCTTGATTGACATAAATATTGCTCGCTCTAATTGAATTAATTTATTGTTGAACCTTAATTTTAAATTTGCTTAAAGACTTAAGTTAAATATTATATTCTTATTTTTATTTATCATTTTAACTTAATACTAGCTTAAATGAATTTTGTTTCGACTGTTTCTAGTTGACAATTAATAAGTTTCAATAACTCCTTTTTTGAACTTACATGTCGAATATTATCGATATCCGATTCAATTGAACTATCTTTCGGACTAATGCTTCTTGTGTCGATATCCAGATCAGTGTGATCACTATTGCTTGCTGAATTAGATCTATTTAGATCTATTCGCATAAATATCTCACGTTCAGTCTCCTCTCCAGGCTCCTTTCCAGCATCCTCTCCAGCCTCTCCCCCATCTTCAGTTTCGCTTTTATATACAACGCCCGTAACTCCCGTGTTGCAAGTAAAGTTGCATTCAGTGTGATTTTTGCTTACGATACAACTGACAGCTTCATTATCATTATAATTATTGTTATTATTAAGAAACTGTTGATGCATTTTAGAAGCTGCGATTTCGTTCAGATTAAAATTAAATTTTCGTACTGTATCCGATGTAGAACGCTCAAATCCTTCCGAGCTGTCAGAATCTTCATCAAATTTATTGGGTGGCGATTTTCGTTTTCCCGACATGCTAAAAAACATTTATAAAAAAACTTCCTTAATTAATCATCACATCAATAAAGAGTACTGTGAATCTACTTTTTCTTACAGACTCAAAAACATAGTAATCTAGTTTTGCAGACTCTATATTTGGTAAAGCAATGTGCAATGTTCGTCATGGTGTCTGTCTTTCTGCATAATCGCAACATATTCGACACCCTTAAAGTTAGATGCTCGCAAAATTATAAATGGGTTTATCTATAGACGGGTCAGAAGGAACCCATAATAGTTTTCTTTCTCACTCTCTCGCAAGGGGCTGAAGGAGCTTCCTATCTCCTGGTGTTGGTGAATAAGATGTGTTAGAAAGACTTTAGCCCAAGGGGTAAAAACGACAGAATCCAATGTCAAAACAAAAAGAAATGATTGTTTTTCCGATTTGCTTTGAACGCTGAACATTTTTATTTATAATGATGACTTCCGTTACTTCGCGACTGCAACAACACCAAAACAACAGCATAAACAAACACATACACATTCATCAATTTAAATGTTAACTTATACATTTACAAATGACTTCCGCCAAATGAACTTCGATGGCTCTTTTCTACAATAAATGCACATATATAATATATGTATGTATATAAAAAATTATTTTCTTTATAAACATGCTTGATATACAAGTACGAGTATTAAAACTAAGATTTTACACCGCCATCCATCCATCCTAAGCATCACACAAAAACTTATTAAGCAAGTATTTGGGCTCTAGTCTCTAGAAGATACCGTTAACTCTTGACCTTACGATTCCGATTTATTTTTTATCAATTGCGTGTGTATATCGTAAGCCAGAAAAGCTTTCAAAAATGTAATAAGCTTGTACTGTCTAGGGATTTGGAGAACTTATATTCTATATCTAAAATCTATAGTTTTTATAGTTTCTCAGATCGACGGAAGGAAGACGGAATGGCGGGCATGGGTATATCGTCTCTGCTGTTGATGATATAAATAAAAAAATATATAAATAAAAATAAATATATACAGATAATTTTGATACTGTTTTTACAACTATGTTTAAATTAAAATTAATGACAAATAAGTAAGAAAGTTCTACTCGAGAAAGCTCGATTAGAAGATACCGTTGACCATACAGACAGACAAACGGTCGGACGGACAGACATACACATACGAGCACTACTACTACTACTACTACTACTATACTACTACACTACTACACACTACATATCTCCGGTGTTTCTCAACCGATTTTAATAAAATATTTGCAATATTTTGTTAATGTTTTCAATCATTATTTTAAAATTTGTGAAATTCAAGACGGACAGACTCGGCTGGTAAATGCTGATTTGATGGTTCCTTCTGCTTCTACTATGGGTTAAGGATAAATAGGGGTTAAAAAAATAATGCAAATCTGTAAAAATTGTATTAAAATCGTTTGAGAAACAGCGGAGATATAAAAGATTGAAGTTAAATTATCAAGCATTGGTACGGTAGTGCAGGTATAATTGATCAAGGTATGTGTAAGGTCAAGGATTATGGGTATTCTATATGACCTTCTTACTTGCATAATATTACTATTAATTTGTCGCGGCTAAAGTATTTTTTATGTTGCTGCATTGTTGAAAAAACATCCACAAATAGTTTTACTAATATAATTGTCAAAACACTTTCTTGGCAAACAGTACACGTGAAGTAGGCAAAGTGTTTTTATTATTTGCCGCCATTTATTATTGCAATTTATCATTCGATGTCGAAAGTAAGCGACTGCAATTTGTCTGTAATTGTTGTAAAAGGCCAGCTACCAACCGCATAAGGGGGTGGTATTCCACATTACCACGGTTGCCACGCGTCAACTGCGAGACCAATATCGATACTATAGGGATAACCCGAAATTGAAGCGGTGTTTGGTGTTTTAAAAAAATCGACTCATTCTCTTACATTTGCTCAATAAGTCTAAAATACAAGCATACCATAAATATACACACATGTTTATATGCATGTAAGTAGATTGGCAAATACGCCAAGGTTATGGTTTATTGTGCAGCAGGACACGGGAGGGGTTGACTCACGGTAAATAAAATAAATATTATTCTTCCTTTTTAAGGACCGCAAAACAACCTTGTCAAACAACAAGATAAAGAGCATACATAAAATAAGCAAAAAAAAAAACATGTAAGAATTCTCTAGTCGAGTAAGTTCAACTAGAAAATACCCTTAACCCTTGACCATACAGACGGACAGACGGTCGGGTTGACAGACATTTACATATGTGTGTGTACTAATGTACCAATGCTTGATGGCTTTATATCTTATGTGTTTTTCAGGCGATTTTAATAAAAATGTAGCAGATTTTTATTATTTAATGAATGTTTTCAATCCGATTTTTGAATTCTCTAAATTCAAGATTTAGTTGTTATTTTTTGTATATCGTAAACCTGAAAAGGTATCGAAATAAACTTGTACTGCCTAGAAATTAGGAGAGCTCATATCCAAAATCTGGAGTCTCTAGCTTTTGTAGTTCCTCAGATAGTAGTTATATAGTTTTGCACAGAGCCATTATACCCTTTTTACCCATTTCATGGGTAAGGGTATAAAAATGGCAGGGCGCAATAATGAATTTTCAATTGAATCGCCCCGCCCTCTTCGTCACGTAACTCCAACGTTGGAAAAAAAGCTTTCAGGTCAAAAAACACACACAAACAGCATTGGCTGTTGGGCATTGTTTACGAGCCTTTAGCAGTAGCCTTCATGTCTTTGCGCACGTGCTAGCATTAAAAATGAATTTGGGTAGCCAAAAGGACCGCTGGTGGCGAAGAAATGATTTTAAAGGGACTCTACTTATTTGGGAGAAGGCCGATTACCACTTTGCAAATTACGAAGTCAAAAAAAAAAACAATGAAAATTGACGAACTAACTCGGCGAATGAAACCAAAACTTTCTTTTCATTGTACGGTAATAAATATGTAAATATGTAATGTCTCTAGCTCTCATAGTCTCTGAGATCGACGTTTTCAAACATACAGACGATCATGGCATTATCAACTCGATCTTTATGGGGTCATATGTGCCTTCTTCTGTCTGTTACGTACTTTATAATAAATAAAATAATGGCTACATTTTCTACTTCCAAAATAATTCCAAAGTTAAGATGTAATTGTTATCGATATCTAATACTTGGGAAAAGTCGTCGACAATTTAATATAAAATTTTCTGCGCGTTATATACCTCAAAATTAAAAGTCTGCCGATATTTTCTACCTGTGTTATTAACGGCTTTCGTAATTTTACACATGCGTATATGCATTGAATAGATTTTATTTGAATAAAGCTCATATATATCCAATGACTGGCTGGCACTTTAAGCGGTACGGTACACTTGCAAATCGTAGTTCAAAGGAATCTTTTGTATGTGTTGTTGTTGGTATTACGCTTTTGTCTCTTTTGTTCGTGGCGCACTTGTATGGTCAAAAAGACGCAAACAAAAGGTCGACTAAGCCTCGGTTCGAATGAAATCACGTCCAGCGGTGAGGTCAGTCAATGCATAAGGTCGCTCCGCCCTTACTTGTCCATTATTTATGCCTGTTGATGTTTGTTCATTTTTGCATTACACTTTACCACATCTTGAATATATATGGATTGGCGATTCAAACGATGAACAAAAGCAGCTAAAGTTACCTTATTTAATGTCCTAGACCTAAACAACACATTATTCTCATTGTGAACGACCGTCAACATAGTTACAATGCGTACCGACAGAGTCTAAAAGTCGTCTTATATATGTAAATGTAGAATTTAAAATAAGCTTTAAGCATTCCGATTGTAAAATGCTATATATCGTTAAAATGGGTGTGCGCTGAAACTCTAAAAAAATATTTATAGCATAGAGTTGAAGTTGTCCCTGCACTAAATATTCGTCTAACCTCAATCATCTTTATCCGATACTCCATTTAAAGATATTAAATTAATACACTTTTTCTGGATCACGTTGCTGGTTTAGGGTGCTAAAATCGCGTTGTTCTTATTTCTTTATTTTTCTGAACTAGTTAAGCTACTTGCTGTAATACCTTTAAAGGGTATTTTTAAATGCAAATTATTTTACGCCGAAATAATTTGTCAAAATAAAATAAATATGAATAAAAATAATAAGTAAGAATTGTAACACTTTTCTAACAAAGACATAAACCAAGACAAAGTGTCTCGCTTTCCGAACCCCTCGGTTTCAGAGTATAAAAATTGATTCTGTAAAATAGCTTATATTATTATTAAAAATTAGAAATTTTTCAAAGAGTTTTTCGCCTTTTCGGAAACAGCCAAAACCAAAAAATTATCTGGTGTGATTATTTCACTTGTCGCTCCACAATGTGTTATGTTTTTCTATTGTGTGACTGGAGAGTAATGTCTAAGTATTAGTATTATTGCTGATGATTTTTTGTGTGTTTTTACGCATTGTCATCGACTCTTAACGGTTCTCGCCCCATTTACACGCCCTATCTCATTTAAACGTGGATGTACATATTGATTTTTTGGTTTGTTTTAGTCAACAATGAAGCGTGCAAAAATCTATTTACAAAGCCAAATCCGCTTAAGAATATATATAATGCCCATCTCTCTGCTTCTTCTTCAACTTATATTGAGCCCCAACATGTTTTATGTAAGCTCATCAAAAAGTACAGCGCATCCAAAAACAAATGAGACAGGCTTACTTAATTTTAATCTTTTTGACTGCTATAAAAGCATAACCTCAACGTGAAGACATGGCGGGTTTAATTACATTTTTTATTTCGCGCTATCAAAGCTTCAGATCGTTTTCTTCATAAAATAAACGAAATCATTGAGACAACTATCGCAAAGAGACGACGAACCCCCCACCGCAGTCAAAAAAACACAGGCTTTTGTGTTAACACCACGGGTCGCAGACAACAAAGAAAATATAACAAAAAGTGATGATGGAAATATATACCCGCGCATATATGCATATTGAACAACTCTCTGATAAACAACAAAACATTGAAAAATATAATGAATTTGTACGCTTTACGCAAATACAACCTTACCATGGTTTAACATTATGGGTGTTATATATAATAACATATATCGAAGAAAACTCATTCATGTTTTAAGCCGATTTCAGGTATGCATGAAGGACTGGCATTGACTTCATACCGAGTGAAACCAATACAAATCAATTATAGGCTGTACGGAAAACATATTCGAAGATTGTTAAATATTTGAGCACTTGAAGACGTCTGGGGAATATTTTAAAGTACAAAATGTTCTACTAATATTTTTTCCGGGGAAAAAAGAACCCATATCAAACCGTGGAGTGTGTATGTATGTACATTAAACCTTTTCAGCATCGCGATCTGAGTTGATATTGACATGCCCGTCTGTTTCCATGCAAACTCGTTCCAACAATTTTGCAGCTATTAAACTTTTGTCATCGTCTTCTTTCTGTTGCAGTTACATCATTTGACAAAATTAGCAATTTATACAAAATTGTACAATGGGGTAGGCTTTGTTTCAATTGTATATAATTTTCGACATTTCGAATAAAACATATGTATATAAATTTTCTATATATTTATAAAATTCACATCGCGCAGTGGCATAGCGCGTCTTTTCTTATAGGTTTTGAATTACTTGAAATGCGACCACTTGACCAATCAATGAATATAAAATGCTGTTTGAATTTGGCAAATATGTCGAATGGAAGTACTCAACTCAACTCGCCTCGCTTAAACTCGAGCTACCCAATTCCCATTTCACACACAACTCTGAACCCAAATCTCGAAATTATGTTCCCAGTGCGTCGAGCTGCTGTGCCTGATAGCTTTTTATACCCTTAACCCATGAAATGGGTAAAAAAGGGTATAATGGTTTTGTGCAAAAGTATGTAAGAGGCAGACGGAAGCTCCACCGACCACATAAAGTATATATATTCTTAATCAGCATCAACAGCTGAGTCAATATAGTCATGTCTGTTTGTCACCTTCTGTCCGCCCGCCTGTACGTCCGTCCGTCCGTACGTCTGTCCGTCCAGCTGTCGTATGTATGAACGCGTCGATCTCAGGAACTATAAGAGTTAGAGACTCCAGATTTTGGATATGAGCTCTCATAATCCCTAGGTATGACAAGTTTGTTTTAAATTTTAGTTTAAACTTTTAACTAAACTTTTAAAGCTTACGATACACACATGGAATCGACATGAAAAAATTTTTTATTAAAATGGATATGGTCAAGGGTTAAGGGTATCTTTTACTCGACTAGAGCCTTCTTACTTGTTTTCTTTAGAGCGTTATACTTGATGAAGCCGCCTGCATAAGTGATTTGAGTTTGCGACACTCTGTGCCTCGGTATCACGTTTAGGTGCACCAAATGCTCGTATACAATACGAAATCGTATATAAATAAATGAAGGTATTGATGCACATTTAATCCCAGAAAAGTATAATTGGATTTTGTTTTTCAGTCGGTGCTGACCGCCTAGTATGTGGTTAGCTGTTTTGTTGTTTGACAATTTGGGCAATGCAGTGATTGTTGTTTTTATACTTGGGTTTCCAAATTCGATTGTTCCAATCTCCTTTGTTTTTCCAATTGCTTCGAATATAGCAAAAAATGAATTCATACGTGCGTTCAAAATTTGGTATAATTAATTTGCCTATACAGTACAGTACATTAGTGCGTTTTTCTCTTCATCGAATTTTTATAAATGAGGAGCAATAAATACTTTACTATCTAATAGCTGAGTCAATCGGACATATTAGTCATGAGAGGAAATTTAAAAGAGAACATACACAATTATTTTGATCTGCACCAAACAAAGCACTTATTCCAAAATAAATGACTCTTAAATTTTTAACAGTGCACATGTTGAAAAATAAAAATTGTTGCTTAAATGCATTTGGGTATTTCGTTCATTGCATAGGTGTCTGCTCTGTTATAACTTCACTTAGAGAAACTCTTTTTATACCCTTAACCCATGAAATGGGTAAAAAGGGTATAATGGTTTTGGGCAAATGTATGTAACAGGCAGAAGGAAGCTTCTCCGACCCCATAAAGTATATATATTCTTGATCAGCATCAACTGCCAAATCGATATAGACATGTCCGTCTGTCTGTCTGTCCGTCCGTCTGTCTGTCTGTATGTATGAGCGCGTCGATCTCAGAAACTACAAAAGCTAGATACTCCAGATTTTGGATATGAGCTCTCCTAAGCCCTAAGCATAGCAAGTTTGTTTCAAATTTTCGATAACTTTTCCGGCTTACGATATACACATGTAATCGATAACAACAAAATCTTGAATTTCGAAAACTTAAAAATGGGGATTGAAAATATTCATAAAATAATGAACATCTGTGATAATTAATAATAATTATTAAAATCGGTTGAGAAACTCCGGAGTTATGATCAAACATAGGTACTGTGGTACACGTACATATATGTGTATGTCTATCAGACCGATCGACTGTCCGTAGTATGGTCAAGAGTTAAGGGTATCTTCTAGTCGAGCTTACTCGACTAGAGCCTTCTTACTTGTTTATCTCTGAGATCTGTCGAAAAGGAAGCACATCTCTCCTCCATAAAGTATACATTTCTGATCAGTATCACAGACTGAGTTTGTATAGCCATGTTTGTCTGTCTGCTGTTGCTATCTTTCTAAAACTTTGGTAATGGTGATCAAACCACGATATTATATAACTGTTTTACACATTCAAAGTGTTTTATAAGATTTTACTACGAAAACAAAACAAATAGGTTTTGTTTCAAGTGTAACATTAATTGCTTTAACTTAATACACTAGGCGCTAAGACTTTTTTTGTAATATATTATATCTTAGTTACCATTATACTTTTAAATTTGTTGTTAATTATTTATTTATATATATTAAATTTAGTTAACATGCAACTTTGTGTTGTCTGTCTATTAAGCAAAAAAAAAAAAAATCACTTTGGAAGCCCCACAAACGTTTTGGAGAAGGAAGTGGAAAAGAAAAAAGATCAGAAAATCTTTGACAAAGAGAGATAATGACAGAAACACATCTGAAACACATATGGCCAACACATGGAGCAATATAAAGAATGAGCAAACCGCTGAGCCACAGGGCCAGGGCCCTATTCCCATTTTTTTTTGTAAGAGGAGCGCGACATTAGATTAAAAATATTCATATACCATAATATAAATACATTTTTTTTTGCGCTATCGAATCAAATTGGCTTGTTTCAAACCCAAACTTTTTTAAAAGTGTTAGGTATTTTTTATTAGTTTTTATTATTAAAATTAGATTGAAATATTTTGAAAAATTTAAGGAAAACTATTTATTAAATTTCAGATAAATTCTTTAATCATCACCTATTCCAAAATTACAAATATTTTTGGTATTATTAGTTTTTGTTATAAAGCTTCTGTCGCATTTCGTTTATAAGTTTTTGTGTTCATTTGGTTTATTTATTCAAAAGATGAAATGGACCGTAATCACCGTAATAAATAAATAATAATTAATCGAAATAGTAATAAATCTAAACAGATTGAAATAAATACTTTTCAAAATTTACTGTTTGAAAGTGTTTGATTGCAATTTAATTCAATCAAAAACCCATGCTATATTTCAAATTTTGACTAAGCCGAAGGGTATATGGAAATTTGAGTTTATATCTCAAATGAACAAATATTATCTTATTGTTATATATGTATCTTTATACTCTGATACCAAAGCTATTGGTTTTGTGCAATGTTTGTCATGCTGTCTGTCCGTCTGAGTATTACACGCCCTCCCGGTCACTCCGCACTATCACTCCATACTCTCCCTTTGTCAGGAGACCATTTAACACCCATATTTATATTCGTATCAGAGTATTCCGCAGTTGGTTGCATCCGACTGCAACGTTTTCGCTTGCTTTTTATTGCGTCCGCTGTAATTTTACTTTCGTGCCATGACTTATGCAGCTTACTCGCCGCTTGCTCTCTCTGGTATTACGCACAAAAATTTCACTGAAAGCTTTAAATTGTTATGCCTACGCTATAAAGATTAAAGCTGATAACCTATAAATACCATACGCTAAGGCCTATATAAGAAAAGCTTTAATCGGCCGGCGATGTGAAGTGGTGTGAAATTTGTGCAAATGGGATACAGGTGCATTCGTGATACTTCATCTTTACAACCAGAAAACATCTTAGAACAATCACAACTAGATTAAAACAAGGACTGCGAACAGTGTAATTCGTTTGCTTTTGAAAATAAGACCAGGACCGGGATGATTCTGACTGTGGTACGCAAAGTGGTTTTTTTTTTCTCTCCATTCAAGCAATGCCAATGTATCATGTGTGCATTTTGGATTGGTTTGCAGCAAATGCATCGAACAGAATTAAACTGAGGCAAGCATCCGCGTGGCACAGAGCTACTCGTTGATTTGCAGTTGTTATACCCTTAACCCATGATGAGTAAAAAGGGTTATAATGTTTTGTGGTTTTAAAATTAAAAAAAAATAATAAAAATCTGGGAAATTTATAGAAATTAGTTGAAAGATTGCAACTTAGTCATTGCTGCAGGAGTGCAGTTATAACCGTGCATATAGGGCTTAGGATTAGCATTCTTGTATTTGTATTTGAGTGGGCACATTCTTAACCGAATTAGGGCATGATCCCATTATGCATATAATAGTTTGCTATATTTAACTAAGTGATAGATAATAAGTGATGTATACAACAACAAAAAATATTGCCCAATGTTAGTAATACAAAGTGCTTTATCAATAGCAATTGACACACTGAACTTTCCAGACGGCTACTTTGAAATCGAGTTGATAATTGTTATGCGACTAGTAAAAGTTCGCCTGTGCGCCTCTACGAGCTAACCATCAGCAACAAACACTTTGTTTGTTGCGACAGCATTTGGTCAATGCTTTGTGTTATTTGTTGCATTCCGAACGAAACAATACCCCTATTGTTTACATCAAAGATATATTTTTATGCGTTGCAAAGCAATCAAAAAATTTTTCAGATGCCCTAAAATGCTAAAAAAATATACTTATTTAATTAAAAAGATTTAAGGAGAGCTAAAATTAGAAAATGTCGTTAAAAAATAACAATTCAAAACAAGTAAGAATGCTCTAGTCGAGTAAGGTCGACTAGAAGATTCCCTTAACCTTTGACCATGCAGACGGACAGCCGGTCGGGCTGACAGACATACACATACGTGTTACTACTGTACCAATGCAATTTCTAGATTTTCATTATTTTGTAAATAGTTTTAATTTCCATTATCAAGTTTTCGAAATTTAAGATTTTTTGTTATCGATTTCATGTGTAGATCGTAACCCTGAAAAGTTATCGAAAACTTGAAAAAAACTTACCTATGGAGTCTCTAGCTCTTGCAGTTTCTGAGATCGACGGGTTCTTACATTTAAACGGATGGACAGACGGACATGGCTATGTCGACTCGGCTGTTAGTGCTGATCAAGAATATATATTTACTTTACGGGGTCGGAAAGGCTTCCATCTGCCTTCCTTCCTTTTTAAAAATAAGTAAGAAGTCTCCAGTCGAGTAAGTACACATACAAAAGTGCACTACTGTACCAAGCATGGAAGTTTCATATCTTCAGTGTTTCTCTGCCGATGTAAATAAAAAATTCACTGATTTTCATTATTTTGTAAATTGCAATCCCCCATTTTTAAATTTTCGAATTTCAAGATAAATTACAAATCTCGACTTTTGATACTGATCAAGAATATATATACTTTATGGGGTCAGAAAAGCTTCCTTCTGCCTGTTACATATATTTGTAAAAAAACCTTACCCATTCAGCCATTTCATGGATTATTTAAGTCTTAAAATCAATTCAAAAATACGGTGTTTAAATTTTCAAAAAAATATGTTCTGGGAATAGTGGTATATTATTTGTTGCGTTGTTTAAAAATAAATTTGTATTATATTGGTAATTATAGCTTTGAAATTTAACAAAAAATATATTTCTGATTTTTTGGGATGGATAACTTACTGTTTAAGTCCTTAACTCATAATATTTATGGGCTTCAACGCTAAAACCAGACAAAGAGAACAAGTTATCAAGGAGGAGGAGAGCATTAGGCAATAGGAAATGGTTAGTGGTCCGTGGTCAATGATCGCCGGGAATAAAAACCAGAAGAAGGCACATTCAACTGCTTTGACAACAGGACAGCACAAAGAGCAAGAAAAAAAGCAGGCGGACTTGCTTAGATCGAAAAAGAAGACGAAGAAATCGAGTTAGTTTGCTGTTTCGCAAATGATAAACGCACTCTCTCTCTCTCCGTCCCTCCATCGGTTTTCATCTTCAGGCGGCTTAACTGCAACCCGCTCCAGGTTTTTGGTCAAGTATTAAACAGGAAACAACAATGTTGTACGAGAAATTTGATTTCTTGTATTCGCATTCGTTGCGTTCGCATTCGTTTGTATTCGCAATTCACATTCACCTGCTGTTATTTTGCGAGTGTGTTTATTTTATTTTCGCAAACGACGGCGACGCCACTTAACAGGCTACAACAATTACTGCAACTAAAGCAACACAGAGAACAACAACAACAACTTAACAACAACACACCAACAACTAGTTTTCCATGTTTCGCATCGCACATTCCGAACCGTTTTGCGTCTCCTTCTCCCTCTTACATCTACAAAAGCGATCGCAGTATCAGACTCTCGTCTTTGTCGTCTCGGTTGGACTTGAAGAGTCGGCGCCGCGATTCAGATTCAACTTTATCTATCTACTTAAAAAAAACACGTTTCTCGCGCAGCATTTTCTCAATAGACAGACAACTATCGCACGCAAGACTTTTCGAGCCCAAATCAACAAAATAACACGCACACAAAAAATAAACACACAATACTAGCAGGCAAACTCACATATATTCGTAGACATTTTCTTAAAATTTTTTAAATAACTACTATATGTTTAAATCTTACATTATTTTTATACATATACATTTTGAGTACGGCCACCGAATGTACTATTGTGCACAAGATAAACATAGCAGTTGCATGCAACTTTAAGTTTGTAGGCAAGGGAAAAGTTGAGAAATAGTTGGACGTTGATTGGTCATTAAATAATTTATGTGAACAAATATGTAATAAAGCTTCACTTAAACATTCATCGTTAAAATGGTTACGTTTACCAAATTTAGATTAATATATATAAGTATGTTTTTAATATACATAACTAATTATTAATATTAATTTAAAATTCAGAAAGAATAAAAAAAAAATTATACAATATAAAAATTGGTCGAAAAATACGCAGTAGAGTTAAAACAGGACGGTATAATAAAAAATTTTTTATGTACATTTCAAAGTGAAACTCGTCTTTTGGTTAGGTGATCGATAAAAATAATAAAAAAAAAACCGAAAAACTATAGATATAGCGATAGTAAACGTGATCAATAATGCGTTGAAATCCAATTTCTTGAAAAAAAAGTTTTTTTGCTTAAGCAGTTGTGATCCTTTAAGGACTGTAATAATACTCTCATTAAAAATGCAAAAATTAATTTTTGTTTTTGCGCCTGCAAAAATAGGAGTTTTGGTGGTGAGATTTTAAAGTTCGCAGCTGTATATTAAACAAGTAAGAAGGCTCTCGAGCTTACTCGACTAGAAGATACCCTTAGCCCTTGGCCATACAGACGGACAGACGGTCGGTCTGATAGATATACACATATATGTACGTGTACCACTGTACCAATGTTTGATCATATCTCCGGTATTTCTTAACCGATTTGAATAAAAATTTCACAGAAGTTCATTATTTTGTTTATAGTTTCAATCTCATTTTAAATTTTTTGAAATTCAATATTTTTTTGATATCGATTCCATGTGTATATCGTAAACCAGAAAAATTATCGAAAATTTGAAACAAACTTACTATGCCTAGGGGTTAGGAGAGCTTATATCCAAAATCAGGAGTCTCTAGCTTTTGTAGTTCCTGAGATCGACGCGTTCATACATACAGACAGACAGACGGACGGACAGACGGGCGGACAGACAGACGGACATGGCTAAATCGACTCGGCTGTTGATGCTGATCAAGAATATATATCCTTTATGGGGTCGGAGAAGCTTTCTTCTGCCTGTTACATTTCATGGGTTAAGGGTGTAAAAATGGTTGCAAAATGGTCGAAAAGTTTCATGCAATTAGTTGCACCGTGTGAAACATTCGTGTACGATCTAACTCTACGGCTTATTTCAGGGATTTCCAAAGTGCCTCCGCTTATGGCGGAGAAAACACCAATACAAATACAGAAAAATACAATACCATATTCTCAACATGTGCACTAAAAAAGATGCGGTCTCATATACTTTGAAACAAGTGCATTTTTCGGTGCAGATTAAAATATTGTAAATAGCAAAGTATTCATTGATCTTAATTTAGAACATTATGTGCAAAAAAATTAGCTAATATAGGCAAATTAAACACAAAGACTTAGAAGTGCAAACTTAAAGCAAAACTTAACTAAAACTAATTATATAGAAGTCGACTGCCGCGAGAAGAAATTGTACAGTCGTTTTAATACAAACTTGTGTCAATCTTTTTGTAATGGAACAATTTAATTTAAAGTGCACATTGGAGAATAACGAAAGCGCTGGTCTGCTGCCTAAAAAACCGATTAATTTGATCTGTGGACAAAAAAAATATAGCTGTACTCTGCCAAACAACCAAAAATAAGCAAAACAAAACCGCGAAACTTAAGAACTTTTTTCCAATGTAAGCCACTTTTCGACATTAATGTAAAAGTATAATTCATAATGAGAGTAGGAGCAAAAGTTAAAAAATATCATCATTATATATCATTAAAAGCTAATTTGTCACCTTTATTAGCTTGAAACCCAAATTTTTCTAAAAAAAATAGCTTATAGTTTCTTCTTATGTAAATAATCACTATCTACTTCTTTGGAGCATATTAGTAGATATGCAAGTAGTTATCCAGGGTTTCAGCTATACTAATGACATTGTAATTATAATAAGGGGCAACTAAGAAGAAGCACCCTAGTGACATTGTTCAATTCGGACTTAGGATCACGCATGAACGTAATAAGGAGGTTGGCTTAATTTTTGGATAAAGCACAGCAATCACTGTTAAGAAGTGGCAATGAATGAGTGTTAAAACCACGGGAGCGACTAGGACCTACCCCACATCCGCTTCGGCTGCAATCACCCGTAGTTCGCAAGCTACGAACAAAGCTAGATATTCTTAGACCACGTAAGAGGCTAATGCCAAAATGGGTCCCGGGTCATCTTGATATATCAGGAAACGAAGAGGCAGAAAGGTAACCAAGATTGATGGCAAAGATACCCTTTTCAGGGTTTGAGCTGTACTGTGGCGTAAGGAGAAAAACACAGGCTAAGAGAGTTTTGCGGAATACGAGCATTGCAAGAATTCTAGGACTCAGGTGTCTCATGGGTAACAACAAATCAAAAAATTTAAGCAAGTAATATCTATGAGAAAATAGACTATGGATACTTACTGGTCCTTTGATAGCAAGGAAAGCAAGATATGTATTCTTCTAGAAAGATAAGTAATTGACTCATCAAAAACACTTGCTTACATGCAGGAGCTTGGTATGATGGAAGAGTTATTGACCAAGCTATCTTAAGTCACAATATACAAATATTAATAATAATTATTATGAATTATCTTTTTAATATTAATAATTTATTATGTTGGATCGAAAATTCAGACATTTTATTTACAACACAACATTCATAACATGTACTACATTTCCAAGCAGGTTGGCTCCAGGCGTTTTCGGCTGCATTCTTCCTCGAGTCTGCTAGTCTCCTCTACGGGAGGAGATCATTGCAACGTCTTCGTTTTAATCTTCTGATAGCTCGTCTACCCGTAAGCTCACTGGCAGGCCGGCTCCGGTGTCGCTGCAATCGTGCATTATATCTGATGGAGTAAGCCTCAACCTGATAGTCTATGGTTTCCATTCTGAGGTCCTTGTTAAGGGTCGAATTTCGGACGTACCAGCCCGCCGTCATATAGGGCAAGGCCAAGTTCTGGAGCGTCTGAATAAGTCTTCGGCTCGTCCGAGATGCCATACCCCAGATCTGAATTCTATATCTCTAGGTCAGGGGACCACGGCATTATATATTTGTAGTGCAGCGGCAGTGTGCTTTTGACATTCAGCATCCAGTTTAATTTTGCCAGCTTGTGCCGACACCGTTTGAGCCCAGTAATGTGGGTGCCTTTTGTCCAACGTAATGCCTAGATAGTTGTGAAAATTCTATGGAAGTTCACTGTACTTTTTAAATATCAAAGCAAAACTTCCACGTCGGGTTTTCTGGTAAAATATAGTTCTAAGATATATAAAATATAAACTATCATTTGTATCGGGAGGAGAGATAAGCATATAAAGGGGGACAAATTATTAAGTGGTTTAAATTTAAAAGCTTAGCGAACTCTACTATAGATTAAACCATATTTAAATACGTGCGAAACGGTAAAGTTGAATTCGACTATATTTATTATTTGTTTTGTCATGACACTTGCCCAGTGTCACCAGCTTCTCAGAGAACTGGATAAAAACCTGTTGTTTATACGGTACCCCACCCCAAACTTATTCCCCTTAATGGTCCGAGCAGTTCAGAGTTCTGTTACGCTTAATGAGCATGCGTGCGACGCAAAGGTGTGACTGCATTTGTGTGGGAAAATATAGAAAAAGATACTTATACCTGCCACCTGCTGCATACTTTCCAATCTGTTGGGCAGGATTAACATTTTTTTGGTATCTCATAAAAGGAGAACGAACTTTGACAACTATATATCTAAGACACTTTTATAACATAACATCGATTTCACTAAAATAATAGTTAATAACCAAATATTATATACTTAAATATCGGATATATATGATATATGATGCACTGATCTCTCAGATTTATAAAATTCACATTACAGTAAGAACATTTTGACCAGCAAGTTAGTTGCAAAACTGAGAGAGTATCTTGATGACAAAGTTTCTATCTGCCATACCTCCGGTGATTCCTAATCGATTTTAAAGATATTTATTTTACATTTTTTAAAATGTTTAAAATTCGATTTTTGATTGCTTTCGATTACAAGTGGAGGAGAGCTTACATCCAAAATCTGGAGTATAGTTCTTAAATTTTCTGAGATCGACTCATTCATATAAACATGTTGATTCTGATTAAAAATATATATATAAAATATATATACATTATACCCTTATTTATGGGTTCCGGTATAAAAATAACAATAAATGGAAAATAGTTAAGCTCAAATTGTTGTTAACTAAACGAAACTGTAACCAAACATATTTCATATTTAATGAGTTCATAAAAATTTCGGTGACAAAATAGTACCAACGTTCATGAGTAAAGAAAGAGCTGTCTTAGCAGATTACTTTAAGCAAATTGCAATATTTGATTGATAATGACTTTTTCTAAGCTCATTGTTTTTAATTACGTTTTCTATATTATACGATTATTATATCTTTACTAAAAACAGAGAGCACATATTTATATATTACATCCTTTTTCATTCTGGTCCGCTGTCGCTGAGGCCGTCTATCATTGATTTCATTATATATGTACGTCTTCTTTAGCTTTTTGCCGCGGGGCAGCTGCCTTAAGTGGTGGTTCTTATTGAAATTCTTGTTATTACAGTAAGAAAAGTATAGCCTTCTTCAAGATACAACTGCTTACCCAAGTAAGTAGTAAATAGAGGAGAAACTTCTCAGTTTCCGACTCCTTACCTATAACTTTTGTTGCGCATTTGCGCTTCATTGTTTTGTTTTCTTCCTTTTGATTGTCTCTTTGATGTGTCCGATTGGCTGCTATTACAACAAATCCGTACATGAGTTTGGCAGTTGCACAATTTATGTCGATCGTAGGATGGCACTCTACAACAACAATCGTTAAAACAACCAGACTAGAATTTCGATACTGACCGGCAAAGCCAAATAACAAATAGCAACAAATGTATGTTCATGTGACAGATGTAAACGTGTAATATTATTTTTTCTCGCATGTTGAGGGTTTTGCATGAGAGTTAATGTATGTGCCGAATTTAGAACACTCTTTTAGACACAACACATACAAGACTCTTTGTCAAGTAAAATCAATTGTTGAAAGAAACTGTTGATAATTAAAAATGACTTCAACTTGTAAATGAATTATAAAATTATAAAACTTGTATCACTAACAATAATATTTTGTAATACATTTCAACATTTAATATTATTTATAAAAATTAAAGTTTAATGTTCTGGGTCCCCTGTAAATATATATTTTGTTTACCATTTATTTTATACAGAAAGAAATTAATTATTGTTTAAAAACTACCAATCATTTACATTTTTTTTAGAAATAGATGGGAAATGAAATGTGAAATAAAACTTAACTCAAAAATAACTTTTAAAACCGAATGACCATACATAGAATTCAAGGCAAACAAAGAAAAAAGTTTAAGCGTATGCCGCCTTGCTTACAGTTACTCATATCTATACACAATGTGTTTATGTATTTGTGCGTCGCCATAGTCTTCGTGTCATATCGTCGTTTTTTCGTTTCGTTTTTCTGTCGTGGCAACAGGCAAGCGCACTCGGGCAACAGAAAAACCAGTCAGTTTTTCCCCATTGAAAGCATGACCCGAGTTTAGGAGCGCTTAGGAAGTGAGGAGCAAAGCTGAAATTTGCTAGTGTGTCTCCTTTCTCCCTTCCCCACAAAAAGTCTGTCTGCGTGGCAAAATGCACCTGTCGCACTCAATGCTTGTGCGCAGCCACTGGCTAGTTACTACAACTAGCTGGTAAATGAGTAGGGAGAACAGGTCCCGGAGCTCCAAAAGAATGCACAGCATAATAGAGATTAATTCAAGTTATGTGTGTACGTGAGTATACAAATACATACATGCATACATAAAAACAAACACCCTTCGGAAAATTTATTTTCAAGCTTTTATTTTTTACAAGTTAAATTTTATTTGCATTAAATGCCCTTAATTATTTCCCAAGTCTTAGTAATGTAAGTAGTAAGGAGATTAAGACATATTAAAAGTACAATTGTAATTAGGCTTTTCGGGATTTTCTTCCCCAAAATTTCAAACACAACAAACAATGTCAGACCACCAATTTGTAAAATTTTCAAAGAACATAAATTTTTGCAAATTAGTATACCTTAATATTTAATTTTTTTAAATATTTATTTTTAATAATATTTTACTTTAAATTTTATAATTTTACTTTTAATTGCATTTTCATTTCTTTTGTATTGACTGTTCCTATCTGAAATAAATGAATATTTAAATGAGGCTACATTTTAAAACTTACCTTTTTAAATCTTTAAATTCCATATATATTTTTATTCCATATAAGATTTTTTACGATTATTATTATCATTATTTTATTATGACTAGGTCCGGTTTTTTCAGATTAATTCATTCATAATTTGTATATGGCACTTTAAATTTTGTTTATTCTCAATTTACAGGTCACATTTCACTTGTGCCAATTCTTGTGTCTGTTGTTTTTGTACAAGGATCGTAATGATCCAAGAATTTTACTCTCATCAAACATATCACTGACAATGTAACATTACCTCATATAAATGTATATGGGACAACAGCGCATTATTATTTATTTATTGACGACACATTACTATATATATATATATATGTATACATATCTCGTTAGACACTACACACTAGGTTTTTTTTTTTGTAGTGATAAATGTTTGACCTCTCATTGTCAGTTCAAATTTAGTTTTCAAATGAGAAACCTATCTCGCAATGAGCATAACCAAAATGTGATGCTCTCTCTCTGCCTCAGTCTCTATCACTGATGATCACAACGATTTGTAAATATGTATGTATATGCGAATGGAGAGACGCGTTTAAATCTATCGAGAACATCCTTTTGTTAGAGAATTTCATGTTTGGCTTCGTCTTGGCTTTGACATATTTGCAAAATGTTACAAAACGAATAAATTGTTCCTAGCTCAAGTTCAATGCACGCGTGCAAAATGGACAAGCGGGAAAAACGGTTTACCGGCAACTGCAGCAACAAACGGGGCAGCATTAGAAGTAGTAGCAGCAGCGGCAACGATAACAAATAACAAAAACTGTAGCAGCTACGCGACAAGTTGGCTCCCACACCACACCAACCAACCACCACAGCGTGGCAAATGTTCAGTTGTCACTGATTTCATTCGGGATTCCAACTTCCACCTTCAGCAGCAGCTTGCTCCCAATATGATGTCGAGTGCAAGAGGGATGCTCTTCCGCTCAATTTCTTAATTTAAGAGAAACTTGATTGTTGTTCACTCGGTTTTTTGTTATTTCTTTGGCGTGGTTTCTGTCGCTTATTCGTTTTCGACTCGGGTTCGCCTCGTTTCGCATCAATACCGCAATGCTTTTATTTTAAATATTTTTTTGACTTTTGTGCGCTCTCTTTTAATTTAAGAGAGAATGCAGCTCATAGTTTGTCGGCGAGAGAGAGAGAGAGAGAAAATCGACTAAGTTTAATAGTATCATTGTAGGAACCAATGATAGCTTCGCACTCTGTCTATCGACAACCAATCATTAATTTATAGAAAAACGTTTGGCACCGCCCACGTAGTGTTCATGTATTTTACAAGCTTCTTATACTAACGCTATAGAATATTTAACTAAAAAAATCAAAGCCACTCTCAGCTCAGCATCAAATACTCGTTTTGTGTACATATTTATCCACGTTTAGCATTCGTTGACTAAATTTCAGGTCATATTGCACTTCGAAATACATATGTAGGTGAATATTTCGTTTATCTTGGTACATGCTAGAAAATACAATAAATACACTGACAAAAAAATTCGATTTCTACAGTGCAAAATCAAGAACATCCGTCGACAATAGATTGCCAGCACCAGATTTAATGAATTTAGGTCGCTCATATTCGAAAGGCGACCTGCTCTGGAAATTGTCGATAAGATAAAATTTCGAATTTAATTCGTAATCGATTTTTACTAGATTCGAACTACAAAAGAATCCCTAGGCATAGCAAGTTTGTTTCAAATTTACGATAACTTTTCAGGTTTACGATATACACATGGAATCGATAACAAAAAAATCTTGAATTTCAAAAACTGGGGTTTTAAAAATATTTACAAAATATTGAAAATCTGTGAAATTTTTATAAAAATCTGATAAAAACACCGGAGATATGTAATCATCCATTAGCTCAAAAAAAAATCTCAATCTCAATCTCCCTTGACCCTTGAACCAATTCTCGATGTTTAAGCTTCAATCTTTCAGTGTTTCTCCACCGATGTTATTAAAAAATTTCACACACCTTCTATCTATCTTAACAATAATTTGTTAATGTTAATCCTCATTTTTTATTTTATAAGATTTAATATTAAATTATTATCAATTACATGGTATATCGTAAGTCTGGAAAGTTTATGAATCAATCTTGATCTGCCAGGAATTGAAGAGCTCATATTCAAAATCTGGAGTCTCTAATTATAATAGCTTCTGAGATCGAAGTGTTCATACATACATACGGATGGACGGACTTACATAGATATATCGGCTCGACTGAAGATTTTGATCAAGAATATATACCCATTCAGAAATGTTAATATAGGGGAAACAAATTCCACAGGCAAAATAGTTTTTGAATGTAGAAATATTCTTAGTTCCTGTGCACATATTCCATTAACCTAACCTTGTTTTTAGTGCTTATAGAATGGTTTTCTTATTTGATTTAATATTCTGTGTCATAAAATTTTTAAAGGATTTATCTTATTCCTTATTCAAAGGAATGTCGAAATAATGTATAAGCTTTTATTTTTATTCATTTTATACATATATATATATATATATATACATATATATTAATTTTTATACACTTAACGAATGAAATTAAATTAAAAGGGTTAAATGGTTTTGTAAAAGGTATGTTACAAGCAGAAGAGTGCAGCTTCGTCGTAAAATATATATAATTTTGATCAACTTTACCAGTCGAGTCGATGTGTGTGTATGAACGCACCGATCTTAAAAACTGTAAAAGCTAGAGACTACATATTTGGTTTTGTGCAAAAGTATGTAAAAGGAGGGAGCTTCCCCGACCCAATAAAGTATATATATTCATGATCAGCATCAACAGTGGCGTCGATTTAGCCTGTCTGCCTTTCCGTCCGTCCGTCCGTCTGTATGTATGAACGAGTCGATCTCAGAAACTATAAGAGCTAGAGACTTCAGAATTTGGATACACATGTAATTGATAACCAAAAATCTTAAATTTCAAAAACTTGAAAATGGGGACTGAAACTATTAATAAAATAATGAACATCTGCGAAATTTATTAAAATCGGTTAAGAAACACCGGAGATATGATCAAACATTGGTACAGTGGTACACGTACATATATGTGGATGTCTAGCTGACTATCCGTATGTATGGTCAAGAGTTAAGGGCTGTTTAAGTTTTAAGTTAAATTCATTGCCTTAACTGCTTGGCGCCATCTTTCGGTAGCTTCCATAATTATTAAGTTTAGTCAAGCACAAAAAGTTTCTTGTTGAAACATGTAATCAAAAAAAACCAAACTGACTCGGAGGATTGGTCTACTTATACCAAAAATATTCAAATTTATCTCAACTTATCCTTAACTTGCTATGCCTCCATAAATCGATTTAGCCTTGTCCGTCCGGCTGTCTGTTACATACATAGCTCTGAGCTCAGCACATTCCCATACCATTTGTTTTTTACGCATTTCATGGGCTAAAGGTATAATTATATAAGATATAATATTTTGACTGTTAATGACTAACAAATTGGTATTGATAAATTGACAAATTGAAATTGATACAAATTGGTTATTTGATAATAAACAAATTAAACCGCAGTTGATATTTCGAGCATCAAAAAAATAATTGGTTGTAAGCTTGGATTCATATTTCATTTACCACGTGGGCATCGATCCGAAATCGCAACACACAATCGAGAAACACAAAATAATATCGGTACGTAAAAAACGTCATAATATCTCCACCGACGATATTCGTATCTTTTTTATAGCCTTAACCCATGAAATGGGTTAAAAAGTGTATATTGCAGAAGGAAGCTTATCCGACCAAATAAAGTATATATATTCTTGATCAGCATCAACAGTGGAGTCGATTTAGCGGACATCGTCTGTCTGTCCGTCCGTCCGTCCGTCTGTATGTATGAACGCGTCGATCTCAGAAACTACAAAAGCTAGAGACTCCAGAATTTGGATATGAGCTCTCCTTATCCCTAGGCAAAGCAAGTTTGTTTCAAATTTTCGATAACTTTTCAGGTTTACGATATACACATGTAATCGATAACAAAAAAATATAAAATTTTTTATTGAAACTAAAAAATTTTTTTTTTTAAAAATCGTTTTAGAAACCCAGAGATAGGGATGATTGAAGTTAAGTCATTAAGCATTGGAAAAGTAGTGCAAGTATGACCATACGACCTGTTACATACTTTTGCGCACTCCCATTATAACTTTTTTTTAAAAGGGGTAATGGGTAAATGGGTTTTTATATAAAATATAATATAATATTATTTTGAATGTTTATAGCAAACAGTAGGAGTTATCGATTAGTTAAAAATTCCTAATTTGGCTTTGAATTCTAAAAAGGTCCTAAATTAATTTATATAATCTTTATAATCTAAAACATTTAGATATATATTTGTAAGGTCGAAGATATTGTGTTTTTATACCCTTAACCCATGAAATGGGTAATAAAGGGAATAATGGTTTTGTGCAAAAGTATGTAAAAGGAGGAAGCTTCCCCGACCCAATAAAGTATATATATTCTTGATCAGCATCAACAGTGGCGTCGATTTAGCGGACATCGTCTGCCTGTCTGTCTTTCCGTCCGTCCGTCTGTATGTATGAACGAGTCGATCTCAGAAACTATAAAAACTAGAGACTCCAGAATTTGGATACACATGTAATCAATAACAAAAAATCTTAAATTTCAAAAATTGGAAAATGGGGACTGAAACTATTAATAAAATAATGAACATCTGCGAAATTTATTAAAATCCGTTAAGAAACACCAGAGATATGATCAAACATTGGTACAGTGGTACACGTACATAATTGTGGATGTCTATCAAACCGACTGACTATCCGTATGTATGGTCAAGAGTTAAGGGCTGTTTAAGTATTAAGTTAAATTCATTGCCTTAACTGCTTGGCGCCATCTTTCGGTAGCTTCCATAATTATTAAGTTTAGTCAAGCACAAAACCTTTCTTGTTGAAACATGTAATCAAAAAAAACCAAACTGACTCGGAGGATTGGTCTACTTATACCAAAAATATTCAAATTTATCTCAACTTATCCTTAACTTGCTATGCCTCCATAAATCGATTTAGCCTTGACCGTCCGGCTGTCTGTTACATACGTAGCTCTGAGCTCAGCACATTCCCATACCATTTGTTTTTTACGCATTTCATGGGCTAAAGGTATAATTATATAAGATATAATATTTTGACTGTTAATGGCAAACGGTAGGAGTTATCGATTAATAAAAAAAAAATGGATTTGGCTTTTGTTTTGAGAAGTTCTTATATTTTTGAGGTCGGAGATATATTTTAATGTATTAAATCAACTGTTTAGCGTCATCTTTCGGCAACTTCCATAATTTTAAATTTTAGTCGAGTTCAAAACTTTGTTCACCGAAATATTTAATATAAGATTTTGTATATACAAATTGGTTAAGTTCTTTGATAATAAACAAATTAAACCGCAGTTGAAATTTCGAGCATCGAAAAAATGATTGGTTGTAAACTTGGATTCATATTTCACTTACCACGTGGGCATCGATCCGAAATCGCAACACACAATCGAGAAACACAAAATACTATCGGTACGTAAAAAACGTCATAATATCTCCACCGACGATATTCGTATCTTTTTTATAGCCTTAACCCATGAAATGGGTTAAAAAGTGTATATTGCAGAAGGAAGCTTATCCAACCAAATAAAGTATATATATTCTTGATCAGCTTCAACAGTGAAGTAGAGCTTACTCGACTAGAGCCTTCTTACTTGTGAAAAATACTTGATTTGGCTTTTGTTTTGAGAAGGTCCTATATTTGTAAGGTCGAAGATATATTTTTGTATGTATTAAGTTAAGTCAGCTGCCCTAACTGTTTGGCGCCATCTTTCGGTAACTTCCGTAATTTTTAATTTTAATCGAGCTCAAAACCTTGTTCACCAAAGTATTTAATATATGATTTTGAAACTGCAGTTGAAATTTTTAGTATCACAAATATGAATGATTGTAAACTTGGATTTAATTTCATTCGTCACGTGGGCATCGCTCCGGAATCGCAACGCACACTGGCGAAAACACATCAATGTTTAAGCACCAATTTGTCACATTTAAAAAATAAACTTCATTATTTATTTTGAATTTGAATATTTAATATTAAGCCAAAAACTGGAAATATTCCAAAATAAAGGTCATAGGGACATTCTTAATAGAATATAATATTTTGAATATTTGAGATCCTGTATTTTGGATGTGCTGTGCTGTCTAATGATATTTTCAGCAGAGCCCGTAAGTTCTCAATAATATTTAAGTCTGAAGATTGGCCCAGGCGCAGATCCAGATAAGCCAGGTCTGTACTATTTCGGATATATGTTTGAGGTCATTGTCAAACTCTAAAATTATTGGACCTCGTACTTTAAAAAAACACCAAACAACACCATAATGCCTTTTTTACTTGGGTAACGGAGCACTGAAAAGACCATTTCACAGATATTTTTTCGATAATTTCCACAAAATGTCACATTAATGGTATTTTTACTAAATGCCTCAAATCAGCGATAAGCTATACCAGCGATAAGCTATACGTAGATGTGCCAAAGTGCCAATTTTCCTAATCCACCGCGAGGCGATCTTTCGCTTTACGCGTCAATTCGCTCTGGTGAATATGTATACTGCTGCCTTCGCCATGCTGAACAGTAGCAAAAATCACCAGACGTATGTATACCGACATATACACACATTCTGCTTGGGCCTGGCGCTGCCTTCGCCAGGCTCAACAGTAGCAAAAACCACCAGACGTATGTATACCGACATATACACACTTTCTGCTTGGGCCTAGCGCTGCCTTCGCCATGCTAAACAGTAGCGTATGTATATATGTATGTACATATGCATTTCAGCATTTGTTTTAGTTTTCTGTTCGCTGGGCTTCGATTAGATTTTTTATTTCTTACTCCAATCGCTGCATATGAATATGTGTGTATACAAGTGCATGTATGTATAAACATTAAGTTGTGCGCATAGCTCACTTTTAAATTATTTATTTAAAGCGCATAATAAATTATAATCATATTTTGAATAATATTTGTCTAATTGTTACCTATCTTAAATATACATAAGATGCTGAAGAACAATATTTAACATTTTGTCGCCATATCAATTTTTGCAAGAGCCTAGAAAAAAAAAAACTTTCAAGCCAGCCAAATTTTAGTTTTGCTGTATCTGGTCATACATACTCTCTTCACTTTTGATTCTATGACACTAGCAAACAATTTTGTCAACGCAACTGCCATGCAGATGTGAAAAGAAGCACATGAACTGCAAAAGAGTATTCAAAGTGCAATTGCAATTGCAACAAATGCTGATATACATATGTACATTATGCATTTATAAATGCAATTTTATTAATTAATTCGAGGTTGTCGGTTTTATATGCGGATTCGTTCCGGATTATTTTATTAAGTCCTCATGTCATGAACAGCAGATACAAAAGAGACCGGAAACTAAAATACTAGAGATGAGCTTTTTTTGTTTTATCCAACCATCGATATAATTCCTATTTCAAAATTCACAATCGGCCATCTGCCGATCTAATGCAATTTTAATGTTAAATATGAATATTAAGTCAACCAATATTAATATTGGTTAACTTATACATACTCATATACAGACGTCTGGTGATATTTGCTACTGTTCAGCATGGCGAAGGCAGCGCCAGGCCCAAGCAAAATGTGTGTTTATGTCGGTATACATACGTCTGGTGATTTTTTCTACTGTTGAGTCTGGCGAAGGCAGCGCCAAGCCCAAGCAGAATGTGTGTATATGTCGGTATACATACGTCTGGTGATTTTTGCTACTGTTCAGCATGGCGAAGGCAGCAGTATATATACGCTCTGGTGAATTGACGCTTAATTCACCAAAAAAAACCGAAAGATCGCCTCGCGGTGGATTAGGGAAATTTGCACTTTGGCATCTACGTATAGCTTATCGCTGCTCAAATGAAAGCCTAATTATTGGTATTTTTACTAAATGCCTCAAATGAAAGCCTCATTATTTGAAAAAATTTCTTACATAAAATGTCTTCAATTAATCGATATTTCTGTTGAGGAATTTGTTTAATAATAGTGTTTTTTAATGATTCCTAATTATGTGCAAGAAAGCTGTAATGCAAAATTTATTGCAAAAAATAAAAAAAGTATTTTCTTAAAGCTTAAAACACATTTTTCACATTTATTTTTGGCTTATTATTAACACGCACATATTAATTAAAATTACAAGACTGCAATAATTATAATTATGTCCATACATATCTATGGGTGGGCGCATATACAAATATACTATTTTTATTTATATATATTTTCCGAATGTCACTAGTTGTCTTAAGATTTCTTCATATATTGGGTAAAAGCTGTATAGGTGGCGGGGGAGGAGTGCACATTGTTTTTGATTGTTGGTTAGCTCTGGATGAGACCTCAAGACTGGCCCGACAAGCTGCCGCTGCCATATATGTGCCATAATATCGGCTTAATAGTTGTGGATCGACACCGTTCAGGTCCATATAGGCCTTTGGTAGAGAGATCAATGATTCTTCGGGTCCTTTTAAACCTGAATCTAGTGCAGAAACCGTTTGAGGACACTCTTCTAACGAATTTGTATCATGTTGACTACAGCTCAAAGGCGGCGAAACGGCAACCAAAAAGTTTTGTGGCTCCTGTTCTTCAATGTCTGCATCGAAAGAGGATCGCCTTGCATCATCACTTAGGTACGAATTATTGTCTTGCTCCGGAACCCGTTCAGCATTCCCATCAGTATTCGCCTCATTAACATTATCATCATCACCATCGACATCAATATCAGCATCGGGATCGATATCAAGTAGATTGGTGTTATTCGTGGGAGTATTATGCTGCTCAACCACTTGAATCATTTGCTGATGTTTTTTCACTTGAACTTTTGTGATAACTGTATGTTGTGTCTGGGTCGCAGATTCTTCATTATCTTCAACAATATCAACGATTTGAACATCGGGTGCGAGTAACGATGCAACGTCAAATTGACGTTTCCGTGTCTGCGAATACAAATTGGCAATTGTTGTTGTTGTTGTCGAATTAATATAGGATATATGCTGATGATGTTGAGCTTGATGATGATGATAGCTGGATGGATCTCTCTGAAGAGTCGTATATTGTTGAGGCAGGTTCCGTCCAAAAAACTGTCCAAAATAATGCTGATGATAGGGATAATTAAGAGGGTTAAGTTGCTGAACGCCGGCATGGTTTGGTGATGGTGGCGGTGGTGTTGTCAAATCCAATGGAGGCGGACTCGGTGAATCTGTGCTAGCATCATCCACCGAGAGACCCATATGTTTGCGCACTTTACGCTGTGCTTTTCTGCGACGAAAGTCTCCTTTGCGAAAATCATCCATGTTAGCCGGATGTATAGACCAATAATGTCCTTTGCCATTGGCACTACGACCTGATTTAATAAAGCAATCGTTAAGAGACAGATTATGCCGAATCGAGTTACGCCAACCAGGACCGCGTGTTCGAAAATATGGATAATTATCCAGGATATATTGATATATGTCTGATAGCACCAACTTCATTTCATTTGAACTAAGTATGGCCATGGCAATTAGACCAATATAACTATGCTGTGGCTTTGGCTCCTCAGGTTGAAAAATGCGTTGAGATTGGGGAAATAGCGAGATAGTTGAAAGCGTTCCAATACGATTATTTCCGACGCCTGCCGTACAAGGTGAATTGTACGGGTGGAGCCAAGTAGGTAATGATGTGGTGGTGGAACCACTCCCCGCATATTGAGGACACCTTAAACGTTCGATGTGGAGTGCGTAATTATACAATTGCAATCGATACTGCTCCAATGACATGCTATTGGCTGAATGATGAGCTTGCCTCGGATAGATGTCCGTTATAAAAAGTGGCTTAGAGCCATGGAGCTGATCTTGTTGATGTTGTATAGGCGATGATGGGCGCGACGGAGCCAAATTCGTATTTGCCATCAGTTTTTCCATGTGGTCTTGCCACCCCCTTTAAAAAACAGACATTCTACGAGATGTGTGTGCGTATAATTTTTAAAACGTTAAAAGAGCTGAAAAAGGTAATATAAATCTGTTAAGAACCAGTGCATAGTCTATATTATGAACTTAGAATAAAATAGTAAACTATTTACAATTATATTATATCTACATATATGCAGTCAGACGGCAATGTAGTAAATCTCAAAGGCGACACAAAAAAAACGTTCTTATACAGAATATTGGTGACAGAGATTTGTTCTTTGTTGAACCAATTCAATCAACCAGTTACGGGAATAAATTTTGTCTTTTTGAAGTTTGACCAAGTAAAAAGGCTCTAGTCGAGTAAGCTCGACTAGAAGATACCCTTAACCCAATACAATACAAACGGACAAACAATCGGGCTGACAGACATACCTGTACCTGTACCAGTACCAAGGCTTGATGGTTTCGTATCCCCGGTGTTTCCGAACCGATTTTAATCAATAAGCAAATCACATATACTCACTGTTTTGCTAATATTTTCAATCCTTATTTTCATTTATGAAATTCAAGATTTTTATACCCTTAACCCATGAAATGGGTAAAAAAAAGGGTATAATGTTTTTGTGCAAATGTATGTAACAGGCAAAAGGAAGCTTCTCCGACCCCATAAAGTATATATATTCTTGATCAGCATCAACAGCCGAGTCGATTTAGCCATGCCCGTTTGTTCTGCCTGTTACATACTTTTGCACAAAACCATCATACCATCAATGGGTTTTTTTTACCCATTTCATGGGTTAAGGTTATAAAAAGGGCAGTTCAACCAAGATATTTGTATACCCTGTACCCATGAAATGGGTAAAAAAAGGGTATAATAGTCCGTCCGTCTGTCCGTCCGTTCGTTATATGAACGCGTCGATTTCAGGAACTACAATAACTGGAGTCTCAAGATTTTGGAAATGAGCTCTCCTAATCCCAAGGCATAGCAAGTTTGTTTCAAATTTTCGATAACTGTTCAGGTTTACGATATACACATGCAAACGATAACAAAAAAAACTTGAATTTAAAAAAATTTAAAATAAAACTATAAGCAAAATAATGAACTTCTGTAAAAATTTCATTAAAATCGGTTGAGAAAGACCGGAGATATGAAACCATCAAGTATTGGTACAGAACTCCACAGCCATATGTGTATGTCTGTTAGCCCGACCATCTGTCCGCCTGTATGGTCAAGGGTTAAGGGTATCTTCTAGAGACTAGAGTCTTCTTACTTGTTCTTTTATTTAAAAAAAAAGATAAATTTAGTACGATTAAATTCATTTCTAAAAAGATATTCAACAAGTAAAATATTCGTTAACCGTTAATGTATTTATAAAATCCAATTATTCGTGTATAGATTTCCCAGTTTCCCCTTAACACTTGACCATTTAGACGGACGATTTTCGAACATAAAGACATGCACTAAGCAATGCTTGATGATCTCATATCTCTAATATTTCTAAACCAATTTTAATAAAATGTTCAAGTTTTCGTATTTCAAGAATTTTATGTTATTGATCATATGTACATATATATCGTAAGACGGGATAGTTGTCGAAAATTTGAAATAAACTTGTACAGCCTAGGGATTACGTGAGCTCATATAAAAAATCTGGAGTCGGACGGACAGACAGGCGGACATGGCTATATCGGATCGGCTGTTGATGCTGATCATGAATATATATACTTTATGGGGTCGGAGATGCTTCCTTCGCCTGTTACGTACTTTTGCACAAAACCATTATACCCTTTTTTACATACTTCATGGGTTACACATATAGTGAAGTTTAACAATATTTTACAATACGGGCTTAACTTTACTAGCGTAGTTAATATACTTTTAAAATATTTCAAATCACTTGCAAACATGGTTAAACAACAAAATATAATTGAAATATATATAAATCAAATTGGGTGCACTTTTAATGGTGAACACAGCAAATCTATCTATACAAAATGAATATTTACGATAAAATGTTCGATATAATACCCTAATTTTTAATTTATTCCGTTAGTATTAAATTAAGGAGCTTCCTTTCAAAACTCACTGCACACCAAATACGTTTAGCAACAACGCAATAGCTAAGAAATCCTCTTAGTGAACAGATTTGCAGGTAAGTTTAATCTAAGGCTTATTCAGCTTTAATTCTATTTGTAGCTATTTGACAATACATCTGACTCAAAAAAGGACTTGGTTTTAAGGAATACGAGATGTTATTAAAAGGATTTGTATTAAAATTAAAAGTGAATAGTATTTTAATCTAGTATTGATATCAATACATCGATATTTTTAATTAAATATGAAAAAAGTATAATTTTACTAATTCCTAGTTATTCTTAATTTAACATTAGACCTTTTTAAATGAGAATATTTACTTTCAATGATAAATCATTAACAAATATAGTTGAATTAACACTATTTAAACTACGCTTTTTTCTGAGTGTATTGATCTTTTGTTATTTATGTTAAGGAGTGCTCCACTTGATGTCACTTGACAAGTGGTTTGGTTGCCATGTTTCTCGTTTTCACGTTGATACAATAAAAACATACTTCACAATCTTTAAAAAGCATTGCATTACCATCGTCTGTTTTTAAGTAGGTTCGAAAGCAGGTTCAAGCACGTATCATTAATATGTATATTATCATGTGTATGCATATACTACATTAAAAAATACCTAAACAAATGTACTGTCGCCCTTATGGTACACACAAACAAATTTTGTATAGCAAGTAGGCATTGAATGATCAGTATTGTCTTAAGATATTTGTTTCCTTTTGAGCTATAGACAAAAGTTCATTTTATGTAATTATACCCTTAACCCAGGAAATGGGTTAAAAAGGGTATAATGTTTTTTGCAAATGTATGTAACAGGCAAATGGAAGCTTCTCCGACCCAATAAAGTATATATATTCTTGATCATCATCAACAGCCGAGTCGATTTAGCCATGTCCGTCCGTCTGTCTGTCTGTCCGTCCGTCCGTCTGTATGAACGCGTCGATCTCAGGAACTACAAAAGCTAGAGACTCCAGATTTTGGATATGAGCTCTCCTAATCCCAAGGCATAGCAAGTTTGTTTCAAACTTTTCAGGTTTACGATATACACATGTAATCGATAACAAAAAATTCTTAGATTTCTAAAAACTGAAACTGAGGATTGAAACTATAAGCAAAATAATGAACTTCTGTAAAAATTTCATTAAAATCGGTTAAGAAACACCGGAGATATGAAGCCATCAAGCATTGGTCCAGTAGTACATGTACAAATGTGTATGTCTGTCAGCCCGACCATCTGTCCGTCTGTATGATCAAGGGTTAAGGGTATCTTCTAGTCGAGTAAGCTCAACTTCTTTCTTGTTTTATTAATAACGCTTTGGGTTTTTATACCCTTAACCCATGAAATGGGTAAAAAAAAAGGGTAATGGTTTTGTGCAAATGTATGTAACAGGGAGAAGAAGGCTTCTCCGACCCCATAAAGTATATACATATATTATTGATCAGCATCAACAGCCGAGTCGACTTAGCCATGTCCGTCCGTCTGTATGTATGAACGCGTCGATCTCAGGAACTAAAAAAGCTAGAGACTCCAGATTTTGGTAATGAACTCTCCTAATCCCTAGGCATAGCAAATTTGTTTCGAATTTACGATAACTTTTCCGGTTTACGATATACACATGTAATCGATAAGAAAAAAATCTTGAATATCGAAAACTTGAAAATGAGGATTGTAATTATTAGCCAAATAATGAACATCAGTGAAATTTTTATTAAAATCGGTTTAGAAACACCGGAGATATGAAACCATCAAGCATTGGTACAGAATTACACAGCCATATGTGTATGTATGTTAGCCCGACCAACTGTCCATCTATATGGTCAAGGGTTAAGGGAATCTTCTAGTCGAGCTTACTCGACAAGAGCCTTCTTACTTGTTTTTTCAAGATTTTTCTCTCCTATTAATCTAATTATTAGCAATTATTAAGCCAATATATTCGAATCATAAGACTGTTTGTTAATATTATTTTCAGTTTTATCATACCAAAAATCGAATTTAGTTGTTGTCCGCTTAAACCAAAAATGATTGGCAATATTTAGTTATTCAATCATTCAGTTGACCATTCAATCAAAAAATGTTTTTAAATGGAATTCATATTCGGTTGTACTTTAATAACTTAAATATTTATGAATACATACACACTTTTTTTCGGTACACTTTTCCTTGATTCACTTACTATTAAAAATTCTATATTTTATATTATATATTTCTGCTCTTAATTAATTATGCATTTTTTTATAAGGGCATAACTGTGCATTGAATTATTTTCTTTTTAAAATATTCCAGTTTATCTTCTCTTTTACGAACTTCTGCGATATAACGAATATTTTTCAAAATACTGCAATTTGTTTCAGTCCAACAAAAGTTTTCAAACTTTTTAACGTTGTTTGTAGCCCCATTGAGATTGGCTACACAAAAGTTCGATTGTATATATGTATGTACTGTTCAAAATTTGTTTTGTGTCACTTCATTAAAGTGATTTATAGCAACATATAAACTTCTCACTTAAGCACGATATATTTAAAAATATATTGTATAATAAATGTATGTTATGTAACACTCTTAGGCATACGCGCGAATTCTAATCCATCGGCTAATTAATAGGTTGCAATCCGCATCCGCGAGCCAAGCAAACAGATATACAAACTTGTAGATAAAACTATTCCATTCGTAAAGCGTACAATGCGTGCGTGTGGTCGACACTAAGTTTGAACTGGGTCTGGGTGAGTAAGCGAAAAATTGCCGTGCAAAATGGATGGATGTTCGGTCAATCACTCAGGGTAGCAATACACTGCTGTATTGCACATGGCTCCACCTACATTCGTATTGCTTGCTTGCTTCCGATTGGTGTTCACAAGACAAGGGCTGCTTGCATACGATTCGAAAAGTGGGTTTGACTGAGCGTATCAACCAACCAAATGAACTGAAGTACAAGCAGCTAAATTGTTTTAAAAAACCCTTGATGGCTTTTGTTAAAGTATTCTTTTCCAGTCTCTATCCAGTCCAGCAATGCTACTTCCTTTGTACTCTTTGCCTACACTTACACTCATGTTATATTAAAGAATAGGGTTTCAAAGAAACTAAATCATCTTTTAGAATTCCTTTTTTTAGTGTTTTCATCAAATTAATTGTTAACTGTAACAGTCGAAAACCATAGAAATATATACTAATTCACATCGGCAAAGATAAATTACATAATAAAAATATGCACTTAAAGATAAAACATTGTTATAAGTAAGCACATGGAGAATTGTTAAACTTCGAATATAGTTAATTTTATATACTAAGAAATACAATTAATTAGTAAAAAAGGTAAAAAATAACAATGTATTTGGACTCTTAACATTAATATTACTCTTTTTTTTATACCTTTCGATATTAGAGTGTATAACATTAAGAATACTCTATTCATTAGGGATGGTTAATAGGATAAAAAAACTTTTCCCAACGAAAATCGACTCTGCTCGTGATGCTGAGCAATAATATGGCTTATGGCCTTTAAACATTAAAAACAAGTAAGATGGCTCTAGTTGAGTAAGCTCGAATAGAAGATACCCTTGACCATACAGACGGACAGACGGTTGGGCTAACATACATACACATATGGCTGTGTACTTCTGTATCAATGTTTGATGGTTTCATATCTCCAGTGTTTCCTAACCGATTTTATTAAAAATTTCACAGAAGTTCATTATTTTGCTTATAGTTTCAAACCTCATTTTCAATTTAGAAATTCAAGATTTTTTTGTTATCGATTACATGTTTATATAGTAAACCTGAAAAGTTACCGAAAAATTTGAAACAAACTTGCTATGCGTAGGGATTAGGAGAACTTATATCCAAAATCTGGAGTCTCTAGCTTTTGTAGTTCCTGAGATCGACGCGTTCATACATACAGACGGACGGACAGACGGACATGGCTAAATCGACTCGGCTGTTAATGCTGAGCAAGAATATATTTACTTTATGGGGTCGGAGAAGCTTCCTTCTGCTTGTTACATACTTTTGCACAAAACCATTATACCCTTTTTTACCCATTTCATTGGTTAAGGGTATAGCAAGTAATATTATAAATAAAGAAAATTGTATTATAGTTTTCAGTATAGAGAATAACAATGCTGTAAAAGTGTTTTCCCATTTTCCGAAAATTGTCGACTCATTGCCTTTTCTTAAGTGGGTACAAAAATATACATATGTTGAAGAACGACAACAAAGCTATGTCTTGTTTAGAAGCCAACAATGCGATTATGAATGCGATTTGCGAATTAATCCCATTGGCTTTAAACCTATTGTTGATTTAAAGCAGTTTTGAGAATATTTTTGCATTAACGACAAATTGTTTCAGAAAAAACAAAACACATTTGTGTTATTTGTTTTCCTCACCACTTAACTGAACGATATGATTTTTTCCGTTGAAAATTGTTATCGTTTGTTCTGAACAAAAGAATCTGTGATTTTGCAAAAAATGTGTTTTCTCTATAAGCCTCCTTAGGATCAAATCGACCCAAAGATTAGACAAAACAAACTCAAACTACTCCCTCCCTCCCTCTCTCTCTCTCTCTCTCTCTCTCTCTCACCAACCAAGTTTGCACGTAATTAATAATTGTTTTTTTTTAATTAATATTGTTTTAATTAAAATGTATTTTATATTGTTCATCATCAATCCCTTTCTTTCTTTAAAACGTTTCTAGCACTCAGACGTGATAAAAACTTAAAATTTGCGACAAATTGTTCAACCGATCCTTGAAGGAATATTTAAATGAGTTCATGGCTTCTCTAAAATAAAAGCATAAGTTGTGCTGTTATTTTACCACTTTTCCCAAAACACAATTATAAAAAATTTGTTTCAGTTATCGTATCAATATACTCTACATTGAGCGGAAATTTTAGCGCTATTAAAAAAAAAATCACTTGATAAAATCCGGGAGGCCCGGAGGTGCACGCCAAACCAGATGTGTTACCTTGCCGCTAAGAGCAGACCTAGACGAAGGAACACCGAAATCAAAAATTAGTGAAGAGAAAACAAAGAAAAAAAGCCGGTACGGATCTCCAGTACCGGCGGCCGTCAGGGGTGTTCAAGCGGGCCCCGGGGCGTCGAGATCTTGCGACCGCGAAGCATCAGAGGTGGACCACTTGGCCTACGGTGCTGCAAACAAAAAGACAAGTGCGTATGAAAGGTGTCCAATTAGAAGTACCACGGGTACTGATGGGACCAAAAATAGGGTTAGTGGGGCGGCAATAGGGGACTCTCAACTAACCCCAACCGCCCTTGAAACAGAAGAAGTGTGTAGCTCCTTTCGAAGGAGGTGCCCAGGACCCAACCCACAATCCGAGCGCCTGAAAATGACGGTGGAGCGGATACTATTGGTGGAGTTGATGAATTGGCAGGAGATGATTCTACTACCCCGACTGGGCGATCCGCTATTACAGTGGATAAGAATAGCGATACAGATAATGTTGAGACCGGGGAGCAAATCCAGAGTGAGGAAGAGCTGGATATCAAATTTGGTCTTGCAACTTTCGAGGACGCCTTGTCAGCAATGCAGTCCTGCAGGAAATCTAGGAGGGACCTTGAAGAAGAAGAAAAGAATAGGGCGAAAAACTTACAGAGCACCAATCCGTATACGCGAACAGAGAAACGTTTAGCATCGAGCCCTGCTGGTCTGAACGTTAAAAAACGCGTAAGGACGGTTGATGCCAATCCGGAACATTTGGTGATTTCGAAAAGGGCCAAACGGATGGTGAAGTTAGCTGAGAGAAGGATGACTTCGGAAGAAGCAACCACGGCCAAAAAAGTAGTCCCTCTGGAAAAGCAAATTGGATGGATTAACTGTCGAGTACGGGAGCGGACATCGGTGACGCGCTGTTATAGATGCCTGGAATACGGGCATGTAGCTAATGGGTGCAAAGGACCTAATCGTAGCTTCTGTGGCTATAAATGTAGAGTAGCCGGTCACAAGGCCATGACATGTGATTCGCCAGCATGCTGCATTATCTGTGCAGACAAGGGCCCAAGCGGAGATAACCTTGAGCACAAAACAGGGTCCGGAAGCTGCAGAGCGTTTAAGGAGGAGAGCGTTAAGGAAAAAAGATTTTGCAATGATTCGTGTCCTACAAGCAAACACGAATAGGAGCCGAACTGCCAACGATTTGCTACACCAGTTGGCTGTAGAGAAGAGGGTCGATCTCTTATTGTTAAGCGAGCAGTACCGGAGTAGGGAGCCCTCCTCTTGGTACTCAGATCTTCTTGGTACTTGCTATGCCTAGGAATTAGAAGGGCCAATATCCACAATCTGCTGTGTCTAGCTTTTGTAGTTCTTGATATCGACGCGTTCATACATACAGACGGACAGACAGACAGACGGACAGACAGACGGACAGACAGACGGACCTGTCTAAATCGACTCGGCTATTGATGTTGATCAAGAATATATATACTTTATGGGGTCGGAGAAGCTTCCTTCTGCCTATTACATACTTTTGCACAAAATCATTATACCCTTTTATAAAAAGGAGCGTTACAATTCGCAGTTGTGTCTACCATTTACTTTAAGAGAAAAAAACTTAAATAACACTATCTTTGAATTAATGTATTGGTAACGTAATGTATTTTAGTTATACAATTTTCATATTGCAATCTTGTAAAAATTTATTTTAACTTTACACTTGAATAGTGTATTATAATTTTGTCGTGAAATGTATAACACATAGAAGGAAGGATATAAGGACTCAAAAGTATATATTTTCTTGATCAGTATCGGAAACTAGTCCCTTACTCTTTAAGCTATCTAGGCGAAACTATGTTGTTTGTCAAATAGCTGTCATACAAATTCAATGTCTTTACATGAATTTATTATTCCTTATTAGATTCCTTATTTTATTTACCATATTTATATTTATTATATTTTTTTCAAAAATAACAAGATTTTTGTTGGGTTTATTTATAAAAAAGATGTTTTTTCTAAAACTTTATTTAGAGATCAAGCCCACCGACTACCGCAACCCCTTACCTGTTTTTCAGCTGGTATAATACTGGTTTTTTTTAAAGGTCCGCTGTTTCCCATAGTTGTTGTTTTTATTGAAAGAGAATAGGTGCAACCAACTGCCGCACACCTGCGGACAAGCTGACTCGATGATTTCAATCGACTACAGTTTCTCGTTTTTTCACACATTTCAAAATTGTAGTTTGAATCAAATATGTATTAGGCTCGATTGAGAATGTTGATAATACAACACTAAGACTTTTTAAACTCTAAAAATTTGAGAAGTCATTCTGCGGGGCGTGTACCAATGATGGTTGATTGTTTTTGTAGATGTGTTTATATGAAAACAAAGAGCGAGAGAGTGAGAGAGAGAGCGTGTTTTTCGGAGCGACTGAACATACCAATCAATTAGCCGCAATCAACAACAACACAATACCATTAACACTATTGTGGATTAGGAGAGCTCATATTCAAAATCTGGAGGCTCCAACTTTTATAGTTCCTGAGATCGACTGTTGATGCTGATCAAGAATATATATACTTTATGAGGACGGAGAAGCTTCCTTCTCCCTGTTACATACTTTTGCACAAAACCATTGCCATTTTTTATCCATTTTATGGGTTAAGGGTATAATTACGAGTGTAAAAAAACCTAGCGTTCATACAAAACTTATTTATTCTTAACATTTTGTATCACTTAAGAAGATACTCTTACTCATACTTGCCCGACTGTTCCAATGCTTGATGATTTAACTTTAATTATTCATATTATAATTTTAATTACAATATTAAAAATTTGAATATCTTGTGTTTTTAATGCTTTTTACCCGTTTTTCCCTACTTAATGGGTTTATAGTATAAAAAGTAGATTGGTGGTGCTAATATTATTTTCACAACTGGATGTATAGGGATTTAAAGACCAGTCGCCATAATAAGTCATGTTCTATGGGTAATGAAACCACAGTAGCGCTGCTAAGCATCTTAGTAAGTGATGCGCAGACGGGTTTTATTGTAATAAATTGGTTTGAAACTTGGACGAGGCTCGCGGTATTAGTTTCAAGCTTAACGGGCTTCTGTGTGGCTTCAATTCCCCACGGTCTTTATTATTATCTATAAACGGATTATATTGTGCTAGATCATATGAAGTTAGTTACGAAAGTAATTTAAAATCGACTTCAAATTAATGAATGATGTTGGATATATATGTATGATATAATATATATATATATATATATATATTTAAATAACATATTCCATATATATATATATATATATATATATATACATCTTTTTGCACTCCGTTCTTAATTTACGTTATTTACGTTGCAGAATATGCCTTATTGTTGGTGTTGTTATACTTGCATGGCTGCCGCTGTTGATGCTCTTGAAATAACACAATTTTTGTGGTTGCTTCCTGTTGTGTGCGTGCGTCATGGGATTAGCTATAGTCCCAGTCCCCAATCGTAGTTACCTTCCCAATCCGCTCTCGTTGCTGCTGCCTTGTTATGTTTAAATACCGTTTAACAATTTCCCCGACGGCGTGCTTTTTCTTTGTCCCGTTATTGTTTGGTCAAAGCAAATGAGCAAGAAACCTAGTTCAGCTACCCTTATGCACCCACATACATACATATACTTATATGTATGTATATGTACATACATATATACAAATTTATCCCGTTGTGAACATCCATTCCTTGGGGAGAGGTGATTTTCAAACAATTTGCACGCATTACGCGTATTTATACGCTTTTATGTATATCAGTGGTTGGCAATACTGACACAACTCAAACATTTCCATTCCATGCATGTTATAGATAATTAGGAATTGCCCAATGATGCTGACAGAATATTGTCATCTGTAACAGTAAATACTTAAATTATCTTTCTCTCATTTTTGACTTGCATTTACATGTTTTAGCCAGTTGCCAATGTTTGCTTAAATAAATCAAATATTCACTTAATAGCGCCCCTTAGCTTAAACCTCAATGACAATAACATTAATTGAACAAAAACATAATTTTAGAGTTCGGTTGACAAGTGTTAAGTTTGCTTTTGTGAGTGCGAAAAATTATAATGTTAATTTTAACTGGAGCGAAGCGAAGGAGTTTCCCTCATTTCATCTCTTTTTCTCTTATTTTAAACTACAACCACCAAAAATCTTTATCAAATTGAGAGTGGGATTTCCACCACTCGATTTAGGGCGAAAAAATAACTAGATCAATCAAATAATATGCAGGTATCTGGTTACATCTGATGTCGTGCTACTGCGACATCTGTCGATTTGAAGTACTAGTTGTAATTGAGTTAGAAAATTTAATTTGCCAAAAGAAAAACTTCACAGTGTCAATGATATGATTTTGTTACCTAATTTGCGCATATTTCATCCACAGAAATAGAACATGCTAAATGTCGTTTATGAGAATACATATAATTGGTCAACGTTAACGTTCAATTAAATATTATTTTATTATGTTATTGATTAAGAGCCTGATAGAAAAGCAAATATTGTCTGACGCAAAGATCTTTATCAGAGTTAAAAGTCGTACATCCTACGCCTTAAAGACGCCAGGCAGTCACTTTACCCTGATGCGTGTAGACGCCCCAGCAGTCTGTCTTGATTGGAGTGCCCTGCATCCTTGTAAGCATGCCAACTATCTAGGGATTACGTTGAATGAAAGGCTCTGTTTCCGAGCTCACATTACTGGACTCCTCAAACGCAGTCGGCACAAGCTGCCAAAATTAAACTTGATTCTGAATCCCAAAACCACAGTGCCGCTGCACTGCAAACGGGTATATATAATGCCGTGGTTGCCCCGACTTGGAGATATGGAATTCAGATCTGTGGCATTGCGTCTCGGACTAGCCGAAGACGTATCCAGACGCTCTGGAATTTGGCCTTGCGCCACATGATTGCAGCGGGTTGTACGTACGAAACTTGACCCTTCACAAAGACCTCAGAATGGAATCCATAGACTACCAAGTTGAGGCTTAGGGAGCCGGTTGGCCAGTGAGCTTGCGGGAAAACGCGTAGTTAGAAAATTAAAAATGAAAGAGGAGACCAGCAGACTCGAGAAATAATGCAGCCGATAACGCCTGGAGCCAACCAGCTTGGAGGTGTATTACACTTAAGAACGAGTGTTGTTAAAAATGTCTGAATTTTTAATTTCTTTAGAAATAAAAGAAAAATGACTAAAATACAACTCATTGTCACAGGGATATCGCAACAAAAGTTAAAAAAAAGATGCATATGTATATAACACAGGTGGGGAACCTGAGGCCTCCGCGAGGTTCTTGTGCGGCCCTTTGCCACCTAGTACAAAATGGTAGAGTTCGTTTCAAACAACTATTGTACATCAACGCCATGACAGTATCGCGAAAAATCCCGGCAAAGACAGTCATATTGTAACATGACGTCAGAATTCTAGTCTGAAACGGACTCTAACAAGCATGAGCAAGGCTCTGGCCCACAGACCAAAAAAAGGCAAATAAATCACTAACTTAGTGAATAAAAAATTTATTTTTTTTGGTTTTTTTAATAATATTTTTATATTATTTTATATGTATATTATATTTAAAATGTTGTAGTATTATATATTTTATTTTTTCTATATAATGGATGAAATTGTTAAATCTATAGAAAAACTATAATAATTTCACAAAAGTCACTTTCTTAGGTCACTCAGCTTATGCGGCCTCTCTTATTGCTGCCTAATTGAAATGTGGTAAAAAGGTTTCACCTCTGGTTAAGTATAAGATTCTAAGAAAGTATTGAAAAAATCTTAATTTTTTGTATAACCGTAGTATTTTTGACTAGATAAAAGTTAACGGCTGTTGGCTAAATATTTCACTTTATCCATTGAAAGGGAGCACAAATCTAAACCGCAGTCCTACTTTTTATACCCTTAACTCATGAAATGGGTAAAAAAAAGGGTATAATGTTTTTGTGCAAATGTATGTAATAGGCAGAAGGAAGCTTCTCCGACCCCATAAAGTATATATATTCTTGATCAGCATCAACAGCCGAGTCGATTTAGCCATGTCCGTCTGTCTGTATGTATGAACGGGTCGATCTCAGGAACTACAAAAGCTAGAGACTACAGATTTTGGATATGAGCTCTCCTAATCCCTAGGCATGACAAGATTGCTTAAAATTTTCAATAACTTTTCAGGTTTACGATATACACATGTAATCGATAACAAAAAATTCTTGAATTTAAAAAAAGATGAGGATTGACTATAAGCAAAATAATGAACTTCTGTAAAAATTTCATTAAAATCGGTTAAGAAACACCGGAGATATGAAGCCATCAAGCATTGGTTCAGTAGTACATGTACAAATGTGTATGTCTGTCAGCCCGACCGTCTGTCCGTCTGTATGATCAAGGGTTAAGGGTATCTTCTAGTCGAGCGTACTCGACTAGAGCCTTCTTACTTGTTTTAATAACTAATTTAAAAGTTTATTAATTCACAACTATTTAAAAATTTTATTTTATTACGTTTCAAAATAATCTGAACATTTATTTGTAATCAAAATTATGATACCAGATTTAAGAAACAATCTCGATGTCGGTTATTGGCAAGAAATTGTTTTGTGAAGTTAAATAATGACTAAATGTAACCCGTTAACAGATCATAAAAAAAAAACATTAAAATAAGTAAGTACTCGCATAAACTCGACTAGACCTTATACCTTCGAATTGAAGCTGATGAAAAACAATATACACCCCCGTATGCCATTCGTCGTCGCCACATCAAAGCACCGTCGTATCACTTCTACGTCAATATTTTTAGTTGTCGTCATTCGACAATAAAGTTTCGCTTCGTAGATGAGGACGGGTGACTGATACAGAATATTTCCTAGACGCTCTACTAGCGCCTGTATTGTATAAAAAAGCATATACGACTCTATGAAATTTATACATATTCTTGATCATCATTGCCAACTGATTCGATACAGATGTTCATCTCATAACTTATTTTTATACAAACTAGTCCTTGAGTTTTTGGAACCTTGGTAAGGATCTGTTTGAGGCTTTTTTCGGGTTAGATCGTTTTTTAAAATCACCCACCGTATATAAATCTTTAAAAATATTTTTATTAAAAACAATTAGGTTTTATTATAAAATAATAAAATAAATATGTTATAAAATGTGTAGATTTTTATATTTGTCTCCAGTTGCCTATATAATTTTTCACATAAATAAAAACAAAATAATTTAAAACTCAGTTGGACGTAAAGTATAATAAAAAAAAAAATTGAACCTTCTTTAAAAACTCAATTTTTTCAGAAAATTAAATAGTTATTTATAAAAAATATGACATGCACGTACATAAATTGTAAGCTAAAATACGATTATTAATTTCGATTAAGGTTGCCAGGCTTTAAAACTTAAGGTCTACTAGTCTGCAAAAAAATTAGATTAGATTAGACGTGCATTCAGATTTTGAGAAAAAATAGTGTGGCCACCCACCCATTACAAAAAAACTAGTTTTTAGTGTTTTCAACGTGCTAGAATAGCTACTAATAAGGTCTTAAATTATATATATATAATTTTGTTTCTTGTTTAATATGTATGTATTAAGTCAATTTTGTGTTGACAGTTGAACGCAAAAGAACAAAAGTCGGTAATTTGTTTATTGGATTGCGCAATGTATACATTTTTGTGTTATGTTCAAATGCACTCGAGAAAGTCCCAACAACAGTAATAACAAAAGGCAACGCGTGAACGTGTCACCATCCATCGAAACAAAGCCGGCCCATTGTGCGCTGTCTAAAACCTTACCCCCGGGCTGTGTATTTTACACGCCCAAAGTTAAAATCGGCAATCATTGAACTGGAAACTTAGACTCAGTCTTTGGTATTTGCCGTTGTAAATGCGTACTATACCATACCCATTTGCAAAAAGAAACATATTTATAAATAAATGTATCGTAAGTGAAATAAAATAAAAAAAAATGTTTATGTTTGTATAAAACTATTTATTTATGGGTAACACATATTGATTTTGACTGCTCAGCATATTTCCAACTGGCTATCTTGCATTTAGCATAACTTTCACAGATTTGCGCTATACTGATTATTCCGAAAAATATATATATGTACTAAACTTTGTGTATATATACATATATATATATATATTATAAGTTCGTACAAAGCGCAAACGCGAACACAATTTGAGGGAGCCGCCTTTTAATTTTTGGGTGGTAACAAAATGCAAAAACGATTCTTACGTCTAAGATACAACGCATTAAACCTTTAATGCGGTCACATTCCGACGGTAGGTCATTGCCGCTTATTACTTTTAATGTTTAATTCCTTACCAGAAAGCTAAAATAAAAAAAAATTTTAATATTGAATTGTTTTTTGCTTTAAAAATGAATGAGTTTAAAAATAAATGATTTTTAAAGGAATTAACACATTAGTTTTTAAAATAATTTTAATATTTTCGTAATCCCTAGATTATATTCCAAAGTCTGACTTCGCTAGCTTTATAGTATCCGATATCAATGCGTTCATTTATACAAACCGACAGACGGCATGGTTTTATATGTTCGGCAGTTTTAGATTAAGACAATATAATAAATAAATAATTAATAATCCATAGTATTAAAATAAGAGTCAAAACATTTTCACATACTAAATTTAAGTTTGGTCTTTTACGATCTTTTATAACTGATTTCGGTGAGTTTTTTAAATTTTAATTACTTTATCCAGTTATAAAACTATTTTCGATCATTCAAATCGACTCGGCTGGCAATGATGATTAAATATATATAATTTATGGCGTCGTAAATAATTCCTTTCGCTATACCCATTTCAATATGAACAAGGTAATGAAGTTATTTTATGTAGTAAAGATCTTGGATTTGTATTAAAACTTATGATCTATCTACAATAAAACTCGATAGTTTAAAAACTGAAAGAATAGCTTGTCTTTGCGGTGCTCAACATATTTTAATTATACACTTATAAAGCGTATAACAATTTTGTCAAGAAATGTGTAACTCTTAGAATGAAACATATCCTTTGTATGAAAACAAACCAGGTAGGCTTTGATTCATAATATTCAGAATGCCGAATATATTATCCTTTTTATACCTTTAACCCAAAAAAAAGGGTATAATGGTTTGGTGCAAAAGTATGTAACAGGCAGACGGAAGCTTTCCGACCCCATAAGGTATATACATACATTCTTGATCAGCATCAACAGCCGTGTCGATATAGCCATCTCCGTCTGTCTGTACGTATGTATGTATGAACGCCTCGATCTCAGAAACAACAAAAGCTAGAGAATACAGATTTTGTATATGTGCTCTTTTAATCCCTAGGCATAGCAAGTTTGTTTCAAATGTTCGATAACTTTGTAGGTTTACGATATACACATGGAACCGAGCAGCTTCCTTTTTCCTGTTATATACTTCTGCACATCGCTTTTTTTCCTTTTAAGGGTTTAAAAAAACTACAAATACAAATATTTTGATTTTGATGTTGGGTTTATCGGTTATTACAAGATGATTAAAGAGATCGCGAAATACCTATTATCAAGTAATTTTTTGGCTTGAAAAGTAGTTTTTATATTTTAAGGGATACAATATTTATGTAAATAAATAAACGTGCACATTTAGAGGCGTGTTGTTTTTATTTTATAACAGATTTAATACCACATCCAATTGTGACCTGTCTTTTAAATCTAAATCAATTTCAATCCTATATCTAGCAACTTTCGATGATCTTCGAAACGGTTACGGTCCATCAACATAATCGCGACCACCAACATTAATGCGTCCCTCGGCAGCTGTTACAGAAAATCCCAGAATACGTGCGTCCATTTTTGTCATTTTATTTTTTTTTACTTTCTTTTGTTTGTTCTAAAAAAGCAAAAAAAAAAAATGTATATATATATATATATATATATATACATATTTAATTTTACAAATTATTATAAAGTTGAGTTAGAAATTACCTTGCTATCGCCATTGTCATTACTTGACGGGGTAATTGCCGGTGCCGGCTTACACATATCATCATTATGTGCGTTTTGAGCACGTTGAAGACTTTTGTATTTGCTACGTCGCTCCAAGAATTGCTTAGCAAAGTCCGTAGATTCCTTTCCATCACCTAGAAATATACGATGCAAAATGAAGTTTAAATTAAATTAATTATAATATATTTAATTTGATAATTTTAACTTTATTTGAATTTTAATTAATTTATTTTACTTATCGGCTTTCTTCTAATTGGCAATAAATAATTTAATGAAATTAATCAACATACCCAAGTAGATACGAACATAATCCTTAACTTCATACGGTGCTTCTAAGTCCTGCAAGAAGGCCACAAATGTTGGAACTACAAAAAAATAAACAATTTTTATTACTATCAAATTGAAAATTTTTTTAAAGCGGTTTTTCGTTTCTTACCATCCACCTTGGATGACATGTTATCCAGACTTTTCATGCACCATGTGGTAAATTCATTTTCATAATCGTTAACCTTTTTGTTTAAGGAGGCGTCAACATTTTGCAACTGAGTCTTAGCGCTGCCGGCAACCTTAACAATCGTTTTATTAGTGGTTATTTTAGTTTTCTCCTGCTGCTGTTGACTCGTTTGCCCGGTAAAAGGAGTTCGAACATTCTTCGTTTGCATTGTTGGCAATGTTTGGCTTTTACGCAAATTGCGTGGCGAAGGGACAATGCCACTGGATTTTACCTGCGTTTGTGACTTTGTTGTCAAACCGCTGGCCAACACAGAAGCAGCTGTTGTTGTAGTGTTGTACTTAGGAAGTGTTGGAGCAGGTGTAGGATCATCCCATAGGTTTCCCACCGTATTGACTGCAGCAGAAGCAGCACCAGAACCGCTCCATGCCTTATTAGTACTGCCCCAAATATTCGACAAACCGCTCGCGACATTAAGATTGGCAGCTGTTGATTGCTGGTTTTGCTGTTGCAACTGTTGCTCCATAGACTCAGCAGCCAAGCGCTTAGCCTCCTCAGCTTGAATGTCCGCCAGGCTCATAACGGGAGCTGGAGCAGGAGATGCCTGCCATTTAAGCAGCGCATCATTTGCTTCAGCGGCAGCAGCTGCAGTTGCACGCATTTGCTTATCAAGCTGTTCCTGTTGTCGTTGCTGATCCGCGCGTCTTTCCCGCCGCTCAGCCTTCTGTATCTCGGCTAAACCGGGAGCGGCAACATTACTTACGCTTGGTGTTTGAAAAGACCACGGTGCAATTGAAGCACCATGTGAACGATTCATCAATTGTTGTTCCGTTTTGGTGCCATTCGTGGACTTAGTATAGCTTGCCCCAGCAGCAGCAGTTGAAGCAGTTAAAGCTGTGCAAATATGTTTTGATACAAGTTAATGCACATTTAATAATAGTACTATATGAATAAGGCTCCTTTATTGCTCTTTGCGATGATAATGTGCTATCGATTAAAAAAGGCAAGTAAGCTCGAGTAAAAGATACCCTAAGTTCTTTACACCTTTACACCTTCGGCTATGCCTCAGACTAAGTTTCAATTACCCATATTTCCGTTGCTTCGCGGTTTCAAAAACAATTTCTAAGTAAATCGGAAAAGAAATTGATAATTTTAAACAAACTGGTTCTGGTTATGACTTTTCATAAGTTATGTTCCAAAGCTTAAGTCTCTAGATCTCAAGCTTCTGCGATCGACGCGTTCATATATACGGACTAAAATCGGCTGATGATTCTAATCGAGACAACAGACAACGAACAACAGATTATTTTCAGCAACAAAGGCTTAAAACCGATTTCTGTTTGAGTCATGAAGTTTGTAAAAGGAGATATTATAGCCTAAATACACCTTGTCGACATACCTTAGCGAAAGAGGTATATGTGCATTTATATTATTATTATTGGGCGTAGATGTACTAACGGACAGTACATTCAAGTGGCCCAACGATACCAAGCACCGGATTGTTAACGCGCGGACTCTAGCACAAAGCAACCCACCTCCCGCCCGTCCGACCGAGGGGCGCACCGCGTAGCGAGCGGTTACGAAGATCGCGAACAAATAGACAAATGAGACAACACAAGATTTTAGTGTACTGTGATAGGAAGGTAAGTTTATAGAATTATCCCAGTTTAAGGGCCCGAAGAGCAAAAAGCAAGAATTGTTTTTACACCGATTCTAATATTATTGATAAAAACTTGTTTCAAATTCAACGAATAAGGAATTTTTTCATCATTGCTCTAAAAATATATTACTTAACAAGGAGGAAGTATATGTGCATTTCGATATACCGCGCCAAAAAAAAATATGTGGCATTTTTAACGGAGGAAACACTTTTGGGTGCTAAATCAAAATCTGAAGATGTGTAAAATTTGATTTAGCTTTTTACTACTCTGTAAGCTTCAACTTCTTTTATATAAATATAAAACCAAATATTACCAAAAAATATGAGTGCACATATACATATTTCGCAGGGCTATTTAAGATATAAATACTGCCGCGATTTTTTAAACATGAAAAAGCTTTATAAGCCAATTTTAAATTTTGTAAATATCATTTCTCGTGTTTAAGAATCTAATTTGTAAAACAATTACAAATCACATAACTAACAAAAAAAAAAATTACATATATAATTTTTAATGTGGGAATTGTTAGGTGCAAAAACTTGCAGTTTTTCGTCATGATTTTATTTCAATCACAATTAATTGTTTTCTTACCTTGTGTATTATTATTATTAGTGCCAAGCAGAGCTTTGCGTCGTTGTACTTGTATTTGATGTTGACGATCCTTTTCCTCTTGTTGCTGCTGATTTCGGTCCTCATCGGCTTGTAACGCACGACGTTTCTCTTCCTCTTGTTGTTGACGTTTGCGTTCATCTTTAAGACGTCGCTTTTCATCGGCCAACTCTTTACGTCGCTCCTCCTCGAGCTTCCCACCTTGTTGCTGCTGTTGTTGTTGTTTATGTGCCAACTGTTGCTGTTTTGTGGGTTGTTTACTACCAATTCCTTCCTGGTGTTGCTGTAGTTCCTGTTGTTTTTGTTGTTCCTTGTGGTGCGTTACGAGATCCGCAACAACGGGAGCCAATTTCTGCTGCTGAGCCGACATTAGATTTGTGGTCGTCGCAGCCTGACTCTCGGTCTCATGTTGTTGCACCGCTGCAGAAAAATTTATGTGGTTTGTAGAGCTGTTGTTTGTATTTCGCAACTGCTGCTGTTGCAGCAGTATTTGTTGGCTTTGCTCCTCTTCCAATGTTGCCACATCCCACAAAGTGACTTTAGTATTGGGCCATGTTTCTTGTTGCTGCGGTTGGTGCCACATTGGCACCATTAAATTTTGTATCTGCGAATCGGTCATAAAATCAACAACCGGTTTATTCGGTTGCGCCTGATGATGTTGCTGATTGTTGCCACGCAACAACATACGCAAATTATATTCATTTAATAAATCTTCATTATTGATTTTGTGGACTGTTTCTGTATCATTGCCAAATTGCTCTGCTTGAGTCTGTTGCTGTTGTTCTTGTTGATTCTGTTGTTGTTGTTGCTGGTGCATTAATTGTGCATTTAATATAAAATCGTTAGCGTCCAAAAAGTTTCCAGCTGCTAAACGTTGATCAACACCGCTGGCAGGAAAGATTGGCTGTTGTTGCTGCTGATCTTTCTTAGTTTGTTGTGCAATTGCATCGTTCAATTGATTGCCGGCTTGTGGATTAACTGCAGCTAAAGTGCTGCTTAAACCACTAAAACTGCTTAAATAATCGGGCAACGTCAACAATTGCACTTTACTGCGCAAATATGCTTCACGTTGCGCAGAATCCATACGTTGAAATCCTTCATTCTTGGTTAACTCTGAGAGTATCAAATATTCCTGATGTTGCATATATTGTTCTTGTAAAAGCTGAAAACGCATGGTTAGCATATGCGAAGTGTCCATAGCATGTGCTGTTGTGCCTAAATGGCTTTTAATGGCGGCACTTAAAGAATCCGCTGCTGCTGTTACATTTGCTTTCAATTGTTCATCAATGTGAAGACCAGGACGGCGATGTGGATGATGCTGGGGTTGTTGCTGTTGCAAATTATCCAAATCAATTGGTGTGGGCAATAAATGGCTATGCGTAAATGGCATATTGCCATGACACAACTTGATCAATTCGCCCAATGGTCGGAAGCAAGTGTCAGAGAAACGACGCACATAGAGAATCTCGTTAAAATAACCAGCACGATACCATTCGGTCATTTCGATGGCACTAAACGGTCCCTGGACATTTGATTGGGGATCACGATAAAACCATAGATCACTCATTTTAGTATTCATAACATGTGGTGGCAGCACAGCTAAATGTTGCTGCTGTTGTTGCAAGTGATGATGTTGCGAATGATGTTGCTGAATTGCTAGCTGATCTGCAAAGGGTGAAACGGTGGGTTTGTGTGTTAAACCACCAAGCATTCCTGTTGCTGCTGTCTCCGAATGTTGCTGTTGTTGTTGTCTTAGCAAATGATTTTCGTTGATTAAATTGAGTGGCATTTCAAAACTGCCTGTTGACGCTACTTGACTATCCGGCTCATCATCCATTATTAATTTTTCAACCTCATCGGCAACGGCTTGAAAACGTTCCGAAATATCACCATGGACCGCAGCAGCAATTGGTTTTGTTTTTAATTCATCTGTTTTTTCCAATGAATCCTGCTTGCTGCTGCTGCTATTATTGTTATTATTATTGTTTTTATTAATATTATTGTTGTTTGTGATTGTTTTTTCGGCAATATCATTGATGCTAGTTTTGCTCAAAGGGACTACTGTCACATTGTTCGACTCATTGCTACTTTCCGACTTAGAGCTGTTCGATGTTGTTGAAAGTTTCCCATTTTTTGCAACATTTTCATCTTCAGCATGCTCCTGTGGCATTACATTATTCGTTTTCTTATAGTTATTTCTGACCTGCATCTCTGAATCAACAAGTTCGCCATGAAACGCACCACTTGAATCAAATGTGCCACCCATTTCCGATGGGTTTTCCATAGCCCATTCGGGTAAATTTTCATCACCATCAACGCCACCACCACCCGGCCATTTGGTGCTTATTTGTCGAGCAGCAGTTCCAATGCCGATGCCAGATCCTGTGCATTTTGATCGCTCCGTGCCGCCGACGGTTCCAATTACTGAAATTGAGCGTTGCATATTGTTGTTAACTGCACCAAAATTTGTGCCAACATCAACATTGCTAACCGCCATTTGCTCCTCATCGCGCCAGCTTGTTGAACGTCCTGCCAAAACGAAAAAACAAAAAATGAAGATTATAATTCACCACTTTTTTTGTAACATTACCCCAACGATGGTTGCCACCGCTGCGCCAACCCGCCGCTTCCGTCGTTCCAACCACGCCGCTACCGGATGTAGCTGATCCACCATCGCACGAGCCATCTTCATTGCGATTTCTACGCCAATTTTCCATGTTACGATTTTGATGGCCTAAGAAATCTTTACGTGGACTGGAGCTCGGTGTTCCATTCCAATCTACGCCAGTGATTCCCGGACCCCCGCCTGCACTACTGGTTGTCGTTGCTCCAACAGCTGTCGTTGAATCAATGCCATTCCGTTCGTTCCAATTGCGTTCCGGCTAAAAATATGGAAGTAATTAAAACACCTATTATTCATACGATCCCCAATTTCTCATTCACCTTCATTGAAATTGGTGACAAGCTGTCATCGTATATTGCACTCGGTCTTTGATACATTGGATGATAAATCGATTTTCCACGCATTCGTCCCCGCTCAACAGTTCCACCTCTCCCTGAGCCACGCGATGCAATACCAAACCCTCCAGGTGATCGCTGCAACCAAGCTGGACGTGACTGTAAAAATCTTATTGAAATCATGCATTGAATCAAGAAATTATTGTGTACTAACATTACTTCCAAGTTGACTTTGGGTATTTAACTCATCCTCGGAACTTGGCGTTAGAGCTAACGGGAATTGTACTTTCTCAACAAAAAGCTTTTTGAACGAAGGCAAAATTTGCGGTAATAAACAATTTCTATCAAACAAGGACAACATCTCTTCGCGGCCATAACGGTACTCTGGAAACATATTACGAGAGTTGGCAACAGCGCCGCCGCCAAGGCTGTGTAAATTAAGGCTGCTGCTGGCATTATTAGTGCTGCTGCCAACTGCTAAGGGCTCGGCTGACATATTGCGCAACCATTCTGGTCCAAATTTCATTGAGTCTGTCATTTTCGGCAGTTCTTTACTTGGTGTTCTAAATTGATGTCGCTAAAAAAACAAAAATACGCATGTTACTTGCAACTATTTTGATTGCAGCTTTACACCTATTTATACTCCATAAAAAAATGTAAAAAAAAAAGGTTTTCAACTTCCACTTCCTACATATGAAATTGAATGTATGTACATATATGTCTTCGATGTATATGTGCGTACTGCAAAAAGAAAAAAAAAATTGGGAGTAATAACAAAATCAGCGGAATAAAAAGTGAAACATAACCTATAAAATACGGAATTATGTTCAATTGAAACGAATAGCACTTTTACTTGAAAATATCGCTAAACATTAACTTTTCCATATGTGTTTTGTACGTGTAAAATTTATTAACCGAAAATAAGGAATAGGTGTAATAATATATACACGACTAATAGTTTATTTTGTAATTCGTGCTGCACTTCGTTAGTGTGTACATGAATATATGAACAAAAGATTTTTATTCTTAAATACTCAATATATACTACTATTTGCCGTTATGACGTTTTCTAGGTCATTTTGTATATTTTAAGAAAGTTGGCAGCCCATTCTAAGACTATTCCTGACAGGCGTGTGCCACCGTACACATGCACATACACACACTTACGCATATTCACACTCTCGAATGAAAACGTATTAAGCAAATATATTTTAAGGTCTATGGGCTTCCATGATACGTTAAAAATACCACAATTATAAAGTATTTAAAACTACTTGCCAAGCGGTTAAAGCAGAAAATGAATATCCTATTACTTCCTTCTTAACTTTTTTAAGACTATTAGTAGTGTTGGCACTCACAGTGTTAATATGCAACGGTTGTATGTATGTAAGCTAGGGATGTGCATTACTTAAATACCTGTTACCTATCACAAGGTTACGTCGAAGAAACACGGCACAAACCTTAGTACCAAAAGTATCGATATACCTTCTGCATTTAATCGACGAGTATTGAATACAAAGCCGAAAACAAAGAAAGATACTTCAATACTTTTAAGATAGCTTCCAACAATAGCTTTGTCCACAATAAATTATTCGCTCTAACCAGTTTGAACTAATGGGAAGTGCTATAAAAAATTATGGCTATAATTGTTTTTTGTTTTTCTTTTGATAACAAAAATTCTTTTGTGTCAAAAATTAGCTGCTACCGTACTTTACTCATATTGTTGTAACAGAATCTAATTATTTACATCGGTCTGCCTCTACCTAACATAAGAGCTGGTGGTTTTATAAGAACTTTGCGCAATTAACTTATCAAATGAAAAATGTTTAAATGAATTATTTATTATAATTTACTTACATTACATGATTAGCCAAGGTTAATCAAAAAGATATTATGATTATTTAAACTTAATATCAAATACTTAACATTAATTAGCTTTATATTAAATTTAGTTTCATCGACTAAAGCTACATATTGAGCAAAGAGCATTTTAAGTTTGTATATTTTATGATGATCGCCTGTCCGATTTTTGGTATGGGTAAAATTTACAGATTGAACAACTAAATCCGCGCTAAAAACAGAAGTACACACCTCTCTTTCAACAATTTTAAGCAACAATTTGAATTGCTTGCTAAAAACTATATACAAATTATTTTTCAAAAATTCCAATGACAATGAGGGGTACCAAAATACAAATATATGACTGGGTTTTCCATTTTTGTAGGTCAGGGTATGTAATGAACTACATAAATTTTAGGTCATATCATATATTTTAAGCGAATAAAATAAAGGCACTAGGATGACAATTGTCAAAACGCACTTGGACAAGGATTTGGCATTTTTGCAGACGAGACCAAATATAACTTCTAAGCTCGGATGGACGATATTATGTGTATTCCGTTAAATTTGTATTTCAACGTAGTTATTTTCCTCGTATGTGTCAATTTTATTAAAATGTTAAAAACAGTGGAACGCTAGAGTGACAAATTTAATTTTTTTCACGGCAGTAAACGAGTATTTGGTGCTCGAATTTCGAAGACAAGCGAAAATAAAACAACAAAAACAGTGACTCGCATATTTTTTATGCAGTGTAAAGCAACAATTTTAATTGCCAGCCATAAACTAATTAAACAATTTTATTATTATTAAGTTCGTGCAAAATTGTAACAATATATAAAGTTATTTTACCCAAAAAATGTGTAAAAAAAAATCTGAAAAATATGTTTAGAATATATTTTGTTCAACAGCATTATAACAGCAGACAAATAATGACCGTCTGAGTGTATGTTTGAACGCGTCAATTAAAGAAACTGTAAGATCTAGAGACTACAGATTTATTTGTTTTAAATTTGTGTAAACATGTAATCGATAACAATACAATTTAGAATTTCGAGCATTTTTAAATGGAGACTGAAAACATCAAAATAATAAAAATAAATGTTTTTTTTAATCGGTGCAGTGGTGCAAGTTGTATTACTCGACTAAAGCCTACTTGCTCGCATTAACATAATATCATAACAAACATATTGGCGCTTAACATTATTCGTTTCTTTTCTAGTCAAAACTATATAGGCAATTTAGATTTCCCAAACATTCAATGAAATAGGCTGTGCGGAACTGTATATAGAAATGGCCGCTGGTACATTATTAATTATTAATTTTATTTTAAATATTTTAGTTACAAGTTTGAAGTTATCTTGCAATTATTTTTTTCTTTACAACACATGACAAAAAATGTTATTCAAAATGATTTTGTGCATGCTTGCAATTTTGATTCAATTTGTAATCAGCTGATTTGAGTTGCTACCATCAGTAATTTGACAAAAATGTCGATATCACTAAAAAAAATATCTAATTTTGCATATTTCTATATACCTTTTTTTAAAAAGATTTTTATATTATTTAAAAATACACATTTTTATTGCAAAAACCGCAGGCTGGACTTAACAAGAATTTTGTTAATTAAAAATACACACATAATAATAATTAAAGTAATATTTTATCGAATATTGTGAATATTATTAAGATGAATAAAAAAATAACAACAGAAATACATTTTCAGGAATGATATGAAAATATATCGCAATATAGGCAAAGTCAATGCAACAATGAATCGATATACACATATGCACATCTCCATATCAGAAAATGGCGAATTGTGTTGAGGATTCTTAAAAAAAGACTGTTTGATCAACACATCCAGCAAATAAACAAAAAAGCAACAAGTGTCTGCCAATAGCAAAGCTTTATGTTGTTTTGACACTATTTTAAAAAAGGTTACCAAAAATATATGGTGTAAACGCATGTGAATAATTTTTGTATGTGTGTTTTGGGTGTGTGTGCGTGTGCTTTGTAGTTCGTGTTCCATTACGTTTTTTCAATTGTTTTTAATTTGATCAAAGTTACTTAATTAAAACAATTTAAATATTTTAATATTTTGTTACTTTTAACGACGTCATTGCACAAATTGGTTTTTTATGCTTGCACATATGTATGTATTTAATATATACATTGCACGCATTTATTTTAGGGTGTGTTAATAAAAGTAAAATCAAAATGTACTCTGGTTTTAATAATATCATATAATTGTACGTGCTGTGAATACTTATTCATATAAGAGAACGTGTTTGATTTAAAAAAAAAAAGTTGTATGTTTATTATGCAAGCACGAATATGTATTTTAACATTTGACAATAAGTGTAATTTTGATAACTTTTACAGCTCATGTAAGTTCGGCTGTGTGTGGTGCGTTATTGGAAGACAGAGACATCTGAGGTTATTATTGCCGTTCCCTTAATTTGGTAAGGCTTATCTGGGATATTCTGGTATAAATGAACCAAAATCAAATCCAGCAATTGACCGTACACCTATCACAGGCACTTGATCAAAACTATGATGTAAGTTTCCTCAATTATGCTAAATGAATGTGTTTATTATAATCTGTATATTTTGTTTTCCTTAAAAGGTCGTCAATATGGAGGCAGTTCTCTCTGTTATTTGTACACTTGAAGGTACAACGATCACAAAGGAGCAATTGGAGGCCACCCGATTGGCTAAATATATAAATCAACTAAGACGTCGAACAAAAAATGATCAGTTAGCTCGTCGGGCCAAATCGCTATTAAAAAAATGGCGGGAAATGGTCGGAATACATCAGGCGGCTTCAAACGATTCCCAGCCCCTGCCAACACAGCTTAAACAAATAAATTTAGCTGATACAGAGTTCAATCAAAACATTTCACAGCCGTATTTATCGCCTTTACTGCATCGAGTAATTACGGATTTGCAATCAAACATTGATTCTACAGAGACCTCCCACAGCAGTATCCACGCTGGTATTGGTATTCAGCAACAAAATCATACAAACAATTTCTCAAGTTTACTTAATCATCAGATAAATAATAATGTTGATAATAATAGTTGCGAGTCTCCAATCGTTGTAAGCAATCCCATAAAACATCCGAGAGCAACAATTGAACATCAGATTAAATCCGCAACAATTATTAATGAGCATTCATGCAATAATTCTGTAGTCAATAAAAAATTTAATGATGCTTCGATTGTAATTGATATTGTCTCTGATTCAGATGAGAACGATTCAGTTAACAGTAGTCAACAGAAGTCGACAACATCATTATCATCTTCACAACAACTATTGCCCACATTCTACCCGAAGCATTCAAAAAAACTAAAAAAAGATAAGAAGCGCAAGGAGCGAGAAAAACCATTATTATTTAATACTATCAAGGAGGATATTCCACAGCATTCGGGTAGTACAAACCGAACTAATTTGGTGCAAAAAGATGAAAGAGCACCAAAAACGTATTCGGCAGATTCGGGTAAATTATTTTTACAACAGTATTATAAATGTTCTCTAACTAATATTTCGTCGTTGTATTATTTACAGAAATTTTATCGTTGTCAAACAGCTCGATGAGCTCAATATTATCGAGTGATGCCATATCTGGAAATTCACAAAATAACCGATTACGTAGTACTGCAGATAATTTAACTTTTGCTGGCCGATTTAAGTCGGTTAATCAGTTAGATGCATTCAATATTGATGACAATGCAGTGCACAGCAATGGCCAAAAAATCAGCATGCGTAATGAAATGAATGTATTAATTTTTGAGCCGCAGCAGCCATCGTCAACTCGTCACATTTATAGTGATTATGTTAATAACGATTCGAGCACGTCGTTTAGTCGTCTATCGCCATTTGAGGAGCTCGAGACCAGACAGCATCAGCAGCACCCGCAGAATCGAGCCTTTGAAGGAGGTAAACAAATTATATCATTATCATCACAGCCGTCGCATGAGAGTAACAAGAAGAACAAGGAATATCAAGTTCCTAAAAAGCGTGGTCGTAAAAAAGGTTCAAAAGGTGTCGACTCTGTAATTGCCAAGGAATCAAGTTTGTCACAACAAATATTTTTGGGTTCGGGTGTGAAAAAAGTCAAAACGACAAAAGAACTTTTTAACGATATACAGAGTCGTAAGCCGAGTATTTCATTTCGCGGTGATTCTTTACCAGCAGCGAGTAAAATTCCTAATATTAATAACAACCTACAAATCCGGGAATCGCATTCTTTGCTAACTCGACCAACGTCATCTTGTTCAGGTTAGTAGTTTAGTAAATGCCATTTTTAAATATGTATGTCTTATATTTATTTTTTTGAAATAGAAACCTCAATGCACTCGCCACGAATTCTAGAATCCTACTCAACGAACGTTTCGTTGGATAACGTAAAGTTTTCAAATACACTTGAAGGTGAGTCATTATATTAAAGCAAAATGACAAACTACATATATAACAAGTAAGAAGGCTCTAGTCGAGTTTACTCGACTAGAAGATACCCTTAACCCTTGATCATGCAGACGGACAGACGGTCGGGCTGACAGGCACACTTATCTGTACGTGTACCGGTGTTTCTGAACCGATTTTAATATAGGTGTTCATTACTTTGCTAATAGTTTCAATTCCCATTTTCAAGTTTTCGATATTCAAGATTTATCGATTACATTTTTTCGTAAGCCAAAAAAGTTATCGAAAATTTGAAACAAACTTGCAATGTCTAGGGATTAGGACATCTTATATCCATAATCTGGAGTCTCCAGCTTTTGTAGCTCCTAAGATCGACGCGCTCATACATACAGACGGACAGACAGGCGGACATGGCTATATCGACTCGGCTGTTGATCCTGATCAAGAATATTTATACTTTATGGGGTCGGAGAAGCATCCTTCTCCCTGTTACATACATTTGCACAAAACCATTATACCCTTTTTACCGATTTCATTTGTTAAGGGTGTAAAAACAAAAATATTGCGGCACAAAATATAAATCAAAGTATATTTTGGTCTCATTTAAAAAGGGTGTTTTACTTCCATGATTTCAAGCACATATTCTTAACATCAAATTTTTTAAGAATGTATATTGGCATTTTTTCTTTTTTTTGTTAGTATTTTTATTGTTTTTTTGTGTATTGTGAAATTTTAAGGAACCATTACAAATAAAAACTGAAAACGAATTCCACAACTTTCAAATGACAGCCACTCAAGAGCCTCCTTTAATATAATGTTTTTAAATGTATATCGTCTATTTTTTAATCTGATGACAGTTTAAAAATTTTAAATTGTGTGTATCGATAATAGTGCCGATATATTTATTTTTGATTGCACTAACTACAACGGGTATCGAGTACCTGTTAAAAAATAACAATATAATTTTTTGGTGGTCGTTTTTGACACAAGCAAATTTGTACATATTTTACAAAGCAAAAAATTCTTTGTAATTTATCTTGATCTGTTACCCAGACTTTCCAAACATTTATCTATCTTATTAAAGATTATTATTATTATTCGATTCATATGTAAACAAATTCAAAAATGAAGCTTTGAAGAAAACACCTATAATCCCTTAATGTAAGAATGTACTTATCCTAAAAAAAGTCCCAAAAAAAATAAAATAAATAAATCAAGTGTTTTCTTGTTTCCTCCCTAATTTGCTATCATTACATAAATTTGTTGATAAATTGATAACAATCTAAAATATATATTTTGCAGTTGCTGGAAATACGGATAGTGATACGGTAACATCGGAACCATCACGCGACAGCATAAAATCACAGGGATATAAAATAATAATGACTTCTCCCGGTAGCAATAGCAATTCTATTCAAATCTTAACGACAAAGCATGCAGCAGAAGAATCAACAATAAAAACAAATTATAATGACGTAACAACGCAATTAATGCATCTTGTACGCAGCTTCAACAATCCACTAAGTGTTATCGATGCCGAAAAATTGTATCAATCACAAATTGTGCCATGCACTTGTACAGTTGCTGAATATATCCCAAAACAACAATCAATTGATGAAAATGAAAAAAATTACACAAATAATGAAGAAAACGATTTATTAAGTCATTTGGATGTCGTGCATGAAAAGCGACACAATCATAGTGAGTTCAATTTGGGAGTTGATATCATTCAGGAAGAGTTGGCGCTGCCGTCATTATTTACCCCACAAAAACCAAAAAAATCCATATTTGATTTAGATTTTGATGATGACGATGATCCATTAAATTTAATTATTCACGATATAACGCCTCCAAAACTTAACTTAAAATCGCTTGAAAATGATCATGAAAATGATTTGAAATTGTTAGCTACAGAAAAATTATTGAATGAAACTGATATAAAAGCTATAAGTGATAATATTTTGGATGCGGAAACTGATACGAAAATAGCAGCTAATACATTGCTAGAACCACATTCGATTTATACTGTACATGAAGATCCCAATTGCATAGCAAAAAAACGTTTCAATTTACAAACGAACGATGTTACGAATTTTCATATAAATGCTTTGCACAATTATTATGTGCCAAACATTAATGGCAATTGGAACTTAATTGAATCATCAAAAGATATTGCAGAATTTTTACAAAAATTAGAACTATATCAAGTTAGTGATGGTGCCGATGTTGTACCCAAATATGGTTCACTCACATATGAATTAATACCTAAAGATCTAAGTTGTTTGAAATTTGCGAAGAGTTTACGAAAAGCGAAAACTTTTAAATCGTGTATTTCAACATTTTTAGGTGTTGCCAAATGTTTGCCAACTTGTCGACAGTCGGCTGCTAATCGTCGATTAAAAAACGATTCAAAACTATCAAGCTCGATTGAAAGAATGCAGGATTTAAACCCATTAGAAGTTTATATTCATCATCATCCTAATAATAACAATAATGATGATAATCAATTGCCAATTATATGTTCGAATAATCACGCACAGACGACTCTAAGCTATAACTTGTTAAAATTGGTCAATAATAAAAATGAAGTTGCCGATGAAGTGAAAAGTAAGCAAATGACAACAATTGGACAAAAAAGCATTACGAATATCATTAATTCCAGTTTACGCATAACACAGAATTTAATCAACGAGAAAATTCAAAATCAAAGGACATTAAAAATAAGTGCTGAACAGCTGGAACATAATGTTATTGAACGTAATCGGAAAAAGCGACGAAAGAATGACGATGAACCTAATTCGCACCACAATAAAAAGTTGCGAGTTAAACGCATCAAAATTGCGATTAATGGTAATGTAGCGAGTGAAAGACAATTGCCGGACAATAGTGAAAATGATGACGAATATGAGGATGGGAAAGAGGGGCAAATTCACAATTATTTTAGTAATGAGTCAAACCAGTACTATCATTGTTCGGCAAGTGAAGATGAGCATGAACCATATCAAAGTCAATCAACAACAACAATTAATGAGGATGGGCAAATTGAGAATGATTATGATAATAGCAATAATGGTGAATATGCCGTTGTGCAAAGACCAATACTGGGCGATGGTAGTAAAAACCATATTGTTTTGACTATTAAGAAAACACCCAGTAAAATGAATTCACCCGTTAACTCAATATCACCCGTAGTAAATACGAGTATAACGAGTGTTGCTAAAATTGAAGAGAATATAATGGAGATAAAGAAAAATAATCAGCATCCCGAACCGAATATTTTTATCAGAGAACCGTTTTTCTTAGAGCCAAAATCCGATTATAATCCAATTAAATCACAAAATAACACCTGCCTAAATAGCTTCCATCGATGTTATCGCTATCGACGTCGTCCTCGTTATCGATATCGCCACTCTTATGATCCTCACATCGATATAACCCTAAAACATTTATTCAATGATGTCCAACAAGGTATAACTCACCAAACGATAATGAAAACTCATCGTAAAATCTTTTTTCCAAATGAATTAAATCGAGAGGATAGCATGGGACAAAAGGAGCGTATTGTTAATTACAGCAGCAGTGATGACGACGACAGCGAAATGGAGGAAGGTGGCAATTCTTTATCATCTTCGGAAGAAAATCAAAAGCCAAATAATAATAAATTTAGGAATGAGACTGATCAAACCGTATCTGTAATGAACAATGATTACCAACAACAGAAAGATGATGAGGATACATATCTATTATCTGGTGATGATGATGCCCGAAGTGAAGATGATGAGAATGATAACACAATAATTGATATGCAAAATGAATTAATATTACACAACAATGGAATGTTGCCAACATTTGATGCAATTTATATGGATAATAAAGGCTCATTGCTGGAATTACCAACACAACAACTAAGCAATCCGCCATACTATAATAACAACAATATTGATGGCAAAAATGAAACTGCCGAAAACTGCGAACGTTTTGTGCATAACCAAAGAGACAATGATATGTTGTTGTCTTCTGATCCAATTCAACCTGCTATTGAAAATATAACTGGCATTCGAACTATTATGGACAACACTGCACATGAAAACAATATCCGACAGTTTAAAGAATGGCATCAAGTTCTACAGCTCCAATCATATAATGACGAACCATTAATTGTTTTGCCATATGTTGTGCTTGAATAAATAAAAAACCTCTGTTTGTTTGCACAACATAAAAATATTTATTATATTTGTTCTATTGAAATATGTATGTAATTTAACATTCAAGCAAATGGTTGATTGATTTGATTCATTTTAAAACTACATATTAACTCTGAAATATAAAATATAATATAAGAGCGAGTTACTATCATAGCTTTTTTTCCTGTTGACTCACACAATACTTTTCTTAAGTATCGTGTTAAGCATGAATCATTGAGCAACATTTCGCTTCTGGTGATTTAAATTGGAAGCATTTCATAATTAAGTAAAAAATTAAATATATATATATATATATATTTTGTTAAAACTCTATCGTTGATAATTTTTTTGCGTCTTCATATTAAGTATATAAATATATTATTTGTTTTAAATATCATATGCTTACGTATATGTACTAAAAAAAATGAAATGTATATGGAATGATAAAAAAATAAAATGTATATGGAATGTAAATAAATTTAGCTATACCACAACAATCTTTTTATTAATATGTTTTTTGTTTCTATATATATATATATATATATATATATATATATTTATATATATATATTATATTTATATATTTATTTATTTATATATTTATATATATATTATATTTTATATAATATTTTGCGTTCTTGGATATTAATTTTACTGTTACTATTGTCTTAAATTGTAGAAAGGAGGATACGATACCAGAGTAAACAAGAAGGCTCTAGTCGAGTACGCTCGACTAAAATATACCCTTAACCCTTGAACGGACAGACGGTCGGGCTAACAGACATACACATATGGCTGTGTAGTTCTGTACAGTTCATGGCTAAATCGACTCGGCTGTTGATGCTGATCAAGAATATATATACTTTATGTGGTCGGAGAAGCTTCCTTCTGCCTGTTACATACATTTGCACAAAAACATTATACCCTTTTTTTACCCATTTCATGGGTTAAGGGTATAAAAAAGTCAGAAGGCTAAAGTCGAGTAAGCTCGACTAGAAGGTACCCTTAACTCTTGACAATACAGACGGTCAGACTGATAGACATACACATATGGCTGTGTACTTCTGTACCATTGCTTAATGGTTTCATATATCCGGTGATTTTAACCGATCTTAGTTCATTATTTTGCTTATAGTTTTAATCCTCATTTTAAATGTTTTAAGATTCAAGGTTTTTTTGATTATCGATTTCATGTGTATATCGTAAACCTGAAAAGGTTTCGAAAATTTGAAACAAACTTGTCATGCCTAGGGATGGACGGACATGGCTAAATCGACTCGGCTGTTGATGGTGATCAAGAATAAAGTATATCTTTATGGGGTCGGAGAAGCTTCCTTCTGCCTGTTACATACTTTTGCACAAAACCATTATAACTTTTTTTTAACCATTTCATGGGTTAAGGGTATAAAAAGTGCGGCAGTATCTGAATTTGTTTCAATTATTTTTTGCTAATGTGCTAAAATTTTAAATGGATGTCATATTTATGGCATTATTCTTACACCATTTTTTTCAAAAAATCTAATGACCAATGGTAAGTACATATATTCATCGCCAAAAGTAGTACATGACCGCAATAACTTGGGTTTGTACAACTGTTAGATCGGGGTATTGCTATTCTATTGCAATAAAGTACTTTAATTTTAGGTCTTAGTTAATTTAAGGCCATTATATGTCGGACACCTTCGTTAAAAAAAAAAACGATTTTTTTGTAATTTTAATAAACACTCATACCACAACCGTGCCGAGATTTGTTTCTTAAGTGTTCCAGGATTCTGATCGTTATGCAATGGTTATCCGTTTGGCCGTTGTCCTTGTTGTCTTGTTGTACCCGAAATGCAGGATATAACTAAGCTGACTACGAAGGATAAAAATCGGGGTTTTATGGCACGCAATGTCCATGGTACATCCACACGAAAGAAGTTGTGATCTAATATTAATACAAAAATAAACCAAAAACTGAAAACATATACATACATATATATAAATAATGTCGTTAAAGCAATACATGTTGAATTTGGACTCGCCTTTAAAATGTACTGCCAAAAATCCAAATCCTTGTCCAAGTGATTTTGCGGAACCTCATCCGAATGCCTCTATTTTTTGTGCTCACTACACTCTTTTCCCATTTCATCCTGAACCTGTGGAGCCAATTTTAGTGAAGATAGCTTCAGGTTTTCCCTTATTTTCCTGATGATCCTCCGCTCATCCTCATTGGTGAAAATCTTGTTTGGTGCCATTCTGCCCATGCCTTCTATCCGATTTTCGCGTATAAGGCGCCAAAATCGTTCACAGCTTAGGTGCTCAGATTGACCATTTCAGCTATTTGGCGATGTCAATATCTGTTTTTGAAGAGTTCCAGGGTGAGTTTTGGCTGCTCAATGGTAGTCCGTTTGCCCAAATAACTAAAGTGACTAAGAAGGATTAGTCTACTTATACCCAAACTTAGGTGAAAATCGGGGTTTTATATATTAATAAGCTGTGACCTGAAATTGGGGTACTTATTAACATAACATTAACTTATTAACGTTCATCGCGGTCAACAATTGATTCTCGGGGTAAATATATGTACCTAACACGGGGTTTTGAAATTTTTGAAAAGTAATGTGAAATAAGGATATGGCCGGTATTTATACTTTTTGGTCGACACCGTCCCAAATAAGATGTATAAGTTAAGTAGTGTAAGTCTTATTTTATATATGGAATGGAATAAAGTTAAATAATGTATATTTTGTTATATATATGAAATAGAGTTCGACACCTTAGTGGCGAAATTGTTTACTTAAACGGATGACGGGTAGTCAGCGGAAAGCTAAGCTCAACGACCCAAGTCGGTAAACTTTAGCGTTCAGCTAAGGTGGCGAAGGTGACACCACTTAAAGCGGAAGAATGCCGTACCATAGCCGGCAAACACGGCATATTTGCGTGGCCGCTATGAATGAGATCAGTCAGCAATTTTATCAGTATAAGAGTTTTCATTATTTGTCAAATTGTAGTCTTTAAGTCAGTCTGAAATTGGCCTTTGAATAAACTCGGTGTATCATCAAATCAATTTGAAGTGTCCTTATTTTAGTTCTTACAAATAACAAACCAGTGCTAAATACACTAACTACCAAACCAACTGCATTTATGCAAATAATAAACCTACAAGCTTCATAGAAGTAACATAAACATATAAGTATAATAAACTTATCAATTGGTGCCCAACTAGTGGTAATCTGACAAATACAAAGTCAGTACCCACGCATCTTCACCAAGAAGCTCTTATTAAAAAGGATTCAAAAATCTGCAATTAACACAGGCGGCAAAGGAGCAGTGAATCCAGCCTCACCTTCGCAACAACGCTAGAGGGGATCAACTAGTGGTAATCCGACAAATTCAAAGTCAGTACCCACGCAGCTTCACCGAGGAGCACCTATAAAAGGATTAAAAATTTACAAGTTGCCTCCGTTAAACACAGGCGGCAAAAGAATCAACGAATCAAGCCTTATCTTCGCAACAACGCCAAGAAGTGTTCATTGTCGGGAAAGGAACCACCGCACTTAGCTCAAGAAAAAAAAAGCATGTAAGTGGACTTTTCCGGCAAACAATTTGTCAAGTCACAAAATTAACAAAAGAGTGAGGGAGTATTTCGTGTTGCAACGGTTCATAGTTACAACAAAAATCTCCGTCACATGTGAGGGACTCCTTGAGAATCACATTCGACTTAAAAATACCTTTTTACCGATCGACTTGATTGATTTTTTTTGTGATTATTTGAAATCGCTCGTATAGAACACCGCGACCACATTGCAGTGATTCAGAGTCGGACTGTGACGAACATTTTGAAACTCCAGACCGCGCTCCTAAAGCTTCCCTTAGAAAAATGGACGCTGTTCGGGTCAGGGCCATGATACAGGTGGCTGTCAGCCAAGCCTTCGCTGAACGACCAACTAGGAACGAGCAGGCAAGAGCTGAGCAAGCTGCTGAGTTCGAGCAATCGAAAGCTGAGCTCACCCAGAAAGTAAATTAACTTTCTAAACAGGTAGCGACAGCGAGTATAGTCAGTATATATATAGCCCATAGAGACGATGGCGGCGTCAGTTGCGATGAGCCGCTGAGTGTTATGAAATCTCTGTCCGATTTTTCAGCCTCGACTCCAAGTATAGCGACAAGCGGTCAATGAAGGCAATCGAGCGGGAGTTAGACGCCTTAAAGCAAGGTAGCCGACAGGTGTCAGAGTATTATGACGAGGTGGGGAAAATACTCACTCTGTTGTCGGAAAGAGTCAATATGGCCTATGAGCCAGCGGCACTTTGTGAAAAATACCGCAAAGACACGTAGGAGGCATTCGTATCGGGGCAAGGATAGCCTAACAGATGTAGTCTTTGCAGCAAGACCCTGGGACTTACCTACGGCACTGGCGCTTGCACAGGACCTAGAGTCAAACCAGGCAAAAAAGGCGATTGCAGGAAAAAGCCAGGGTGCAAGGAACCCTCGTTTTAGCATGCAGCATGGGCAACAGGGCCAGTTCAGCCAGCGTAGCAATAGTCAGCAGGGCCAGTTCAATCAACGCGGCAATAGGCAACAGGCCTACAGTGGAAGGCAGGAGCCCATGGGAGCCAATCCGAATGGATGGCCACGCCTGGCCGCACAGGTTTTAAAAAAAAGCAACAAGGGGTAAACTGTGTCACGCAGGTCGCGGGACAAGATACAGAGCCACACGCTGGTGCCTGCTATGAGACACTAGTAGAAGTTAACAACGAAGATCTCTCTGATACGTCATCAGCGGAAAAGGGCTTGATATGAAATTCATTCTAGACACGGGTGCGTCCAAAAATTGTATCCGGTCGCGCAAGGAGTTGACAGTCCCAGTCCGTTCGATTCATGGTTTGTTTAATGTAAAAGCAACCTTTTTTATCATTCCGAACCTATCGACATTTGTTGGAATAGTCGGTCTCGACCTTTTAAAAGAAGCAAGAGCATCTTTGTGCCTAATCTCTGGTCAACTCAAATGGGGCAAGGAAGTCTAACAGATTTCTTTTCACACCTGTGCTAACGTTAATTTCACCAGTGTGAGTTGCTTGGATGCGCCTCCCGCAATAAGAAAGGCATTCCAAAAAATTCTGAAAGACAATAGACAAGATTTCGCAGACCTTAACGATTCGCTAAGCTACCATCAGGACAACAAGTGAGGAACTTATCTATACCAAATTCAACCCTTACCCCATGGGCACAGCTGATTTCGTTAAGAAAGAAATTCAGAATGGTATAAATCAAAAGTCTGGATCCCCTTACAATAACCCCATATGGGTTGTAGACAAGAAGAGTACCAATGCAGAGGGTAATCCAAACATGCGTTTAGTTATAGACTTTCGTAAGCTCAATGAACGAACCATTCCGGACAAATACCCTATGCCAAATATATTTTTTTTTAAATCTGGATACCACCAGATCGTTCTAGAAAAAAACGACCGAGAAAAGACATCTTTTTCTGTGAATGGTGGGAAGTACGAATTCGGAGACTCCCATTCGGTTTGAAGAATGCGGCTAGAACTTCCAGAGGACTATTGATGACATACTGCGTGGAAAAATAGGAAAATTTTGGTATGTTTACGTCGACGACGTAATTATTTTTTCACAAAATGAAGAATCACACGTCAAGCATGTAGACTGGGTCCTTAAAAGCCTGACCAAAGCAAACATGAAGATAGTGGTAGAGATGTCACAGTTTTTCAAGAAAAGCGTGAACTTCCTTGGATTTATAGTTACCAGTAAAGGCACAACAACACACCCAAAAAAAGTCAGGGCCATAAAAGACTTCCCGGAACCCAAGACAGTGTTCGAAGTAAGGTCGTTTTTGGGTCTAGCAAGTTACTACAGGTGGTTTGTCAAAGATTTCGCAGCAATAGCAAAACCGATTTCGGAGATATTAAAAGGGGAACGTCAGTAAGCATAGATCGCAGAAAATTCCGGTGTAATTCTCTCAGGCACAGCAGGAGGCTTTTCAAAAGATTGACGAATCTAATGCGCGCATCTTTTATAATCCAGGCAAAGAAAACATGGTGGCAAATGCCCTCTCTAGGCAACTGCGCAATGCTTTAGAGGAACAAGATGTAGATTCGTGTGCAGCGACGGTTCATGGTGAGCTTTCACTCATCCATACCAGCTGATAAGCCGTTGAACTGTTTTCAAAACCAAATAATCATTGAAGAAGCGCAATTCCCGTCTAAAGACAAAACAAAAGACGCCATTCAGTCAGGTTTACCCAAAAAGAATTATTACTGAACGAGCTTGCGGGGGTAATCAGTCCAAAGGGCGTAAACGCATTCAATTGCGACCTGCACACGCTGGCGATGATACAGAACGAGATAGTTAGGAGATTTCCATCCACGAAATTCTGGCATTGCAAGAGTCGGGTGGTAGACATATTCAGGGTTGAGAAAAGACGGGAAATCCTTACAGCTGAACACAATAGAGCTCATAGAGCGGCCCAAGAGAATGTGAAGCAAGTTTTCACCAAATACTACTTTCCGAGAATGCGAAGGCTGGCTAGTGAAAAAGTTCAAAATTGTAAAGCTTGTGCCAGGGCAAAGTAAGATAGATACCCAAGGACGCAAGAAATTGGCTTAACCCCAATTATCATGCACGAGTGAGATGTTACATGTGGACATCTTCTCTACGGACAAGAAATTTTTTCTTACCTGCATCGACAAAATCTCCAAGTTTGCTGTCGTGCAGCACATTCCCTCTAGAACCATTGTGGACCTGAAGCCAGCAGTGCTTCAACTCATGAATTTCTTCGAAAGCCGAAAGCTAAAACGATCTATTGTGACAACGAACCATCATTGAACTCACATATGATCTCCTCCATGCTGACCAACCATTTCGGCGTCAGCATTGCTAACGCGTCGCCCCTGCATAGTGTCTCTAATGGGCAAGTGGAGCAGTTTCATAGCACGTTGCTTGAGTTAGCCAGGTGTATAAAGATAGACAAAAACATGGGAGACACGGTAGAGCTTATCCTGTTGGCCACAGCTGAGTACAATAAATCAGTCCACTCAGTCATTAACAAAATGCCGGCTGATGTTGTTCAAGCATATCCAGATGAGCCGCAGGAGGGAATCCGAGAAAGGATAGAAAACGCACAGAAAACGCTCATGTACAGGGAGAATGCTTCTCGACAGAACAGGGTTTTTGAAGTGGGCGAAAAGGTCTTAGTAAAATCTAACCGGAGGCTAGGAAATAAGCTCACTTCCTTGTGCGAAGAAAGGACCGTAGAAGCAGACCTGGGAACCAAAGTCCTTGTTAAAGGAAGGGTGGTCCATAAGGATAATTTAAAATAGGTCGGTCTGTAGGCACAATGTAGAATAAGCCTTGTTATAAGTACCTATTAAGTGTCCCCCTTAGTGGCGGATTCCTTCCTACAAGCATAAAGTCAGTAAATATTTATCTCATTAGGTTCGGACTCGCTTTTCTCCTGTCCCTATCCTTGGCTTCGACAATTAGTTTTACGGAGAGACAGTTAGTGGAGTCAAGTAACAGACAGATCGAGATAAATACTAGGGCCCAAGATCAAATCAATCAGTTAACTAACACGTAAATCAGATTCTCAAAGCAGCCAAGAAATCGCAGGTAGACTCAGGTCACCTGTACGTGACTCTGTTAAATTAGGCCGAGCAACTTGGATCCAATCACATATTTGGATGATGAGATTGCACCCAATAGGTCTTTGATCAACTCGTAGTTTCACCTGTCCCCAAGTTCAGTTACCTAATAAAGCATCGTATTCGTTTTGCATCGCCGAGTCCCACTGATAAACCTGAGGACTTGCTAGCGCTTGTTGCACTGTTACTCAACGTCGCTGTTGAACATCACATTTACCACGTTGTATTGTTTACTTGGCCGTCCACGTAATCCACTTCTGATTAGTCTTGGCCTTTCTGGTTCTCTTTTAACCGCTTTATTCTCTTGCTGGTCACTTTCCACCCTTTCAGTATCGCTCTCCAGATAGTTTTGATCTGTGATTTCCTCATTTGCCCCTGATTAGTCTATTCGAGCAATGTCGTGATATCTACTATTTCATTCGGCTCACTCTCTATGATATATATATTTTTGCTTATTTTTACATCACCTGTGCTTTTATCATACAAACGATTCGCTTTGAGGTCTCTGAGTATTCGACCATTACATACTCTTTGCCCTTCTCTTGGAATTTTCTCTTCGGGCCCTTATCTAGGGCAACTGCTAACCACCCAAACACTCTCAAGTGTTTTACTACTGGCTTGTGTCAAGTAAACAGCTCAAATGGCGTTTTGCCATCAATTGCCTTTGTGGGCGAATGTTTTCGTAAGTACATACTACAGCCTCCGCCCAGAAACTTCAATTAAAGCCTACTGTGTCTATCATTGTTCTTGTCATTTCAACTAGGGTTTTATTAAAGTCTTCAGCTACCCCATTTTGTTGTGGAGTGTATGGAACCGACAACTTTCTGATGTTGTCTAACCGCGAACCATTTCCTTATTTTTTTTAAGTTCACGCAGACTTTGCACATTGAAATGACACATAATTGATACACAATTTTTCGCTGCCCTTTGTTTCTCAACGAAACAATCCGGTGACCGTTTTGGCCGATAATATTAATAAGCATTTATTATCAAATATCTTAGCATCTTCAGGGTTAAACTTTACTGAGAAACCATTTACTGCTGCTTTCCCAACTGTTACAAATTTCCATTGTAATCCTGGCACATACAAAACCTCTCGCAGTGAAATTGTGTAACCACATAGGCTGCGCACAACCTCTGTGCCACGGCATTTAGCCGATATGTAGCTTTCTCCCGCCAGTTTAATGTTTTCAATGCATTGTTCGAACTCTTCGAACAATTCACGTCGCGCACACATGTGTGATGTTGCGCCGCTGTCGACGCACCAAACATCCCCGTTCAATTTTCGGTTCATAGCAACTCCAGCACCCGAACGCTGTTTTTCACCGTCCATGCTATTTATCTCATTAATGGGTTTATTTCTCCCGTTGTATTCTTTTTCATTACAGTTTGTGGCCTTCCTTCTTTGTACAATATTTCGCAAAGTGCACTTTTTGGCTGCTTTTATAACATTGTAGATCACGGCGCCTTTCTGCCGTCGCTCCGTTATTCTCTCTACCATTGGTAGACACCAAGCACGCCGAAAAGCCTGTATGCCATCGTTCTGATTGCTGCACTTGCGCTGCTCGTTTTTCTCTGATAGCTTGCATTTGACTGCGTGTAATTTCGGCAAATCACCACGCGCTTCCAATGCAACTACAAAGTTATCATAGGATGTAGGTAGACTTCCTAATAACATTATGACAACCAATTCATCTGGTAGTGTAATGCCTATTTGCGATAGCTTCCCTCCCCCATGCGCTTATTTATCAACTGCTTGAACAATGTTACCTTGCGCACAGGTCCCGCTGGTCGGTGTAACTTTTCCAATTCGCTCCATATCCCATGTGCAGTGACGCACTGTTTGATAGAGCTAATCGATGCACTTATTGACAAGAACAGCACAGCTATAGCTTTGTCGTTTTGACTCTTCCATGATTTATATTCCGCACTGGCCTGATCTTTTGGTATAGCTTCCGTATTGGACACAACTGACCATAAATCCTGATGAACCAACACACTGCGTACCAGCAAGCAACAGGTGTCATAGTTGGCATCATCTCACTTCATAATGTTGTATAGGGAACTTATTGTCACTATTCTCTACACTTAAGGCTTGTTCTAGGACAGACATATACAGTTACTTCTTTGTACCGCTCGCTCTCACTTTTGCTCTTATGCTTTTTGCATGTTATTTGCACGCCTGGGCCTATAACCTGTTGGCAAGTGCGCTGAAGAACAAAACACATCTCCAACGTTTGGTTGTTCGGGAGAGACTAATTTATTTTAAGCGATAAGTTAAACAGTTCATCGAGTAAATCGATAAGAATATACATTTCGGGGATTGCCAAGTTAACAAATAAGTATAATGGTTTTGTGAAGAAAGAAGAATCTCCGGCCTCATAACGTCATATATTTCTGATCAGCATAAACAACCGAGTCGATGAATGCGTCGATCTAAGAAACTATAAAAGCTAGAGACTGTAAATTTTGGGTCTCATGCGTTAAGGGAAAAAAGCTATTAGAAGTCTCTTGCGTTGTAAGAAATTTAATCAAACTGAAAGAAGACTAGCTACACAACTAGCGCTTCTCCAGCGCCAGCGAAGTTGCCCTCATTTCATCAAAAGCGTTGCATTGGCACCTCGTGCATGGTGTTTATGATAGTCGTCGTAGTCGGCAACATAGTTGCGACAGGTTGACCACAATTATGACTACGGCCATTGGATGCTCCGTCGCCCATAAAGTATATATATTCTTGATCAGCATCAACAGCCGAGTCGATTTAGCCTTGTCCGTCTGTCTGTCCGTCCGTCTGTCTGTCCATCTGTCGTATGTATAAACGTGTCGATATCAGAAACTACAAAAGCTAGAGTCCAGATTTTGGATATGAGCTCTCCTAATCCCTAGGCATAGCAAGTTTGTTTCAAATTTTCGATAACTTTTTAGGTTTACGATATGCAAGTTAAGCACTGTGAACTTTACTTCATATATGAAATAGAATTAAGCTGAATAATGTCAATTTTGTTTTATATAGGAAGTATAATTCGACACCCAAAATTGTTTATTGGAACTAGGTCAGGTGGTCAGCAAAAAGGAAAGACCAACAACCTAAAGTCAGTAAACTCTTGCGACCAGCTGAGGCGGCAAAACGTGCCACTACATTCACCAAAAGAGTGGCGTAACATAGCCGGCAAACACAGCACATTGGCGTGGCCGCTATGAATAAGAATGCAAGTGCCAGCATTTTTTAGGGTATAAAAGTCTGTCTTATTATAGTCTTTAAGTTAGTCTAAAATAGCCTTTGAATAAACCAAATAAGTACAATAAACTTATTAATTTACACATGGAATCGATAACAAAAAAATCTTGAATTTAAAAAAATTGAACTATAAAACTACAAAATAATGAAATTTTTAATAAAAATCGGTTAAGAAGCACCGGAGATATGAAACCATTAAGCATTGGTACAGAAGTACACAGCCATATGTGTATGTCTGTCAGCCCGACCATTTGTCCGTCTGTATGGTCAAGAGTTAAGGTCGAGTCGAGCTTACTCGACTAGAGTCTTCTTACTTGTTTTATTTCTTTTTTATTAAATTGAATACAAAATAATGCATTGATGGAAAACTCATTACCCGGACAATCTAATATGTAAAGAAATTTTTAACAATTCTATTACTAATTTCAATTTGTAGTTTATTTATTTAAATCGTTATTTATTGTAAATAGAAGTAAATTTATTTTTGTGTCAATAGCCGCAAACGTACCACAGATAAGAATAGTTCATACGTGAAGTAATAAGGATTATCAAAAAGTAATGACACAAAATACACTTAAGGCAGGATACAAACGGAATCGGTGCCATTTTTGTGACTATTGTGTTTTTTTCAGTTATTTATTGAGGATGCCAGCAGTCACAAAAATAACTCGATTACCAATTTGGTTATTACCTTCGTTAAATCGTTTAGTTTGTGGGTGTGTATGTTTCGGTGAGTTTATCGTACTTGCAATACAAAAAAAATGTATTACATATATAAAAATAACTGAAATTGTGAAAATTTTACAGTTTGCTTATAGGTATGTGTAAATGTGTTTTGGCAATAAAATTTTTGTTTACCTCTAAAAATACAAGTAAATGATTTTTAATTTACGATCGTCAGAGAGCACTAACTGTTTTTTACGTTTCGTATTACATTTGGTGTCAGTTTATCGTAGTAGGACATGTTTTTAGAATTTCCGTGTAAGATGAAATAATATGATACACATGCATGCATGTTTTAAATTGATGAGCAGTCTAATTACTTGTTTTTACACACATATTCAAATATGAGTGTTATTTGCTTATGCATAATTATTGTATACGTGCGTATGTACTTGAAATTCATTTTTTTAGGCATCGGCATTTAAAACGTTTACCGAAAATGCACATAAGCTTTCACCCTTTTTGGCCACAGCCTTGGCCTGATATTGTGCGACATCTTCCAAAGCGCATTTAATTACGGCAAACTTATATCGATTGCCATCCTTAGTGAATGAGTAGCGAGAACGTGATTCATCTATTGGCTTGCCATCCTTAAGCCAAGCCAACTTTAACAGTTCTCCATCGTCAAGTTCACATTCAAAAGTTGCGGTTTCACCTTCCGTAACGGATACTGAGACAGGAAACTTGACGAACGTTGGCTGCTTTGCTTCTTCTCCGGGTACGGCTACATTTATTGTGCATGTACTGAACGATTCGCCCGCATCGTTGAAAGCTTCGCAAGTGTAGGTGCTGCCATCTTCAGGGAATATTTCGGCAATTTGCAAACGATATATATTTGCTTCATTTGTATATTGGAAATCTTTGCTATTAAATTGAATACAAAATAATGCATTGATGGAAAACTCATTACCCGGACAATCTAATATGTAAAGAAATTTTTAACAATTCTATTACTAATTTCAATTTGTAGTTTATTTATTTAAATCGTTATTTATTGTAAATAGAAGTAAATTTATTTTTGTGTCAATAGCCGCAAACGTACCACAGATAAGAATAGTTCATACGTGAAGTAATAAGGATTATCAAAAAGTAATGACACAAAATACACTTAAGGCAGGATACAAACGGAATCGGTGCCATTTTTGTGACTATTGTGTTTTTTTCAGTTATTTATTGAGGATGCCAGCAGTCACAAAAATAACTCGATTACCAATTTGGTTATTACCTTCGTTAAATCGTTTAGTTTGTGGGTGTGTATGTTTCGGTGAGTTTATCGTACTTGCAATACAAAAAAAATTTATTACATATATAAAAATAACTGAAATTGTGAAAATTTTACAGTTTGCTTATAGGTATGTGTAAATGTGTTTTGGCAATAAAATTTTTGTTTACCTCTAAAAATACAAGTAAATGATTTTTAATTTACGATCGTCAGAGAGCACTAACTGTTTTTTACGTTTCGTATTACATTTGGTGTCAGTTTATCGTAGTAGGACATGTTTTTAGAATTTCCGTGTAAGATGAAATAATATGATACACATGCATGCATGTTTTAAATTGATGAGCAGTCTAATTACTTGTTTTTACACACATATTCAAATATGAGTGTTATTTGCTTATGCATAATTATTGTATACGTGCGTATGTACTTGAAATTCATTTTTTTAGGCATCGGCATTTAAAACGTTTACCGAAAATGCACATAAGCTTTCACCCTTTTTGGCCACAGCCTTGGCCTGATATTGTGCGACATCTTCCAAAGCGCATTTAATTACGGCAAACTTATATCGATTGCCATCCTTAGTGAATGAGTAGCGAGAACGTGATTCATCTATTGGCTTGCCATCCTTAAGCCAAGCCAACTTTAACAGTTCTCCATCGTCAAGTTCACATTCAAAAGTTGCGGTTTCACCTTCCGTAACGGATACTGAGACAGGAAACTTGACGAACGTTGGCTGCTTTGCTTCTTCTCCGGGTACGGCTACATTTATTGTGCATGTACTGAACGATTCGCCCGCATCGTATATTGGAAATCTTTGCTATTAAATTGAATACAAAATAATGCATTGATGGAAAACTCATTACCCGGACAATCTAATATGTAAAGAAATTTTTAACAATTCTATTACTAATTTCAATTTGTAGTTTATTTATTTAAATCGTTATTTATTGTAAATAGAAGTAAATTTATTTTTGTGTCAATAGCCGCAAACGTACCACAGATAAGAATAGTTCATACGTGAAGTAATAAGGATTATCAAAAAGTAATGACACAAAATACACTTAAGGCAGGATACAAACGGAATCGGTGCCATTTTTGTGACTTTGTGTTTTTTTCAGTTATTTATTGAGGATGCCAGCAGTCACAAAAATAACTCGATTACCAATTTGGTTATTACCTTCGTTAAATCGTTTAGTTTGTGGGTGTGTATGTTTCGGTGAGTTTATCGTACTTGCAATACAAAAAAAATGTATTACATATATAAAAATAACTGAAATTGTGAAAATTTTACAGTTTGCTTATAGGTATGTGTAAATGTGTTTTGGCAATAAAATTTTTGTTTACCTCTAAAAATACAAGTAAATGATTTTTAATTTACGATCGTCAGAGAGCACTAACTGTTTTTTACGTTTCGTATTACATTTGGTGTCAGTTTATCGTAGTAGGACATGTTTTTAGAATTTCCGTGTAAGATGAAATAATATGATACACATGCATGCATGTTTTAAATTGATGAGCAGTCTAATTACTTGTTTTTACACACATATTCAAATATGAGTGTTATTTGCTTATGCATAATTATTGTATACGTGCGTATGTACTTGAAATTCATTTTTTTAGGCATCGGCATTTAAAACGTTTACCGAAAATGCACATAAGCTTTCACCCTTTTTGGCCACAGCCTTGGCCTGATATTGTGCGACATCTTCCAAAGCGCATTTAATTACGGCAAACTTATATCGATTGCCATCCTTAGTGAATGAGTAGCGAGAACGTGATTCATCTATTGGCTTGCCATCCTTAAGCCAAGCCAACTTTAATAGTTCTCCATCGTCAAGTTCACATTCAAAAGTTGCGGTTTCACCTTCCGTAACGGATACTGAGACAGGAAACTTGACGAATGTTGGCTGCTTTGCTTCTTCTCCGGGTACGGCTACATTTATTGTGCATGTACTGAACGATTCGCCCGCATCGTTGAAAGCTTCGCAAGTGTAGGTGCCGCCATCTTCAGGGAATATTTCGGCAATTTGCAAACGATATATATTTGCTTCATTTGTATATTGGAAATCTTTGCTTGGCTTGATCTCTTTGTTATTGTGCAACCAAACAACATCAAATTTATTGGCGCCAATTATACGGCAAGCCAACGTTACTGCGTCGCCATCTTTAACATATCTCGATTCCAAATGGCTTACGATTTTTGGTGGCATATTGACGCCAGCGGCTTGACGTTTGCTTGATTGTTTATCTAAAGCTACAATATTAAAAAAAAGTTACAATAAAGTATATATGATTTTTTTATTTACTTACGTTTAACTGTTAGTTTGCATTTTGTTTCCACCGCACTTATTGAATTTGTCGCTGTGCATGTGAAAACACCTTCATCCTCAGGAAAAACTTCATGAATTGTCAGGGTTGCAATACCATTTTTATATTTTAAATCCATTATTTCCGATGATGAAATTGTTTTACCATTTTTCGACCATGTTATTTGTGGTTCTGGGTCACCTTTAACATGACAAGTTAAAACCAATTGTTCGCCATCGCGTATTATTAAGTCGTGCAGTGATTTTGTAAACTCCGGCTTGCACATTAGGGAATCATCGGGTGGAACTAGATGTAAAATATTCATTTACAAACACAATAATAATAATTTTATAAGAAATACGTACGTATTAACTCTTTAGTGGCACTACGAGATCGTGATGGACTACCTGGTGCCTGTAAGGAACTTGCCGCATATTTCTTTTTGGCTGAAATGCTATTCTGTTGTGTTGTTGAGGAACTTATGTTGCTGTTTTGTGTATTGCTGTAAGTCGTCTGCAACATGTTTGTCAATATTAAGTTGCTGTTTCCGGAATTATTTTTAACTTACCTCACAATCCGATGTGGATCTGTTGCTTAATATCTGTTTCGTGTGATTGGAACTAGAAGTAAATTGTCGCGCTGTTACAATTGGAGGTGGTGCTGGCTTTATCGGTTGCTCTATGTACTTGCGATCTAAATAACAAATTTTAAATTATATGCATTTAATGTAATTTTTTTATTTATTATATCATGCAAAACTCTATTATTAGATGCACATTATTCAGGATAAAACATTTTATACAATGTAATCATTGTTATCAATTCATGCATAGAATGAAACTCTGATGTAAATTTGATTTTGGGTTATTATTTTCAAATCATTTCATGTAACGAATGTGGCATTTTAAACGGACTTTTAAGGATTTTTAGTTTATAGGCTAAAATGATTATATTTCATTCAATCACATAGTATAAAGCTGAACTGTCGTCTGGTATATTTTTGCCGGATACTTGGACCAATTGGATTACAAGTAGTTATTTAATTCGAATGAAGACTCACAACTACATTACGAGAATCTCCTTTAAAATTACACTAGGCTAGTAAGATTTTAATAAAACGAAATCAGTCGGTAAATTATTTAAAAAATTTTAAAACCTTATTTTTTGGCACCTTAAGAATCATTTCTTGTAATTACAGGTAATAAAAAATAATATATAAAAAATGTCAAGAAATTGTAGTATCTGATTTCTGGTTTCATGAAATTTTGTTGGCCGTTGTTGCTATGAAAACTATCTGTACAAGAAAGGATGAAGGAAGGGGACGGGGGATATGTCATGCTGGGAAATAAAAGGTATTTTAAATTGTGTTTTATTAAAATTCAATTACCTCCTGAGTATAGGAAGTTGTGGGCAAGTTCTGCCTGCTCAGGCGTAACCCATTCACC